>LUGG01000013.1:1200000-1523593 GCA_001683735.1 Grifola frondosa
TCGAGGAATACTAAGTTAACCTCATGTCAATTACGATGCTCGCTCATGACCTCGTCCGACGTTTCATTCATCGGGCTCTCTTCTGTTGACTAATTGGGTTGTGACCGGAAGAACTTCTACAATGTATGTGTGCCGCCCCTTTATAGCTTATGATAGCGAAGATCAGGCCTGTAAATTAGAAGTTCCAAATCAAGTGAGAATGCACGGAGCAACCAGAAGATAACACGATATTCGTGGGGCAACTAGAGTGGCTTCTGGACGGTGCACGGCTACAAGTTACATCTTCACTTCGAACATATCTCACACTGCCTGAGATTCGTCAGTCCAAATGCTCGTTTCTAAACGAGCTGCTGTTTCTTTCAGCGCAGAACCGCAGAAGCTTACAACTTCGTCCGACAAAACCATACTGTCCCCATAACAGTTAGATCGTGGTAGACCACCGGGGTGCTGGTGCCACATGATGTCCAACGGGCGGATAACGCTAGCTGAACTACAACAGAGAAAGCGGGAAACAACCATCGTAGAGCAAAATATGCTTGCTCAATCTCTGCATTTCAAAGTGCAAATTGAATACGATCATACAACTTACACATCAAGTATGTTTCATATAGTGACTGCAATCCCAATGGCTCGGACGACTCATCGCAATTAGAAAATTTTCATTATAGGCATAATCCAGTCAAATCTAACAAACTAGCCATTCTCGAGGGAACCATACGCGGCGGTTTCGATATGCAACACCTGCATTGACCACCATACGGAAGTCGCCATGGCGAGCGCAACTATTGTGTACGTGATAGGCTTCCTGGTATTGTTCCACCTAATGCTGTCGGGCAAGTCTCAAGGCTCTGAGGTGACTATTCACTGCACCCCGACTCCCATCGAAATCCCATTCCTCGATGTCGCGAAGCGGGTCGTCCTCAAGGTGCGGAAAGATCGTATCGAGGAACCGGGCGGCGGCCATGGGGTCGGGGATGTGACGAGAATTCCAGAAGTCATCAGTTATGGACAGATGTGTGAGATGATGCAATGGGAATGGGTGGAGTTGCTCTACCGCCGGGACTGCACAGAAATCCAGAGCATTCAGGCGGAGAGACCTCAAGTTGGGGCAATGGCGCGCGAAATGGATGAGGGATGAGAGCGCGGGAGCGGGCGTGGCACACTGGAAGATGAGGCAGATGTCTGTGGCTTCTGACCAAGCCTTTGCGAAGTCGTGAACGTCGTTTTCTGAAAGAGACAACGCTGAGGAGGAATGATGGAAAATGATGGAGATGGATCGTAAGTGGTAGAAGGATAGCAGAGGGTCAAGGATGTATCTGTATCTGCTTGTTGTTAATGGTGGAGTGCGGCTAAGTCGAAAAGAAAGATGTAAGCCGTGCAAGAACGATGCATATTTGGAGCTCAAAAAGTCCAAGGAATGACGATAGTCCTCAATGTCGGCAACATCTGTGAAGTCTCTAGTGGGATGCAATGAAAGAGTGTGGAGGACCGGGGAAGATATGATTGAAAGGAGATGTATCCACTGCTGTGTGGTTGCGGACAGTGAAAGACACTCCAATGCTTGAAACACAACGACAGGAAGGGTTACGTTGAAATCCAAAGAAAGGTCTACTGTGTCGGCCTTGAGGACACGCAATTGTCCCATCTCGGCCAAGATCCGCAGTAAATGAAAGTCCAAAACAAACAGTGACCCCCCGAAATTCAAAGAGTCCAAGTGCTTGAACGCAGAGAGATGTGTGAGATCGGATCGGAAGCCTGCGCCATACAAAGTGAGTGAGTTAAGAAAAGGTGCCTTCACGGCAAGATTTTGCAGATTTTGCTCGATGTGGCTGGCAGGATACCCAACCTCGTAGAACCAATTGTTCAATCGCAGGTCCAGGGCCTGAAGGCAATTCGGGACGACATATATAAATGAAGGGGAATCCCACGTTCAACGCAGCAATATTCTTGCAGTGAGGGTAAGAGGGGCTGTTCATGGTTCAAGAAGTGCAATTGTTGGAATACGGTATAATCGATGATGCCCGGAATACAGGCTGGCCGACACTCCACAGTCCGCACATAACGCGCATACTTCTGGAAACGTGCAAACCGGGCCGGCGAAATATCTCCACGTAGGACCTACAGAAGTGTACATAGCGTTATTGTGAGATCTAAAATTTTAACACTCTGGAGGCTTACATATGGATATTGTTCACGGTACGATGGCAATGAATAGCAAGTTTCATCGGCAAGACAGAAGTTGGGCTTGAGGAGCTGAAAGAGCACCATCATGTTGCCGATATCCCGCCATAACACGCTGAGAGCTGGCTCGCAGAATGTCGTGCAAACGCGGGCACAGGCTTTCAATATCATCCTCTGACCGGCGGTGGCGGCCATGTATTCGAAGATCTCGAGAAGAACATCATGAGTGAGAAGTGCACGGTGCATTTCTCGGCCAGAGATAGGTAGACGACACACTGAGATGTTGGAATAGGGCAGAGAAGGAAGTAGTGACTCGCCGTCACCAGATCGCTTTATATTGCTTCGGCCACTCGCGCTTTGTGTCGCGTGTTTTCAGATTGCCGATGGGTTGCCGCGCCAAAGTACCAATGATTGTCGCCAACGCCGCAATGTGTGGAGGTCCCCAGCAGTGCTCGATCTAATATCCGGGCGGCGGTGGCAAGTGGCGACGGATGATTGCTTTACTCGAGACAATCTCTCCACACCTGAGGTGAACTTGAGGACACTCGGCTGTGTATCGGCCCACATTTTCACCTATGTATGATGTCATTCGCACACTGCACGAGTCAACTCTACATACAAATACGTCGCCTGCCAGATGTTCCGATACTCATCTTGAAACAACCGAGAGTGCGGCGATAGTGGGGAACGACAAACGCGATATATAGCACAACCGTCAATCGCTCGACTGCAAACTGCATCAGCTACTCGGGACTTCTTCACAGAAATGAAGACATACATTCGAATTGTAGTTCGACGGAGCTTGCCGCACTGACTCGCGCTCGCGAGCGAACTTCAAAGCATCTAGGGTGTTTATGAACACACTCCAGCAATCTGGCACTTCAATTGAGTAATTAATCCCAAATAGCTCGCTCTCAACCTTTGGGAAGATACAGTGGAGAAATAGGGCCGCAGCCACAGGGTCTGGGATAGAGCAATATTCGCCGATATCCAATCGTATGAGGCCGTGTGAGAGGATTGGGTAGTCTCGCTTCGAGATTGAGACTAGAGAAAAATCCATGCATGGCAAAGTCAGACTTGTTAGATCGGGACAATGCTGCGCGAAGTGGACGAGGGAAGTGACGAGAGGAGGGCTGCTATATTCATAATCAAGCTCGATAACCTTTGCTCGAGGCCAAGCCACTGCAAGGTCGATGATATCCTGATCTGATAGTGACAACCCTGGAGAGGTTGTGACACTGGCTGAAATGGTGCGGAGATCCTTGAGCATCAGTAGAGGCGTGAGAATGTACATCAAGGACTGCGGATCACGGTTACGTGAGAGCCGCACATGGAGGGCAAGGTGTGAGCACGACGTAAGCTTCGGACAGACGAGGTCCAGGAAGCGTCGAAACTGTTTGATGCGAAGCTTTTCGCTGAAAGTGAGTTCGAGAGAACGGAGCATGGGAGCAGACATGATGGCAAAGAGCAAGGTGCCCTGCTCCAGGTCCGTCAATACCTCCAGCTTTTCCAGTGTTTGAAATCTGGCAGGGGTCGAAATCATGGCTAAGGCAGCACTCGCGGTCGTGGTCAGTTTCGTAGCTTCGATGAGGTCACTAGATCTCTCTAAGCTTGATAGTTCTTCTGGCTGATGGAAGATCAACGGGTACAGCCACACCCTAAGGACTAAGGAGCGCAACTGACGGAAATTAGCGATCGGAAAGATATAGGATGGGTGACTGTCGCCAGATACTGTGAGGATCTCGAGAAAGGGCAGCTCCAATGTGAGGAGACGCAGCAGCGCTGCAGCGTGTGTAGTAAATACTTTGTCCGACATGCCGCCATTCCTGACATCTAACTCCAGATGCAGTTTACGAAGGAACCTTGGAATGATCGACATGAGCTGCACACTGACGGGTATGGATTGGAACCAGGGAAATTGCCGTAACGCCGGTAATATGGGCCGTCCGTGGTTCAGGTGCGCCAGGTACATAAACACAGTAGGATCAATGAGGCCCGACGTATCCGCGAAACATACGGCCTGAACGTAGCTCGCGTATTTCTGAAATCGCGAGAACTGCGTTGGTAGCAACTCTCCGTGTAGACACTGAGGATACGGCGCAGCGTCACTAGCGAAAAGCATTCCAACACGAAGTACACTCACGTATGGTTCATCATGCATGCCCCAACGCGTCTCAATGTGGGCTCGAGCAGCTTGAAGAGGACCGAGAGATCCCCGATTCTTCTCCATAGTATGCTCAGCGCTGGGTTGGAGAACGTCTTGCAGACGCGGACGCACCCTGCCAATGTACGGCGAGATGCAGGCCAAGAGTCTCCGTACAACAGCAGCCACTCAAAAATCTCTAGAAGAATATCATAACTAGAGAGCGCGGTGTAGCAGCGAAGATTCATGTTTCGCTAATAGCTGTATGTCGTGACAGTGGGACACTTGTAAGTTGCAACATGCTAATATGATCACGTGACTGTAAGACGGCCGTTTTCCGAAATCTCCGTACTTCCAGTTTTCAGGCTTGTGCTAGGAACCATTTCACAAGCGGTGCTATTTTGTATCGTAGATCCCCTACCCCATTTTTAAAGTGAAATATAGAGCTCACATAGCAGTCCTTAGCCCGGGTGCCTCCATCAGGAAAACTCCAATTTTACTTAGCTGCTTTTTGCCACTTTCTGCCTGAAAATAAGTGGATCCCACTCATCTGAATCAACTTATCTCTCTGATTTTTGACTTTTTTTACATTTTTTTCAGAAAAGCAGAATTTGAGTTTTCCTGATGAGTCCATAGCGGGGACGTTGCCTAATGCCTGAGACGCACAGTAAGTTGATTGCTCGACAAACGTTCAACACGAACATGGGGCCAAATTCAGGCGGGACAGCATCCACGCAAACGAACAAATTATTCTGGCGAGATATTTCGCTTAGCATATTACTCAAGCGCTAAATTACGCAGTCATCGAGACTGTCCTCCATTTGTGCTTGCGGAAGTCCTTCAGCCAATTTTCCTCGCAGAGGTTCGTTACCGAACACCTGTATCATCATATTAGTAGAATATGTATATGGCTTTTTTAGTCGAGCGACGGCTTCGTTCATTGACACGAGCGAACCCTTGAAAACAGGCTCCCCAGCCACAGAGGGTGAGGTAAAGCAGACCATCGATCATCTCCAGACCACCCAACACTCAAGCTTTCAAATTTCAACGTTCACCACGAGGATGCCGCTCAGTCGCGACAGAATCGTAGGGTACACGCAAACGAAGAAACAAAGAGTTCTGTAAGAAAAATGGAGTTCGTTCCGGTATAAGCATTACCTACAATACTATCAAATTCTAAATCTACCCAAGCAGCCCCGACTCAAAGCCCGGACCACCAAACAGCATCCTCAGCGTACGGCGCAAGGCGCACCTCCACCTCGCACACCTCACCTCATACGCCCAGGAATCTCACGCGTGACATAATGCCAAATATAATGCGACCAGCCCTCCAACACACCCGCCCCACTCATAATATGCAAACAATCCCCCGACGAGTGCTGCACGACCCCGCATCAGCACCCACCCAACACACGACACAAGAGCACTCACCGCGTCGGGCCTGAGCAGCGCAGGCCGGTCGATCGGCAAAAAGTGGATATCGGGATATTCGCCCTCCTTCGTCACGTTCTACACATACATACACATACACGCGTCAGCTCTGGTCACATATACATGCGCTCGCGCGCGCGGACACGCACTTCGAAGACGGCGTTGAACTCGCCGATGGACGCCCAGTTGTACCAGTTCCAGCGGAACGGATGCCACTCCGTCCACGGCGCACGCTCATCATGGCAGTCCTCGTGCCCGGGGAGGTACGCGCGCACGACGACCTGTCGGCGCCGCCGCCGCCGCCCGGCCGCGCGTGCACTGGCGTCCATCGCACGCTGCACCTCGTCCGCCCAGCGCGCCATCGCAGCGCGGAAGAACTCCAGCACGCCCTCTATACCACCCTCATCCTGGAATCCCGCCAGCAGCGTCGTAGTCCAATGCCCCGCAGTACTCACGACGAGCGTGCCATACCGCGCCCCAGGCGCGTCAAACAGCGCCATATACTCCTCCGGCGCGAGGCTCCAAAACTGCTCCTCGCTAAACAGCGGCGCGCTCGCGTTCGGGCGCAGCGTGTGGTACAGCGCCTCGAGCTGCGGCTGCGCGAGGAGGAGGTCGACGCGGCGGAAGGTGACGAGGGGCGTGGAGGAGATGTTGAAGTCGGGCGGGAGGGCGAGGGTGGGGAGGAGCGGGGAGGAGGGGGAGAGGTAGAGGTGTTGGGGCCAGGCGCGGTCGAAGTAGGGGTTTTCTGTGTAGTTTGGGGTCGCGCGGACGTGTGGGTAGAGGAGGCAGGAGAGGGAGAAGAAGTGGTTTTCCGTGACGGAGTCTATGGTAGGAAGGAGTCAGCCATGCGTCGGAATAAAGTTTGAGAAGGTGAAATTAGCGCTTCGTTGTATGAGATGTACTGAATGCAGGACATCTTGTGATGCTGCATGTAACAATGGAGTCGCTGTTGACAGTCGTCGATGTAGGTGTCGTCGACGTATAATAAGATCCTACCGTTCAACCGAAAGCGCGTTTTACGAAATTATAGCGGTGTTGTTTCATTCCAGTTGGACACACTGACGGCGCCGACGATAACCAGAGTACAGACTGGCGGGGAAAGGAGTGCTCACCACCAATGAGGAGCCAGCCTCCTTGTTCGACCATATCCTTTACCATGGCAGCGGGCTCGAGCGGGCGCACCTCGCAGCCGTCGGCGGGGGTCCACTCCCAAGAGGTGACACCGGGGAAGCGATCCCACAGGCGTTCGGTGTCGGCTGCCAGATGCCAGTAGTACTCGCGATCGCTAGCGCAGCCCTGGAAGCCCATAAATTCGAGTGCGTCTGCGGACTGGGACATTTCTGTGCGGTTGGTCGGGGGAACCTTGGGGGGTCCATTGACCGTCTGCCCAAGCGCGAGGAGGACATGTGCTGCGGAAGCGGGGAGAGGTGATGAGAGAGGAGGGGTAGAGGGAGAAAGAAGCGGGGAAGAAAGAGTGGAGGGTGAGGAGGACGCTTATGGCGGCGCTGAGGACGAGGAGTTTTGCGAGGAGGGAACGAGGGGTATAGGAAAGGAGCCTCCTACCGAGGGAGGAGCCCTCCGCCTTCAACATGATGGTGGACGGTGAGCGAAGTTTAGGGGAAGCGAAGAGGTCGGGACGCACGATATTTGATAACCATAGAGGGCAGCAGGCCCGGCAGCCTTGGGCATCCGAGGACGAGCGAGTTCCGGGGGTTCGTCGTGACCAGGCTCCACAACGGAGGCTAGGACCTGCTAGGGCTCTACGGGGACCTTGTTTTGCGCTGCGAGCCACAGCCTGCAACTTGGCTCCACTTCCTCTTTGGGCCCAATCGGGGATAAATATAGAGCTTCGGGCCTGGCGATCGCGATGTCAGTACTTGTTCGCCTCCGCAGCCTTCGTCCGCTCCACGCTCCACCTTCTCGCGTCTGTCGCTTTGCGCGTAGTTACCGACCAGTGTTACGGACCTCTCAACGCCCATGGAGAACCCGCATGCAGAGAGGCAGAACGTCCTCCTTCAGCGCATTATCAAGAATGCAGTAAGTACGCTCGCCCGCCTCTCCGGCGCACCCTCACTCCGCGACGTCTCTAGGATAAATGTACAGAGATCATCCTCGAGTTGAATCATTGCTTGGAGGCACGTACGTACCATCATCCCAACACAACTGCTTCTCATCTTCGCCGTGCTCCACGCAGGAAACCATACATGCAAACGCCCATGTGACTGCTGCGGATCTCGTCACAAAGTACCACAAAATGTCCAGTACAATCTACAGGCCACCCGCAGCAGCCTTTCATGATCTGGGGTCCTCATGTATTCTTGTCTCACTACGCGGTGTTGTACGGTGTTGTACTATAAGACATATCGCCCCCGTATACCCGACCTTCAGTCAGAGACGCTAGCACTCCTCATAAGGGCATATTCCGACTAATGGTAGCGGTCTCATTCAGGAACTCTTGATCATACTCGCACAATGCATGCCGGTGCAAATAGAATCATTCAGACGTGGTATGCACCTCGAGAGTTTCCTCCTGCCAAAATTCATCTGATCTTCCAAACATAGCTAGGCACTTGTGGAAAAGTACTACAGAAGGAGAACGCTCCCCACGAGTTTATAGACGCCTACTATATTTCCTTGCGCTGCCGCTCTTCGCATTCCGACCACGTCCATAAAGTATCCTCGACATGTCTCTTGTGTGCCACGTCTATTCCCAAGGCATCTCGAAGGGTTGCTCTCAACGTCGTAATCACCGCCATGGGCGCAACTGTCCGCCGTCGGAGGCCGCCGCAGCGCCGCTTCTGCTGATCTTCCAGAACATCAAAGTGAGAGACGCAACGTATCTGACGCCGTCGTAACTGTTCTCACTGAGTGGCCGGGCTTCGGCACGCGCAGGTCAAATATCGATCAGGCCGTACGTCTTGGTGGATGTTGCTTTGAATAAGTCTGAGTGAGCGAGGCTGCCTTGGGACACGCGTCTTGAACTGCGTCACCGCCCTGCTCAGCAGTGGGCCGAAGACTTGCACCGCACCATTGATATCGCGCAACGAGGAGCACCGGCGTGCCAACCGGAGGCAGTCATCTTTGGTGTCCTTGACGTGCTGGGGTTCAACGTTCAGCGCCCAAGTACTTGCTGGCGTGCTATCCGCACCTCGAGCGCAGTGATAGCGGCATCGGTGCGCGGACCCTTGTTGTGAGACGCGACCCGTGTCGCTCGACCGGCATCACCTCCATGGAGAACTAACGCACTATGCTCATGCTCGCGCTCGCTCCCGTGTAGCATGGTCTCACCTTGCAGGCTCTATGCGCGCGATAGACCCTCAGCATTACCAGCGACAATGCGGAGCTCGACGCGCCGAAGGGCCGCGCTGGACACGTGGATTCCACACGCGTGGAACCTGAAGCTTGAAGGGCGGCGTGCCCCGCTGCGCCGCATGTTGGGTCTTGTGTTGTTGCTGCATCGTTTTTATTTTTTTTCTGGATGACGACCGTCGTGCGCAGGTGGGACACTGACGGGCCATGCATCGAAGATACGGAGGCCAGAGTCGTGCAAAAGATGCGTGTGTCCGATGTGCGCGAGGGCGGCAGTTTCTCCTCAATCCTGGAGCATGATTTCGAGTGCCGTGGTGTGTGGTGTTGACGAACGATGCAACACCCTGGCTCAGGGAATCGATCAACCACCCACGTATCCACGGTCGTGAACCAAGGTGGCACAAGCATATTTGGTTTCCCTGGCGAATGCGAGTCGTACTGGTCTATCGAGTCGAACAGAGTAAATGGTGAAACCTTGTAGCACGCCTAGCCGGAAACGCTTGAATGCGAGGATATGCGCCGAGCTCACCGAAACCACAGGAAGCGAGGATGCTGGACAGCCGACCCAGATCACCAACACTTCCAGCGCCGCTCAACGTACAATTCGGTGCCTGTGGGATGGAACTAAGATAAAATAACCACAGCTACGACTTCCCGGGCGACGTACCGAGGATGATATGTGCGATTGCACGCTGAAGGTTTCGCGGACTGAAAAAACGCTGGGTTGATTATGCGTAAGCTCTCGTTCATTGAAATTTGTCAATTCTTGATGACAAAACGACAAGTGTTAGCGAGACGTTGCGTGCCAATACTTGCCCTGGCTAGCTGGCTGTTCGTGTTGGCGAGGATTCTGAAGTCCTATGCATGGAGCACCAAAGGGGGACTTGCTGGGGTCGACGCTGCTAAGCAGGGACCTACGATTCGCCTCTCTCATTCCCAATGGCAGATCAGTTGAGCCGGAGACTGCGAGAGACTTCCTGCCACGCATCGCAGCGCGCATGCGTCTTCTGAGGATACCCACACAGGAGACAAGCTTATCGAATTGCGAACGCTACAGCGTACGGTTTGGACATACATGTTATGACTCGGGCACCTCGCAGCCTCGCCGATGTCGATGAAATGAGAAGACGATAGGCGCAGGAAATTGGCGCAATTAGCATGGCCGACATGAGTATCATAGACATGTCTCACAAGTGAGCTTCACTACGGGATCTCATCAGCGACAACTTAGTTTAATACTGTTAACATCGGGCTTGCCATCAACATGCTGATTCCGAGGGGATGTAATCCACGATGATCGTGGTGACGTTGGTCATCACCTCTGACCACCCAGTTGGAAACAGAATCACAGTGCCTTCGTCGTCGTCCCCAGTGGTGTAATAGAGCCTAGCAAACAGTTCTGTCCTTGCAAAATCCGAGTTTTAAAAATTCTTGTCGGCGGATATAACGATTCTCGGACAGCTGCCCCGGCGCAAAGAACGTCTCGTACAACAGCTGCATGGTTCCCTGCATGATAGATTAGAAGAGATGATACAATTGAAGTCGAGCGAGCCACGGACCGAGCGTCCCAGCTTTATCAGTTCAATCCTGCCCATAGCGAACTTGCGGTTGTCGCAACGTAAATGTACTATAACGTGCGGTACCGGCCACCGTACGCGTCTCTCTAACAAAGAGTTCAATTTGACAATCCGCTTGAACACACAAATCCAGAGATCATGCTTTACCTGTGCGAATGATGGGTTCCTTTGTGGTAGTGCAGCTGGTGCTTACAGCTGATAGACAAAGATGGGGGTCAGTAGGCGTCCGACTGGGTATATCAACGCAATTACCGTCGACCTGAACAGCAGATTGCGCTGGTTCATCCTGGGCAACGGTCGCCTCAGTAGGGGCATGTCCTTCTTTGGGGGTAGAATCCTGAAAGGTGTCCGATGTTGCAGGAGATGTGGAAGATGACATAATGTAGTTTCAGGATGTTAAATGCTAGGTAGTGGCAGGACTGGGAGCTATGAGACTCGGTGAATAAACTCGGAACGAGAGCATTTGTTGCGCAGCAAGCTGGGTGCGCTATCAACGTCAATCAAGGTTTAGACCGACTCTCACGGTACCACGATGCTTATACTGGTATCGAGCGGACCCTGAGCATAACTAGAATTAACAGTCATATATAGACGTTCTCCCGAAGAACAAACACTGCACTACTGCACGATGCAAAAGGGATACAATCATTTAGCATAAATTCGACTTACGTGGTTATACACCGTCCCAGGGCCCTCGAGGAGGTCATACAGCGCACGGTGCTGCATAACTGTATAACACATGTGCATGCCACCTAACCGGCTGCAAAGAAATACGCCCCCATCCCCGTGACACATGTGGGTGAAGCGGAATGAGTTCTTCACTAGACCTTCTCCCGCTGTTCAGATGAAAGGACGGGGATCCTCTCGCTCTTTCATGTCTTGATGTACTGTTGATGATTATGGCGCTGGTGTAGGGTTGTAGGCGAACGAGACGGAGTTAACGCAGACTGGGTCATGTTGAAACCGTCGTACGATAGGCATCTACAAGAGAACTGGCGCGAAAGTAGCAGCGCTTCAGGGTATAAGGTTTGGTAGATGGCATAGCGCAGCGCTATGGCCATATGCACGGTGAGATACTTCGTTTATTCTTCGACGCCATGCATAAGAATATAGAGGAATACTCACTCTTGTCGCCGACTCTGCCCAAATGGAAAGGCTGTGGCAAACAAGGTTCAAGTGAGCTTATAGCGAGGAAGCCATCCCAGTACAATGCCTCATTTGAGGCATAGCCTCTGCTTTTCAACGCAGCCGTCAGTAACCGAGACACAAAGTTCGGAACGTTCACGACACATCTCACTGATTCAAATTAGAAGCTCTATGTGCATGCTCCTAGCGAGAGCAGTTGCTCGAATTGTGGTCGACAAGCGTTCCTTTCAATACAGGGTGCGAGTGTCCAAGAGACCACGAAGATGGTGGATAAGTAAAGTGATCGCGGGATGCCGTCATTCGTGGGACTCACGCGGCGCACGACTTTGAAACTGCGAAAGCATGCGGTATTGACGATTTTGGACTCCGAAAGGATACCCTAGCGGTCATATGTTTATCCTGGGCCACACGCTTGTTCGCGTTGAAGTTCGGACAGAATAGTGGCCGTGCGAGGGTTTGTGGGTCCACCTATGTACACAGCCCCGTTTCTTATCTGATTCTATCAACCACAGGATTTGAGACCTCCCTCAAATTCTTCCGCTTAAATCAAACTCGCTTTGAGGAAACGTGCCAGGCCACTTATCTCTCCGTGCCACAGGTGCCTTTGTTCTTCCTTGTACTCCAACCACACTGCGCGCTATATAAAACGCCACCTTGTTTTCTCCATTGTTCATTTCATCTCTTCCTCAAGTCCAGCAGCTAGCACTTTCCAAGTCTCCGCCTTTCCTCATCTCTCCGGATTTCACGATTCCACAACATGATGCAACCACCTGAAGACCCAACTGACGACACCATGGTCACCGATGATCCCATCGACGGATTTAGCCAACAGAATACCCAGCTCGCCACCCAAGAGGCCACTCAAGAGGCCACTCAACGCGACACTGAGCACGACCGCGCGATGGACAATCACCTTTGGGGATTTCTTCACCCCTGCAGCGCCCACGTTCGACGGATTGACTTCCAGAGGGGTAAAAACATCTATAAACTTGGTCGCAATCGCGATCCCACCAAAAACGACATCATCTTGCCAGGGTTGAGGATCAGTGCGCGGCGCCGTGTTTCCTCATGCATTAGCAACGATCTGACGTGTTCTTCTAACCGCAGGCAATACGCATTGCGCGATCTCTTGGAGCGGAGATGAGTCGCCGGATACTGCGATCGAGGTTCACGATCTCTCCACCAATGGCACCTTTGTGAGTAGACCTGTATCGCTATTGTTGTTATTCTGACGCCTGGTTGCAGCTCAACGGAATTAAGATCGGAAAGGGGAGGCATGCGCTGCTCCACGAAGGCAATGAGATATCCTTTGGCACGTGTACGCCCAACCCTGGAAGCTCAGAGGACTATCGTGAGAGACTTCTTTTCTCATCGGCTTTTGCGTCACGGACTCATGCTCTTGAAGGATTTGTGTATCGACACCTTGCAGCAGGTCCACCTCGGCAAGGGTTACACACGGAGTACACTATCAATCGCGAGATCGGAAAGGGCTCGTTTGCCACCGTCATGAGAGCGTATCATAAAGCCGAGGGCCGTTGGTATGCCGTGAAGATGATACAATTGAGCAAACTCAGGCGCATTCCTACGCATCAAGGTGGTTCGGGACTGCAAGAGCAGCCCGGAGATGCGAGGGCATTTGAGAGAGAGATAAGTATCCTCGAGAAGCTCCGGCACCCAAACATCTGTCAGCTTAGGGAGGTCTTTTATGAGCGATTTACCATCAGTATGTTCTTATCCTGCATGTGGCATTGTTCTGTCTCTCATGCAATACCGGTGATAGACCTCGTGCTAGAGCTCGTGGAAGGCGGAGACCTTTTGGATTATATAGTCAGCCGAGAACGAGTCGGTAAGTGTATTATCCTGTGTACGCTCTACACTTGTTGAACACCTGCAGGAGAACCCGAAACTCAGCACATCACATATCAAGTCTGTGATGCCCTGGCTGTAAGTGACTAATTTTGAGGTTATCCTTGTTTCCCATGTGCTGACAAGTTGTCGATAGTACATTCACACCTTAGGCATCGCTCACCGTGATCTCAAGCCTGAGAACATCCTTCTGACTAAGGACCGACCGCCAATTGTAAAGGTCGCCGACTTTGGGCTCGCGAAAATCATGGATAGTGTGACTGTATTGCGCGTACGTATCTCTCGTCAGGTTAACAGTGTGCTTTGTTGATTAAGACATGTGCATAGACGATGTGTGGCACACCGTGCTATCTGGCTCCTGAAGTTGTACGGCAGGAGAACAACGAGGGATATGACCAGGTAGTGGACAGCTGGAGCGTCGGAGTGATTGTTTACTCCATGTGAGTGACATCGATGACTTTCATTGTCCCAAAAAGATGTACTCATTTTCAATCGGCTGTACTCAGGCTCTCTGGTTCTATTCCATTCACTGAGGATGATCAAACAAAGAGTCTCACGGAGAGGGTCCGGACCCGGCAGGTGGACTGGGCCGCCTTGAGGAGGTCTGGTGCAAGCGACGTCGCAGCAGACTTCATTGGACATCTCCTCAAGTACGATCCAAAGGAGCGTATGACGCTCACGGATGCGCGCAGCCACCCCTGGCTCGCTCAGCAAGCCCGCATTCACGGCCTGCCTCCTCGCGACCGCCGCACGGCCTCTCCCGTTCCCGCCGGTCCTCCGGTCGTTGACGCGTCCATGCGTTCCATTGCACCGGATGATATGGCAGTCGAGGATGAGGACGCGCACATGGACGACGTTGACGCATCGCCGAGATCTGGGGTGTCTACCCCACCCAACATTCCCGGCTCATATCCATTAGGCCAAAACGGCGACCCCGATGGCGTCGTCCGCGAGGCTTCGCGGCTGCTGCGCCGCTCCGACGTCGTCGCTGCGTCTCAAGAGACTGGTATGCCCCTACCTTCGCCATCCAAAGGGATGAGGGCTCGTGCTGGGGTGGTCGATGAGCCTGACGAGGAAGAGGATGCTGGGGAGCGCCGTGCGGGCAAACGCAAGGCTCCTGCGCGTGACGGTGAGGCGACGCCGATGGACGAGGAAAGTGGCAGTGGCAGTGAGAACGCGCAGCAGGACGAGGCTGGTCCCTCGAGAGGGAAGAGAGGCCGTGGCGTGCCGCCGCAAGGAAGGCAAAGGGTGGCAGAAGCCTAAGGCGCCCACCACGAGAGCCAGGGGCCGTGGTCGTGCAGCGCCGGCTCCTACGGCCGTCAACGCGCGGCGATGGCCTGGACGCTGCTCTGCCTCCCCGGCGTTCTAGCAGGGTCGCTCGTCGTGGATGAATCACGCAGAACATGCTCTATGCTGTAAATGTTACTTCCCTCATCTTTTCTGTCGTGTACTCTCATTATAGCGGTTCACCTGCTGTGTACTGTGTCTCCTCCACTCCCTCCTCGCGTCTGCTTGATTATGTGCAACATCCCCTGATGCCCCATCTCATACTGCCCTGTATTTACTGCGTTATAGCACCGTTTGGTTCAAGAAAGATTACCTCTGATAGCGAGCACAGTACGCGACGTGTGACGACTAAGCACGTGAATTGTGACGATCGCGCGCACGCCTCTGCTTTTTTTTGAACTGAGATTTCCTCAATTCTCTCTACAGCTGTTTATGCAGCTATCAACATCGTATACATGCCTTCATTGTCGCATACCCAGTCAGCATCTCCAACTGCGATATTCTCAGGGAAATATTCGAGCAAGCGTTAGGATCCCACCAGACATTATATTCTTGTTCGCGTGTTTGCAAGGCGTTCTGTGATCCTGCGCTGAGCACACTATGGCGAAGACTTAACAATCTCATGGTGCTCATGAGGTTGCTTGAACCCTCGCTGACACGTGTCGAGGGTGGTCATGATGATGCAAATAAACCGTATGTAAGTACGCCCCGTGCTTGGATGCTCAATCAAATTAATCACTACGCCATGGTAGGTCTTGAGCGGAGAGTTGCTTCCAGGACAGTTTGCACGATTTCAGCAATATGCTCGCTACGTGCGAATCGTGGATGCTCTATATGACCGTGTCGATTTCACGGTTTTTGTGCATCTGTCTCATCTGAACCATGGACGGCCTATTTTGCCTGCACTACAAAACCTTACGTGGCTACGAACTTCCGTCACCACCCCGGAGCTCCCATTCATCGTTCCGCGGTATCTTCGTACCCTTGTCTTGATGCTGGATGAAGTCGCGGTGATCAAATTGCTAGTAGTGCCGCGACGTTTCTCCGTCTTCTTGCTATGAAGGCACCTCTTATTGAGAGCCTCTTTGTCTCCATCTCCAGCGAATTGACTCCCCTCCTTGATCTCAGCCCTATATCGGCATTCAAATTTTTACGTTCACTGGATCTCGGAGCATGGTCTTTCCTGGATTTCCATTTCCTACAACAACTTTCCTGCATGCAAAACCTGAGCTTCCTCAGAGCTGGAGCTCTGAACATCGCCCCAGCCTCCGGTGCTATTCCTGCCATCGGAGAATTTCAAGCACTAGAAAGTCTTAGTCTTTACTCGGACGTGCACCAATCCACAACACTTTTTTCCATCATATCCTTTCCAGTTCTTCGCATGGTTAAATTCATAGCTATGAGACAGCCGTCAGCATACAAGATTGTCGCCTATTCTTAGATGTCATGAGTTCAAAGCTTGCTTCATCTTTATGCTCCCTCTCACTCCATGTCTTCCTTCTCGACTTTGCAACACCGTCATCGACGGAAATCCTCCGACCATTGTTTATTCTCAAGAACTTGCAATCATTCACATTTGAATGTATACACTCGGGGTTGTCCTTTTCAGACCAGGATATCTCTGATCTCGCCATGGCCTGGCCCCGGATCACTTCCATCTCGTTCGACATGACGTGTTTCAACCTCCTTCCTCCTCGTTCACTTCGCGCGACATTGCCCCCATTTAAAGAGACTTAGTCTACCGTGCTTAGATTTCCTTGCCGTCCCACGCACGGAGCGGGACTGTCCCGTCCTCTCTCACGGCCTAGAGGAACTGATACTAATCGAAAAGCTCAGATTCCCTATTCGGAATCCTTTGGCCGTAGCTCAATATATTGACTGCATCTCCCGGAAGTCGACAGTTACCCATTCCGCACGTCCGAATGGGCGGTATTCCGCAGACAGGATGGAAGCAGATGTCCAATATAGACGCCTTGAAGCTCGCCCGGCGGCGCCAGATGCAACGTCAAACCTTGGAGGCAGGAGTCGTGAGTGTAAGGTACGTCTTCGTCATTGTCTCAAATTTAAATATCTAACACAGCTTGCAGTGAGTGAGGGGATCGTACGATGTATCGCTCAATCGCTGCGATGATGGACGGCTTAAGCACCTTCGCGTGCCTCGAGGGGCGGCTCCCGTCATTTCATTACTTTGTCAATCTGTTTCCTTGTTTGTACCTTATCTGCCTAATTATACCGTCTCAAAGGTGGACAACGGTGTCATTAGAAATAGTGTTCGACTTGAAAGTTTTCACATCGTCTGCAATAGGTTCTCAGGCCTGTCTACTAGACTCGATATCTCGGTGCCAATATTTACTTCACGAATGATAGCACAAGAATAGATTAAAATATGAAGAAAACCACATGAATAGGAGTTAGAAATTGACAGCGAAAAACGGTATGGCACAACGAATATTCGTAGATTACATTGATTTGGAGAACAAACACAACAGCGGCGACAAACAATTGCACAAGACAGCAACGAAGAACGAGTATCAACGGTGGACAAACGAAGATTATAATTCCATATGACAACGTGAGATCAATGGCCCGTCTCCGACAAGGTGTTCGCACGCGGAGAAGAAGAGCGTACAAACCTACTGCTCAGCAGACCTAGGGACGGAGTGAAGGGGGCCCATGTCACGAATGCGCAGGCCACGATAGCATGCGGTGGGGTAGACGCATTCCTGTTGCCTCTGGGCGCATTGCCTGTGAAGAGAAGAAGCAAGTCAGCAGGTGTTCGACGATCAGGGAGCGAGCCATATCTGGGAAGAAGAATGAAAGATTAACTAGAGATAGCCATTGCGACACGCAAAGAGGCTGCGTGTGAGCCGGGAATGATCCGAGATGGTGGTTAATACATACGCCGCGGACATGCAGAGCGGATGTATAAGAAGGGAGAAGGCACTTACTTGCATGTCTTATCTTCCGCCCCCTCTTGTGGTCCTCCACATAAGATTTTGCGCCGGCGACAGAAGTAGCACGCAATTGGCGTACTGCGCTTGAAGTTCCTCTTCGACGTCAGCAACGGAACCGTGAACGCGACCCGCTGCCCCGTGATCGGTGAGTACACAATTGTTCTCTGGTCTCATCACGCGTCACTTGCTGCACAGCGCCGACGCGCGACATCGATGATGAGCTGCTGGTTGCTCGTGCTGGGATTTATCACTTTAAAATTGTGCTTAAAACTGTACGAAATGAACTTACCCTGGACAATTTCTTGAGGGTAGGGCAAGTGGTCCATGGGAGACGGCGATCGCACTGCGAGCGACAAGGTCGGCTGTCGTCGGTTCCCATGTAGCTACTTCTCGCAGTTCATTGAGAAGCTCACGCTTCGCCTCGCTCGCGAAAGGGAATGTGTGCTGCGAAGGCACAATGGGGGTCTTCATGACATCTTCAACCTTGATGTGGTCATCATATCTAGGAATGGAGAGTAGATCCTCGAGATGCTTGAGACCAATGCTGGGGGATTCAGCCTCTACCTGTAGACATCCCATTAGCCAGCTTCTCCAAGACAGAGAAGGACGGGTACTGACCTTGAGCGATGTGGCTGTGCCATGGGCCAGACCTACCACCAGGGTCACCCCCGTTTCTTCTTTGTTTTGGACGGGTGTGGTACGGGTATGACCTGACGGTGGACGTAGAACCTTCCCGGGCTTTGGATGCGCCGGGACGTGGCGTGTTAGTTCCGGGATGGGGGGGAATGAGGTTAGAAGGCGTCAGAGAAGGATTCGACCAAGGTTCGACGAGAACGGTGTTGTCGATGTAGGAATTTGGATCTCGAAGTTCGTAGTACTTCGTAGATATGGCATGTTCGGGTATTGCGTGTACACTGCTTGATACAATGTAGTCGCATTGCCCTGGATACGACTCCGCGACAGAGGCTTCTCCGAACGGTACTGCGCTAGAACGCTGCCAGCCGCACGTAAAATATATCAGCTGGACTTTTTACTTGATCGCCAATCATACGTACATCGTCGTAGAATGGCTGCTCGTAGAGGTCGTAGCAGCCTAGATCGCTCAAAGATGACGGGCTCGCCGCAGAGTCCGTAATATCCGGATATTGCAGTTGCAGCTGTCCTTGAGCGAAGGCATAGAGAGCGGACGAAATCTGCGTGCTGGGACAAGTGCAAGGACATCGAGTAAGGGATTTAGTGAGCGGAGGGTGCAAGGAAAGTATGCATACCATTTAAAAGGCGGGACTTTTTGTGAATATATTGAACATGCGGCGGTTGGATCTTTCGTCATTGTGTGCAGGGACGGATCCGACGCTAGGTAAGATATGGACCCACAGATCTGCGCTATCCGACTGAAACCATCCAATTGTGACACATCCCACGAGTCTCTCATTCCGTCAAAACCGGGATGTATACCATAAGATTCAACGAACGTTTTTAGTCAAGCCTGCAGCCATGCCCATATTCCTTCCAAGTTCGCCGTCGTGCATACATTTTTTTAGCTATCATAGCTACCTAGTGTCAATATCACCAACGAGAGCTTGCGAAATTCTCGGCATTCTTAGGCACGCTTGACCGACATCAGCGGCTACGCCATATCTACATTTGTAGTTCTCCGTCTTCAATGTGGATCTGCGACTGTATCCACGGTGCGTAGCAGTGCGAGAGCTACCAAACGAGGAAATAAACGTTACACACGACCGATGGACGAGTCCCCGTCGACTCGTCGACGCAGCCCGAGTCTCGGGGAACGGAATGGTTGCCGTCAGCCATTTGCTTCCACAGATTGAGCGCTTGCATCTCGCTTGGCCTGGAACCAAAATCGGTCGCACCTGCTACGAAAGCTGGTTAATCTTCTCATCGGTCAGCCTAGCCACAACACACTCACACCTCAAAGACAGCCGGTTCATACATAGACCGAAGAAGTAGAAGATGTATATCACGGATAGACAAATATCCACCTTCAGAACGCGCTGTTCGCGTAATTGTGGTCAAGAAATTTGATAATGTCAACTTCGGCTTTGGTGACCGTGTTTCAAGTTGAATCTATAGTGTTTCATCGGGTCAAGACGTTACCACAGTTCTAAGGGTTCGAGCTCAAGGGTTTAACATTCAATATCCAGAGCACGATTGTGGTCTTCGATACATGCAAGACGATCACCGGGATATGCCAAAAAAGCAGTACATATCTCTTGTTGGCAGAGTTAGACGTTTGCGAGTTGGACAAATAGAACAGTCTAGAAGAGGAAAGTTCGCATCAGGTTCAGCTAACTGGATTGCAGAAATCAAAACGCAATAAGCGTAAAAGCTAACGAGATGGCTCCAGGAGAGAGCTGTACCGTGACAACGTCACGAAAAATCACAGTTGGAAACTCACGGTCCCGTGGTCAGAACCGCGTCAACCAACGCGTTCCGATTAAAGACAAGGTTCGACTTGAACTTCTGCTTCAACGTTCGCGGAGTTGACTGCTCTAATTCGACTACATCTTTTTTTCATTCTTATAATGCTCAGTGCACGACCTATCGCTGTCAATGGCGACATCGACGCCACTATTCACCCTGTGTATGCCAGGACGCCAGGCAGAGCTCTGCTCAAAGGACGCAACGGCCTTCAGGAAAATGCCATACATCGCGGTGCCTCGACGGTGAACGCGAAGGGAAAGGCTCTCCAAACACCCATCATCCTGGGACCATCCGTGAGTATCATGTCACTCACCCCATTTCCGGTCCTACGTCCTTGAGCTGTGATTGTTGTAGATGGGCAGAAGGCATTACAAGACAACGCAAAGCCCGTCGTGATGGTCTCTCGGCCGCTTGGTGACAAGACGCCCTTTCCAAACAGAGTGGCTGGTGCGGTGCCCTTCAAGACACCTGCTCCCGAGACGGCGAAGCTCGCCAAGCTCTCTCTACTGGAACCGGAACCTGCACAAATACTAGCCCCACTCTTGCGCCCCTCGTCAGCTAGGAAGAGCCTGCGTATACCTTTGAATGGGAGCGCGGGGCGGCGCGCGAGCTTCAAGACCCCCGAAACTCAGGGAAACCACTGGGATGTGAGTGATGGGGATATGGATCTCGGCGGGGATGTGGCAGTCGAGGAGGTAGAGGTACAGGAGATGGAAGCAGAGGGCCTCGACGACGAGATTGAGTATATGCCACCAACCGCCATTGGTACGTTTCTGGGACACATCGAGTATGGACTGCTTAACTGAAGGCGTGCGTGGAGATCTCCCGTACGAACCCCCGTTCGACATGCCAGATTACAAGGTTCTCGGGCGGAATCTCTTTGAATTCGCGCATTCGGCCCCCATCGATGACTCGGCGGATCTCTATTATGCCGCCGACATAGAACTAGAGATCGATACCAAGGAGCTGCTGCGGGAAAGCGGGTTCATAGCGTCGTCATCGGAGATGGAGAAGCTGGAGCTACCTGAGCTAGGTTTGTATATCATCGACACGGCAGAACTGCACTAATGCCGTGGACTAGAGGATGACAGTCCATTTGTTCGAAAATTGGTTAAGCCACCTGCACCAATAGTTACAACAAAGGCTCCCGCTCATGCCCCAATTACTCGCTCTGCCACTGCTGCTGCTCGCGCCCTACCTATTCAGCCTCAGACTCGCGCATCATCGAGAACAGTGCCGTCCACCGCCACCGCCACGTCTACGTCGCGACCGGCCACGCGCGCCATGACGAGCAGGGCCCCAAGCCAACTCGCGGTCACGTCCTCAATGCGAACTACGAGACAGCCTACAAGCCGCGATGCCATCCGTTCGACCCGGCAACCTACAGCAACTACGTCGAAATCTGCAGCGATAATAAACCCTTCCATAACGCGTGCTACAGCACCTATTGTCCTCGGGAGAACATCTTCTACATCTTCAGCCACATCTTCTAACCCCGCAACCCGTGCGGCCACCTCGCGAACTAGAAGTGCCGCCGGAACGCGCGCAACAGCCTCCATTCCTTCATCGACAGTCAAATCTGGAACGGCTACCGTCCCAGCGCAGTCGACAACAAAGCATGTAGAAGACGAGCTGGTCCTCGCTTTCCGGCGAGAGAAGGCAACCGATATTGAGGAGGACTTCCTGTTTGACGTATGAGCCCTACTTCGGATACCCTCGAGCGCTAGCACGAGAAAAGTAAAGTCGGAGGTATTTGGCTATTTGGTGTGTACATCGGAATGTATTCTATATTGGCATCTGTTCTATGCTGCTCCAACTAATTCGCAAGCATGAGTACAAACTCAAGGAGCATTGGTGTAGATCTTGGTGCGGCGCAAGCATACCGTGGTAAACATGTTGAATCTGTCTTCATTTCATTAGCAATGTAGCTTTCTTGAAGTAGAACGTTAGTGTGCCCATATCATATCTCCCATTTTGTTTCATAGCCACTACAGTACTTTAAGTTGTGGTTTGCGCCACACACAACAAGAGGCATCACGTGCGCATCGCGGTTTGTCGAAATTTAACGCGATCGGCGACAGCGCTCTTCTCCCTTCTTGCATACTGCTGCTCCTTGCTTGGTTTTTCTCCGACATACTAATAGCCCCTCGCGCTATGTCTGCCCAATGCTACGTGAAAAAGTTTCCAGCCTCCATGCGTTGGAACCCCACCCGACCTTCAGTGCTACTTCCCCGGGTTTCGTGTCTAACTCCCGTCCTGCGCACACCATCCGCTCTTGCTCGCCTTCGTCTCTTCTCATCTTCACCTTGTACGCCGGAAGCGGCTGCGACGCGCAAGCCGGCCGTGTCGTGGACCATGCCTCTGCTCGGTCGATTCGACCATGTCCCTGTTGAGCTGTTCCGCATCAACTGGTCGGAAAAGGTCGTCCTGCGCGACTATGAATCGCAGATGAAGATGAAACGCACATCTTATGACTTGCACATCCAGGAGGATGGGTTCGTACACCCAAAGCCGGGCGACACATTTGAAGGTACGTCTCCGCTCGGGCCGCTTGCTCATCTAGTTTCTTAGACGATGCAGGGCCGAACGGCGCGAGCGTGAGACCCAACGGTCCATTTTTGCAGGAGCTCATCCGTGGCTTCAAGGGTAAGAACACGGTGATTTACCGAATTCCAGAAGGTATGTTTGTCTACCGTGCATGTAGCACTTACTATGTATGTGTAATGACTGTGTATCATGTCAGGTATACCCCTGCCTCCCGATCTGGTCCTCTTGCATGAACATTCGGACAACCACAGCATTCAGTGTAAGGTTCCCATGACTCTTTCTGAACTCAACAGCAAGGTTACAAAATTCGTTCAAGAGAACGGGGAAAAGATGACGAAGATGGAGTTTGTCGAAAGGTATCCGTTTATGTGATGAAAAGTCATATACCTTGTGCTTTCCGACGTTCGTCGTTGATTGCATAACGGTCAATATTCGTTTTTATCTAGAGATACCCGCAGTGAATTCGCATACCCCCTCTCCACTATGCCAGTATGAACATGCATCAGAGACCAAGGGGCGTGTAAGAGCGGCTTTTTTGGCATCGTTGTCGGAGGCGGAGTAGCTGAGACTGCCCGAGGTAGGTTCGTACTCGTTGAACTTTGACAGAACCGCTGGTGATGGAAGACATCAGTCGATTGGTTCAGAAATCAATCAAAACAACTTTACCAGCAATTGTGAACAAGGCGTCTGCTCGTACTCCTCCGCACCTACATGTTGACTGGCACAACGTCGACTGCGTTCGCCAGCTGGGACTTGGCTTCTACACTGCAAATTTGGAGTCCTTTCTATGCACGTGATCGCGACGCGTCTATGATGCTTCTATGACGCGTATCATCGAGAGCGCACAGCGAGAATGGTGCATGAACACAAGTGGTTATACAGGCAATAGTGTAAGCACATCGAGTCCCCAGAACGCCCTGCGCAAGATACTATTTGTCCTCCGGAAATACGCTCCCAAGCTTGGCATGCATTTTTCACCAATGCTTTGCCGAATGCTGATGCACCGACCGCTACGCCGGTCGTATGGGCAGGACCACCCCTTGCCCGTACGCGCTGACGCCTTGCGGACGGACACTCCTCGGATTCGCAGCTGGCTTCTCTTCAAGCGGTCGTAGTCGACATCGCCACTCTGCCAGCGGAAGCAGAGGCAAACACCGAAGAGAAGCGACGGCTGAGAGTACAGTAGTTCCCCGCCTCCTGCACATGGCTCGATACTGCGCTCACCGACCCGCAGTTCGCCACTTCGCACGTCGTGTCCGTACCCTTACTAAGATTGTATGTGCCGATGCAAAGGGCCCTGCAGTAGAATGGGTCACACTGCCGTGATTGCGCAGGTACGAGAGGCACGGTGGCGTTAAGGTTGGGGGCGCGAGCTTCAGCACGATACTGTTGCGTGGCGTCCCACGCGCATCCTGCATGCGGTGAGCGCGGTGCCGACGCAGCAGGTCGACGCGTCGCTGCTCGCTACATCGGACGTGCCTTGGTAGCTCAACGGAACGTGTACAATTAGAATAACGACGGCTTTACATACGTGTCGCCCCACTCCGCGTATCCTTTCAGCGCCCTCGTATATATGTCGCATAAGGACGCGCTCACTCGTCTCCAGGTCCAAGAGTCAAGATGGGAGGGACGATCTCGATCCAGTACCTGATACAACCGCGTAACACTCACTATGAACGCGGGTCCAGCGAGAAGGGGCGCGGCACTCACCCGTCGGGATCGAGGATGAAGGCGATCTCGCGCATGCGGCCGTCGGTGGGCTTCTTCTTGAAGACGACGCCGAGCTTCTCGAAGCGCGCGCAGGCGGCGTCGACGTCCGGGACTGTGATGGCGATGTGGCCGAAGCCCTTGCCGGGGTCTGCGTTGCCTGATGCGTAGCCGCTGAAGTTGGGGTCGCTCTCCGTGCCGTGATTGTGCGTCAGCTCGAGCACACCTACCGGGGGTGAGAAAGGATGGGAGAGAGGAGATGGGGTGGGGAACGGACCTTCGCGGTTGAAGCGGGAGTCTTTCTTGGCCTTGGCGGAGAGCGTGCCGCCCAAGTGGTCGTACCCAAGGAAGTAGAGCGTAAATGTGTCAAAGCTGTGGTCTGGAGCGCGATAAGCGCACGTCGGATGCAAGATTAGGAAGTGTGATGGGCGGAAGGCGTACGGGAGAGGAGGTCCATGCCGAGAATCTGCATGTCGGTGGTTAGACTGCGTCGGTGAGAAGCCGGACAATGGGCGTATGCACCTCGGTGTAGAAGCGGATGGACCGCTGAGGCTCCTTGACGCGGATCATGGTGTGGTTGAACTGTACATTTTGGATGTCGGAGTCAGGACATATGTTGCGCGAGCGATACGAGCTCGAGGAGCATACCTGGAAGCCGGCAGTTTCTACACTTTGCGGCATTTCGAGAACGACGCTGGGTGCGCAGAGATACCAGAGTAAGCAGCTGGGAGATGGGGGTGAGGAAGGAGAGGGTGCACTCGGAGAGATATGATGATAATGAGATAGCAGATCGGGCAGCAGATTTTATGGCGATCGCATACTCACGCGTCACTGCACGCGACGCGTCTTCTCTTCCTCGACATCCTCTCATGACCTCTACATTCACTCGCACAGTCGGATAATCCCCCGAGTTCACACAGGCTCGTACTTCTGCGCGACCGGCCACCCGTCCTTTCCGTAATTTCAAGACGTGACCATGAACGTGCTGGAAAACATTTCGAATACATCTCGTATCGTACAGACCTTACAGACCCATCGATTCTTCTGCACACTACGCAAGATTTACTTGGATTGGTTGGGGAGAATTTCGACCCAGTAGCTAATCCAGTTCAGATGCGATTAGTACACAACAAGCCATATCGTGCTGTACACTCACCCGTCGGGATCCAAGATAAACGCAATGTTTCTCATCCGCCCGTCAGAGGGGCGCTTTTGGAACTTCACCCCCAACGACTCGAATCGCTCGCACGCCTTCTCCACGTCGTCAACTGTGATCGCAATGTGCCCGAAGCCCCTGCCCGGCTCGGAGTTCCCAGACGCGTATCCCTGGAAAGACGGATCGGACTCGGTGCCGTGGTTGTGTGTGAGCTCGAGGATGCCCTCGCGCGCGAAGCGGTTCACACTGTCGGTACTATCACCGTGGTCAAACGCAAGAAAGTACAATGTGAAGCTGTCGAAGGCCTTCTCTGCGAGCGGGCGATGGCGTTAGCGACGTGAAAAGGAAGAGAGAATGAAGACGAGGAATGCGCACTGTCGACGAGGTCCATGCCAAGCACCTGAAGGAAAAGAAGTCAGTGGTGGGCGCTAGGACGGGAAAGAGATGAGGCACCTCGGTGTAAAATTTGAGTGACTCCTTTGGATCTTTCACCCGGAGCATAGTGTGATTGAACTAGTCGGAGGCAATTAGTCTGTCGCGGGATGCACAGCGAACCTAGGCTCGCTTGACGTCGGAGCGCGCACCTTGAAGCTAGCTGTCTCTGCTGTGCGAGGCATCGTTGCAGGCGGAAATGACGAGAAGAGTGAAGTGAGGCGAGGGGAGAAGGGGCGAGCGTGTCTGAAGGAGGGGTATAAGTAGTTTCGTATGAGAGACATCGAGCACCACTGCATGACGCGCGCTCTCGGCCCGACGCGAAACGCGCTCCTCGTGACCTGTTTCCAAACAATAACAAACAGACACGGTGGGCTGTTGACTGAGACACGTGAACGAGCCGAGGCAAGCTTATCGTTTCCATCTCATTCTCCTCGCTCTCCTCACAAGTACTACCACTTCAATGTCTCCGTCCCTCTCCCCGCCCTACCCCGCCTTCCACCGTCCCCCGCCCCTCGCCCTTCCTCTCAAGTACCGGCGCAAGAGTCTTTCCGCTCCGGCCTTCGACCCTGACTCCGACGACTCCCGTTTCCCTAGCGCGTTGGCCTTCTCCCCGCCCGCGTCGCCTGTCGCGTCCGCTCGTGATCCCGCGCATCACCCGCACATCCGCCTCCCCTCAAGCCCTCTCCATCCCGGTTCCGAGTCCTATGATGTCTCCTATCGGTACGGGTACCCTAACGACGTGCAGTCGCATGAGCACGCACATCCTAACCGGAAGGCAAATGAGTATGTGAGCACCGGCGCGCACAGTGCTTATGCGTATGCATATACCCCTTCCGGCCGCTCTAGTTTCTCGTACTCCTCCCCGAGCGACTCCGAGGACGCGTTGCTCTCGTCGTCCTCCGATTTCGAACCTCACATGGACATCGACGTGGACGCGTCTGAGTATGACTACGACAACGAATACGGTGAGTGCGTCTATTGCATGGTTCTACGTCGCGCCGTATCCGACGGCGTGAGTGCTTTCTTGAAAATCTGCTATGTTCGCGTCGAGTATTTTGCCTGCTCACGAAGGTGGACAGGCAGAAGATTCGCGAGGATCTTCCTCACACGCTGTTTACAGTTTACACCCCCAATCTTGGTCTCACTTCTCATCAGAGAATGCTCAGCTCACCTGCTCTGCAGCGTGCCGATCTAACGGATCGAAGAGCACGCGCCCGCCCCGTGTCATCTTGTCTGATATGTCTTCGTACCCTCTACGCTGCACGTATCTCCTCGCAGACTACGATATCCCGCAACTGCATGAGCAATCCTCCGCGTCATATGGGACTCGACCGCGAGCGGTGGAACCTCGGCCACATCGGGCCTGGATCCGTGTGCTGGTCTCTAATCTGTCGATACCCAGATTGCGCGCTTCGGATGTTAGAGATACGCTCTGCGTGCATCATGCGCAGCATGATTTCTCTTAGCGTCTCTCCCATAAGTGGTGACGGTGTCAGCATGTCTGTGGTTGTGTTCCGTGATCAGTATGCACGGGAGCCCAACCACCTACATGATACGGTGCCACGTCCCTGCTCTATTCACCTTTCTTAAGTGGTTGGAATAGCCTGACTGACGGTGCATGCAACGCCATCCAGACGACGGAGATGACGCTCAATTTGACTATCTCTCCCACCCTCGGCGCATATCCTTTTCGACTTCCGCTGAGCGTGACCGCCCCTTCATCCGCACACGCCAGAAGCCCGCTCCCCGTCTCACCACACCTCCGCGCCTGTCCCCCGATCTTATTCCCGGGCACAATGCGGCTGACACTCGCCTCGCATCCCCCACAGAGGACGAGCATCTGGCAACGGATGTATTTGCAAGCACTCTTCTGGACTTCCACGAGCAGCCCCGCGTATCGTCGTCCCCAGTTGCTGCCTTGCAAACGCTCGCGCCGTCATCTTCCGTCGTATCATCTCCACTCTCCTCCCCCATTCAGTATTCACATATGCTCCCGCCGTCGTCTCCGGTCCCATGTTCCTCCCCATCCGATCACCATCCACGCCCCCGCCCGCCGTGTCTCCACCATCTCCGACGCTCTCGGCGCTGCGCATCGTGTCGCTGTCCTCATGTCCACTATCTGCCCTGCTAAACCCCGCTCCGCCTTCCCCCAGATTGACGTCCCTGGACGTGTCAATAAGCGCTGATCTCGGGCCTGAAGTGGGTTCGCAGACACCTGCCGCGGAAAGACAGGGCGAGGTCCCAGGTGTTGAACAAGAGCTAGACGTGGACTTGGATGTCATCAGCCTCGCTAATCCCATCGACACATGTGATGTTGCAGAGGTGCGTTCGCAGCTGCGTTCATGTGTGTGCCCGTCTCATATTCGCAGACGTCCGTGGCATGCCGAGCGCAGACGCCACCGGCGACGTCTTGTGAGCCCTCTATCGCAGAGGAGAAGGACGTTCTGTCGTCTCCGCTCTCCCCCACTCCGTCTTCGATAACCGACTTCCGCCTCGATCAAGATCCCCAGCCTTCGGCTTCAGTGGCAGATGTACTCTCAGACTGCGACATGGATACTGATGCCGACGAAGAGCCGCTGCCCCCGCGCTCTGCACTGCGGAAAATGACGAAGAAGGGCTCTTCTACGTCTACTGCCCCGCGTCCACGGAAACGGAAGTCTGACGAGGTGCAGAGCCGGTATACGTCCCCCGAGACAGAAACACCTGTAGCAAGTACAAGCACAGGCGTTACCCAGCGATCTGCGGAGAAAGGACCGAAGCGGCGAAAAGCTGAGAAGCGTGGACCCGTGCGCAAGAAGGCACGGGTCGTGTCGTCCGAGCCTGAGTCTGAGGCGGAACCTGGACGGGATCCAGAATGTCACCGTTCTGCAAGGGACAGGAGACGTGTCAGTTCTGTCGATCGCCCCAGAGCGAAATCTGACAAGGCGAGAGTGGACTCTGAGAGCGAGGGAGACGCGATTGTGAACGTCGAAGGATCCTCCCCTGCCAAGCCTTCGTTCACTACACGCCACCACCCCTCCGTGCGCCCCGACGACAGCCCATCATATTCGCCACTCCCGCCCGCAGAGATGGAGGGCATGCTCATCGAGGCACTCGCGACGTCGCGCGCGTCGAGTCTCGCGGCGTCCGCGCTGCACGCGTCACTGATGGCGAGCCGACCCGCGCTGAAGGCGTACACGGGCCCTCACGGCGACGCGCCGCTGACGAAGCGCGAGTGGGTCCGCGCGATCGAGGACGCGCTCGAGGCGGGGCGTGCAGCGGGTGGTGTGTTCGGGAAGGTCGTGAACAGCGGGAATGTACGTCTTTCTCTTTCTTTTTGTCCTCCGCGGTGCTGACCAGTGGCGGACGTGTGCAGGACACGGCGGACCACCCACTGGAGGCGCAGTGGTTCTACGTGCCGGAGCGCGATGCGGACCAGGAGCGTGCGACGCTGATATGCAGCATGATGCCGCGCCCGGGCAAGCGGAGCGAGACGAAGAAGAGCAAGCAGTATTATTGGCGGCCCCTCCCGAAGATATCGCGGTGGGACCCGGAGGACGAGATGTAGCGTGTGCGCGGTGGCGATGATTGAAGTATCGTATTGGACTGGTTTGGCGTAATGTCTGCGCGGCACTCTATTATCTTACTACTTACTGTTCGTTCGTGTGTGGTTTTTGAGTTGTTTTTTTAAATTCGTTGTTTTGTCCGATATTGTTTCGCTAGCTAGCTACTTGTATCCACATGATTTGGCGGTGCGGCGGAAGTAGCAGATCTCAGAATTTGGCCCTTCACGTGCGAAGTCAGCCTGAGTGTCGAGTGAACGTCGTGTGTACGCGTTCTTCCTGGCGTCCGAATGGTGGTTCGAGTGCCACAAGGCTTGTGATACATAGACACACAGACATGTATAAATTGTACAAATAACAAACATTGCTATAAACGTGAAGACCCCTCGAGCTTCACCCGAGAACAAGATCCGTTATGTCCTTGCTTGACGAAGCAAGCTTTGGAATCGTCCTCCCTGAGCCATCAGACGTCCGTCCGCTCCGAGGACAAGTTGTGCGTCAACCTTTGCCTGGTACAAGCAGCTATGCCAGCAGCGCCACCGGCGACCGCCAAGTGAGAGACATAATGGACGAGAAGGATAACGGATGCCTCATCACGAATATCCATCGCCATACGGACCGGAGAGTTTATATGATAAATGTTCAGCGCGGCGATAACAGGAAAAAGAGCGACGTTGTAAGTTCTTGAACCTCAACTCCGAGTTCGAACACCATCATCTGCAATCATATAGGAGTCATTTTTCTACACTGAACTTGGAATCTCTGCCGTCCCAGATCCCATCGACCACATATCAAATTTATTCTGGCGTAAGTTCTGGCGGACTTGCATGAGGTATATGATTTACTCGAATTGCCGGTCGTACAGTGGACTCAACGTTGGGCTCGGCCTTTGATCAATACCACCTTTTTGCAATCACTGTATCGAAGGAAACTGGCCTTCAGATCAAGAAACTACTCGAGGATGAACTTGCTTATCGCGAGGAGATGCTAAACAAAGGTTACGCACTTCGGAGAGCGTTTTACAACCCCCTGAGTCCCGCCGTACATGTCTATTCACAACCGGTGCCATTGCGTTGCTCATAAAGCCTATTAGAAAGACCTCGAATTCGTGCGGAAACCAGAGCTTCAGATGGTTGCTCTGCTCCCTCATCAGCTCCTTCCCCACGGATTTCCCTTGATACGTCGGCGACGGGGCACGACGGACGACAATCCGGTGTATGACACCTATACCGTTGCTGATGATGGCCTACTTCGTTCGACCGACGGCGAACACCAGGTATTCCCCAGCCAAACACAAGAGACGATACGTGAAGGAGAAGAAGTACTCAATGTGTGGTTCCTTCTTATCAATGCTGCATCTAAGTTTCAACATCATCAAAGACGATATGGCCTGGATCACTTTCCGGAGGACATCAAAGAGGCCATCAACCTGACGATTAATATCGTAGAGCTGATCTATAGACAAGTTGGGGCGACGACGGATCTCGAACAGACTGCACTAGTTGGTCGTCGCTGGCCGGGTCGAACACTGGTTAAGCGTGATTACAGGGAATACGACAAATCTGACGGTCCTCACGACAATGACGCAGAAACGATGCCCGAGGAACATGAAGGTAGTCCAGCAGGAGGTTTGGGACCTCAATACAGCAGTACATCTTTCATTCCTTGTTATTATGCTTATTTCACCTCAGCACTGCCTCGTGTAGCTGCTGGCTTCCGCGCAATCAAGGACCCAGCGGAAAGGGCTCTGTACGTCAGCAAATGGTTGTTCGGTTGGTTGTTGTTTTTCGCGACTCGTTACTTCTTTTCCTTTGTTGATCTTCCCGCACCCTAAGGTTACGACGAGATGGATGCGGCGCATGACGAGATGTTCGGGCGACAACCTACCGGTAAGCAGGTCCGTCCGTGGCCGCCTTACCTTGAGCTAATTATCTTCTGCAGAGACAGCTTATAGTGCCAACCCCGATACGATGCAGCAGTGGGCCGGCAATGTGTCCATCTGATTCGTATGAAAGAGAGTTACCGTTTCGACGTGCAGTTCGTCAGTTGTATTACTACATAGCAGACTCGGAAATTCCGACTGTGTCTTGTTCGAGTCTCCGTTCCGGATCTGTACTGTATGAATTAGCAGAGGTTTTCAGACACCATGTCTCACGATGATATTATCCTACCACATCATTAGTATGGATCGTAATGCGTAAAGAGTTGAGTATTCGATAATCAAATTTGTAGAAGTGAACGCGATATAGTGCTCTGTAGACGTCGTAGCGCGGCGAGTCCAGCGAGCTCAGTCCCCTTTTACATAGCACTTCATGGATCCGCTGTCATCAGCAAAACGTCGCCCACGCGGTACCTCATACAAGCACTTCCAATATGCCAATTTTGGCAGTCGATGCTAGTATGAATAGATCTGCCATGAACTCTCGCTACAGAGTCAGGACATGATGACGAGAAGTAGGAGAATGCCCGGAGAGACGACTGGGGAATGATCTACAAGGCGACGTGGGGACGTACATGTGAGACGAGACATATGGCCGATGAGGACGCCGAGTGAAGAATTATTGTAGTACAACCATGAGTGGAGAATTAGAGAGAGGAATTATATATGTCGATGGACGGAATGAGGAGAATCGGCGAGTGGTGAGAAGGAGACGCGAGCCGACAGCACTCCAGCCTTGCGCACACCTAGAGGCCCAGCGCACAGATAGGATAGGGATATCCCACCACGCTCCTGGGCACGTACAACCCGGGACAGGAGAGGCAGAAGCACATAACGAAGATGCAGAATGGGAAGGTACAGAACATGGGGAGGCAGGGTGAGAAGACCAGAGCAAAACGACGAGGAACGAGGCGCAGAGGACAGAAGTCAGAGACGGCTCCTCATAGGAGCGCTAGCCAACTGCGAGCCATCATCAGCGGACGAGCCACTGTTGAGGCTGGTAGAGGAGCTATCGCATGGGAGGCGCGTGTATCGCTAGGAGAGCCGGCTGAGGGAAGCAGTCGACGTCGAGTTCGCGAGTCATAGTGGCAGCAAGAGCCTCCTTGCCGAGGAAGGAGCCAGAACCGGCGTGAAAAAAACGGATGAATTGCCCAAGAGCTTCAGAAGAGATGGATGTACATGCCTCAGCCTCTGTTCTCATAGTCATGTACCCCAATGCTTTAGGGGGGAGAGTTTCCAAGTGCCAGTCTGTGGTGGTTAGAGACAACATCGGGACACATCATATAAATATAGTGTACAGAAAAATACGTACATCATCGCTACATCAGGTATTTCCGAGTCTGCTGTGTAGTACTTACAACTGACGAACTGCGTTTGACATCCACATCGAGACCCTAACTCTCATATTTACCCTCTTCTTTGGATACATTGGCGGCCCACTGCTGCATCATGCCGGAGTTGGAGCTATAAGCTGTCTCTGCAGAAAAACAATCAGCTCAGGACAAGACCACCACGGACGGACCTGCTTACCGGTAGGCTGTCGCCCGAACAACTCGTCATGCACAGCGTCAATCTCGTCACCTTGGACAACGCAAAGGGGATTAACAAAGGAAAAAAAAACTAACAAGTCACAAAAAATAACAACCAACCGAACAACCATTTGTTTGCATATAGCGCCCTTTCCTCTGGGTCCTTGATTGCCTGGAAGCCAGCAACTACACCAGGTAGTGTCGAGGTGACTGGAATAAGTATCATAATGAGGAATGAAAAACGTACTGCTGTATCGATATCCCAAATCTCCTGCTGGACTACCTCTAGGTCCCTCAGGCGTCATATTTTTGTCATCGTCGTGAAGGCCGTCAAAATTGTGGCCTTCAGAGTGATCATGACCAACTGGTGCAGTCTGTTCGAGATCCGTCGTCGCCTCAACTTGTTTATAGATCAGCCCTACGATATCAATCGTCAGATTAATGACCTCTTTGATGTCCTCGGAAAGTGATCCAGGCCATATCGTCTTTGATGATGTTGAAACTTGGATGCAGCATTGATAAGAAGCTCGTGTTCGCCACCAACTGAACGAAGTTGGCCATCGTCAGCAACAACATAGGTGTCATACACCGAATTATCGCCCGTCGTGCCCCGCCGTCGACGTATCAAGGGAAATCCGTGGGAAGAAGCTGATGCGGGAGTAGAGGAACCACCTGAAGCTCTGGTTTCTTTACGAATTCGAGGTCTTTCTAATAGGCTGTGTGAGCAATGCAATAGCACGGGTTGTGAAAATATACATACAATGGGACTCATGCGGCTATAAAATGCTCTCCGAAATGCCGGGTAACCTCTGCTTATGATCCCTTGGCGACAAGCAAGGTCATCCTCAACTACTTGCTTGATCTGTAGGCCAGTTTTCTTCGATGCAGTGATTGCAAAAAGGTGATATTGATCAAAGGCCGAGTGCAACGTCGAATCCACTGCACGACCGGCAACTCGAGTAAGTCACATACCTCATGCAAGTCCGCCAGAACTTACGCCAGAATAAATTTGATATGTGGTCGAGGAAGCTGGGACGGGAGAGATTCCAAGATCATGGTAGAGGAATGCCTCCTATATAATTTCCGTGTGATGGTGTTCGAATTCGAGGTGAGGTTCAATGACTTACAATGACTCTCCTTTTCGTGTCATCGCCACGCTGAATGTTTATGATATGAGCTCTCCGGTCCGTATGGCGATGGATATTCGTGACGATGCACCCGCTGTCCTTCTCGTCCATTGCGTCTCGCACACGGTCGCTAATGACGCTGCTGGCACAACTGTCAACATCAAGCAGAGGATGAAGAGTGGTTTGTCCTGCGAGCGGACGAACATCTTCTGGCTCAGGAACATGAATTGAGAAAGAGCATCGTCGAGGAAGGACATGGCGGATCGAGACGAGGACGTGTGGATAAGCTCATTTCGTGTTTAGGGGACATCACCTCCCAATACTCAATTGTGCGAGTGATAGCATCGAAAGGCCTCGAGCGCTGTTGAATTGAAAGAATAGAACGGAATACAATCACTCAAGGTGCTAAGCCTACAATACTTCAATACCATGTAGGTCCCTATGTAAGCTGTCACACAATGTGACTGTTGTGTTCTCATCGCAGTAGTGTTCTCCATCATATGCCAGTACTTCAAGCCAAAGCTGTCCGGTGAACACCTCGGCCCCGCCTTAGCATACAACGAGAAGTGTGCCTGCTGCGGTGGATCACCCCGTTGGTGGCATGTATACTACCCGAATGTTCCCGTGCCCGTTGAGCTGATTCACCATATCAGCGTCCCACCCACGCAGTTCCGTCACCCTCACCTGTGCAAGCACCTTCCGGTTTGCCACACAGAACTTGAGAAAGTCCACAAGTTCTGCAGCTACGTCCTTCTCCACCTCGCCCAGTCCGAGGCACTGCAGCTGCGTACAATACGGTGCACCTGGATTCCCGATCGGATGCGTGTACCACTGCAGTGTGCGCAGCACCGCGACGAGCGTCGCAGATGATACGCGATGGAGCGAGAGGCATCGCAGGCGGTGCATCCGGCGCAGCACGGGCTGCCAGAAGCAGTAGCTTGACGCCGCAACTATCTCAAAGACTCCGAACGTCTCTATGCGGGACAGGTCCAGCGCAGACAGCACAGAGACTACACAGTCATCCATGACCATGACAGACACAGACAACTGGAACGACGGCAGCCGTGCTCGCATGCTGCAGTGTCGGGGTACATGCACACAAACAGGCACTTGTTAGCAATGTTGTGCAGCTCGAGGTGGAGCATGTGGAGCGCAGGGAAATGGTACCTGGGGTCGCGCAGGACCGCGGAGAGCGCACTCCACCGTCTCCAATCGCGGTCCATGCGAGATGACAGGTGGATTCGCGAGTGCATCGGGAACGAGAGGTGCGCGAGGATGGCGGCAATGAATGGGATGACGTCGCATGTGATGCCCAGAAAGCGGAGGCGGGGGAGATGCACATGGGGCAGCTGGGGTGGCTGCAAGAACCTCACCTCATATTCGGGACTCCTCATGACTAGGTTTAGCTTCTCGAGAGCTGGAGATGATGAGAGGACTCTAAAAAACGGCTCGAGAGCCTCCGTGGGGTGTAGGTGAATGATAGTAAGGTTTATAAGGTTCCTATAGATACCCGACGTGTGCGAAAAATAGAGGTGAGAGAGCACGAGAGTGTGTAGTAGTGGCGTGTGTCCTTCGAACGGTGGATGTGTGGGATATAGGTAGTTCAAGACTTCCCCTGTGTTGAAAAGGTCGTCGAGGTCCCACGTGGAAGACCGCCCGTACCGGACTGTACCAGCGTGCAGAACGAGCTTCTCTAGTATCGGAGCCGCTTTGCAGAGTGGGCGTAAAAAGTCAAACAACGTATGACGACACCCGATAGCAGCATGCATTGTTTGAATCCGGTCACAGTGAGCATTCAACATGACGGTAATGGGGGCAGGATCACCATCCCCACATATCCAGTCAATGTGGATATATACTCGGATCGGCAAAGACCGCGAGTTGCGAAGGTACATCCTGGCATGGGCGAGATTCTCAAATGAGATGGAGTTCCAGAGGCTGGCATTCGCAAGGGCTACGGCATGCCAGAAATGGCACACGAGACACACTGTAATCATGTCGTAGTTTGGGGGAAAAACGGAGGCAAGACAGAGGAAAATGTTGACAAGCAACTCGGGGGAAGTCCCGTGATTGGACTCAGGGCAGTATCTTGGCGAGTAGCTATCAGTGTATCGGACCTGGCAGTGCGGGCCCGGGGCCCTGTGCGCCGCGGGCTGCTGACCGCTGACGAGCACGCTTGCGCTTCATTTCTGTGAAATCGCTGTCAGCAAAACAACAATACAGCTGAATATTTAAAAAGAATGCACAATATAGTTTGGGTGATTACAGATACTCAGGAACCAAAAGGACTTGAAGACAGAGGGTCGAGTCTGGCAATCGATGGGAAGAAAGTGCCGTCGAACACGCGAAACGTGAAATGCGAACAGGAATGGGTAGATCAATTCGACTGCTGCCTGAAAGCGCACAAATCGCAGATATGCGACAGCAGCGTGAACACAGACACGGGAGAGTTACACTGTTGTGGAAATACGAAATGAAGTTGTCGACTTCGGCGTCAATCTGATGCATGCTGGACACACTGGGATCGATATCGATCGCAATATTGAAGCCAACATTCCGAAGTAGGAAACCGCATGTTTTTGGATGAGCATTACAGACAAAAAGACACCACGTTGTAGCGAGTACGCACATGTTAACGATAGGGGAAAGATCCAAATCAGATACGGGTTGAAAAGAAAACCCTGTCGAATGGTAAGCAATGCAGTTTGGATCGTGTCTGGAATTATATTTCGACCTACGTCGATGGAGCTCTCCTCTCATACTTTTACACAAACCTCACATTGTGCCAACCGTCTCAACTCTTCTATATCTTCGACAGTGAACCCATCTATCTCCGAGAATTCCAAACGAGTAAGCGACGGCCGGTGCCGTGCGCGGCTTCGCAAGAAACGAGTGAGCTGCGACCACAAATGCAAGTCTTTCTTGATACCGACCACCTCGAGATTGGCCATCTGCGCACAAAGCAGACCAGTGCGAGGGTCGTCCAAGACGTGGGCGTCCTCCAGCACCTCGAGCACAACTATGAGCGAGAGCGACGGCAGGCGAAGGAGCTTAAGTGTGCGCAGATTGTACATCGGGTATAGTATGTGTGTCCAAAAGCCCTTGCATTCAGAACAGTCGCCTCCTGCAACAAACAACTCTACACCGGACACGTCTAGCGCAGACCAGAGATTGTATACGTTTTGTTCCAATTTCCAGACCTTCGCCGCTAGCTGGAAATGTGGTATGTCGAGCAGGGAATCGCCGGTACCCTGGTAAGTACGCAATAGCATTCTCTTGAGTAAGGAATACGGTATGGGAACGATGTCAATCTCGAGATGGCGGAATCTAGTCAGCTGCGGCAATGCTCTTGAATTACGCAGGACCGTTGGGAGCAAAACCAAACCCGCATATGTGATAAAATTTTGATCGAGATCCGGGAGGATATTGGAATGGAGAGATGCGCAAAGAGATGAGCGACGTATGGTAGACCAGAATATTCGAGGTGAAATCTGGAGAGGTGACAGAGATGTGTTTGTCTGCGGCCAGGAGGAACCTCACGCAAGTCGGGACGGACATTATGAACAATGCGGAGTAGCAGTTTTTCAAGAGCGGGACATGCAGATAGGATATCTAGCAAGAGCACAATACTCAAAGATGGAGGTGGGTCGATTATCGCAAGGTCGATTAGGTTCTTGAAAATACCCGCAGTCCAGTCCAGAGAAACGCGAGATAGTGTAAGAGATCGTAGCATCGGCGTATGCCCTTGAAATGGAAGCGACGCGAAAACCGTACTCGGAGGTCTTGTGAATACAAGACCTTTGAAGTGCCAATCATACGACCACCCATTCCGAAGTCGTCCAATGTGCAGAACAAGCTCCACCAATCTCGGCGCCGGTCTGCTCAACCCAGCAAGAAGAGTCTCCAGCTGTTCAGGATGTCGGAGGGAAATGTGAAGACTTTGAACCCGATGGATATGAGGAGCTAAAATAGCAGCAGTGTCGCCTGGCATCCGTCTACGATCGAGGTAAACCCGTATCGGAGAGGATTGCGAACGACGTAGGAAGGCCTTGACGTGTGCAACGTTACGAAATGAGATGGATGTCCACAGGTTCGTGTTCGCAAGGGCCACCGCATGCCAGTAACGACACACAAGGCAGATCCGGATAACACTGCCGCATGCAGCTGACGAGGAGGAAACATTATGAAAGATCTCTGCGAGTAGCTCCGGAGGAAGGTTCTGAATCGGACTGCTCGATGAAGCGTCTTTGCTCGATTCCAGCGTATCTAGAAGTTCCTGCCCTCCACGCATTTCAGAGTGAATTAGGTGACAATCTGAAGCCTCGCTGGAACATATCGCGCCGAAATCGCTATGAAGGTCCATTCTGTAAGCATACTGCAAAGTAATCAATAAAACCACTGAAGATTGAAAGACTTAAATCGTACCGCACATTGAACCCAGCGACAGTCGTCAGGACTTCGACACAATTGCACGCTCCGGGATATGACTCACGGTAAAGCTTGAGTAAAAGTCAGCAGCCGCAGTGGTCTAGTGCAGTGTCAGCGCAATCAACGTTCAACTTCGGGGCGCCAATCTTCCATTATATACCAGCGGACTTTATATTCGACAGTGTTGCGAGTCCGTAAATACAGTGAAGATAACTGGAGATGTAAGACACAATGAGCAGGGTGACTTGATTCGGCCAATTATCCGAGTTCCAGAAATGTTACAGAGCTAATGAACAGTGCGGACAAGGGTCAGAGAGATGCAAACCATGATACAACGATAGGATAAGAATGCAATTAGTCTGAATCGAAACCCTCCACAGCCACATTCCACTTCCATCGTCCCTCCAGATATCCTTTCGCAGTATCTTCCAACATGATTTCATTCCGTTTCTGCACATAGACCTGCAATGACGTTGTTAATGTTGATACTCAACAGGTCGATGACCTCGGCTCACCGTCTTGTCAGTAACCTTCTGGCGAAGAGAAGGGATAGTCTCGGGTTCAATGGGTGACTCAATCAGCTCGGACAACTCCTCAACCGCTCTCTCCAAATCACTTGAGATCGGATAAGTAATCACTCGGGGATGGAGAACAGGAGCAAAACCTACCGCTGATTATCCTCAAACAACTCCTTCTCATTACCCTTCTCCAGGAAGTATGCCATGGCATATGTCCACTTAAGCGTCATCCTGCACTTATTGACGATGTCGACTCCCTTCTTCATGAACTGGACTTCGATCCAGGTCAGTTCAGAAGTCATCTGCATTTCTTCCATCTTCTTCTCCGTCTTGGTGTACAGTTCGACAGCAAGCTTTGCAGACTGCTCGTGATTAGCCCAACGGTTGTAGTACTACGCGCGAGTCAGCAGGGATCCTTGCATCGAAATTCGTGATGCAACTCACATGGAGGTAGCGTTCGAGCGATGCGCGACTTTTGGACTGCATATCGCGTGCTTCGACACTTGCTTTCTCGTCGAACCGGTTGCAGGAGTACCATGCGGTACCATGCTCAGACCAAGGACCTGCAACGAGCATGTTTAGTATGCACTGTCGACATGGTCCAATGTATGATTTGACGAACCCATGCAGACCCAGCAAAATTCATATTTGCATTTCTTGCACGTCATATGGCTTACAAAATGCGTTAGTGAAGCCAAGGCCGAGTGAGGAACCGCTCACTTGCAACCACCGTTCTTCTCGATAGTGCTCTGGCACTTGCTGCACTCCTTCGTGTTGCTCTTAATCCAATTTGCCGTTTCGCTGTCGTCTCGACATTTTTGGAGCCACATCTTCGCAACCCCGCAAACGACTGGTCGGTGATCCGAGTCGATGTGGCATCCGAAGCAGAATGTATGTGTAGAAGAACACCGCATGTAACAATCGGGACTATGGTTGTCAGCGCCGACTTGGTCGCTGCAGCAACGCAAGACACGGTATACGTGCACGACGGGTAGGGGCAGAACTTCAGGTGCGGAATGCAGGACACGAATTGGCGAACGAGGAGCTCTTGGAAGCGTTCCCATGTCTCTGCGTCGTCCTTAAGGGCATCGCGAATAAACGGATCGGGCGCGACAAGCGAGCAGTCCTCTGCCATGCAAGAAATGCGGCTCTCTGCCTCGGTGCGGACTTTGCTAGTAATGTATGTGGTCCAGCATGAGGTGCAGAACTTGTGGTCACACGATAAAGCTAGAGTCTGCGTCTGTGTATCATCGAAGCAGATGGGCACACGAACACCTGCGGCTCCTCGACAGGAGGGGTAATCCGCTCGAGGATCTTGTTCTTGCCGGATTTGGCCTGCTCTGTGGGGGTACGACGAGTAGAACGTCGAGGACCGATGAGGGGTTGGCGAGCGGCAGATAAGGCAAGACGCGCAGATGACGATTGGGAAGGCTCTGGAGACTTCTCAGCGGGGGACACTCCAGCGGCAGCCGAAACCGCGACCGGGTTGTCCATGTACTTCTCGATAAGCTTCTCTTTGTTCCAATCCATGTATCGAAGTAGGAGGGCGGCAAACGGACACTACAGCGTAGAACATGGGTGAATAGTGCTCGTATGAACTTTGGCCGACGACACTCACGTCGACCCCGAAGACACTACTGATATAATCCACATCGCGCTTCATGAGCTCCTCGACGGCACTCTGACTCAGCGAGGAGTGTTCTACCTCGTACACCTTGCGAAGAGATTTACCAGATGTCTTGAAGTCGTCGTTCAGAATGTCAATTTCTATCTCGGATGCCGAGCCTGGCGCGTTTATCAGCAGCCTGGCTATAGGCGTGTGGCATAATATACATACCGTCCTCCTCAGCCTCAAGCATCTCTTCGTCCTCATCGTCATAATCATTCTCCTCGTCTGAAAATCGTAGTCAGAGGACATAGTCGTGGATAGTGAAAGCCCTGTAGATGAGTGAGAGACGACGCTGTGCACAACGGTCGTGGAGAGCCTGTTATGCTTGTAAGCGCCGTCATAGTAGGACGTCGGAGTTCTAACATTTTGTACTCCGCGAATTAGAGTCAGACGGAGTCAAATTCACTCAATTCCAAGAGATTCGAATGAGATTGTGTACGGTACCGGTACAATGCACGTAGGTCTACTGCAACACATTATTTTTCTAGTAGATACTGCCCTACGAAACTGCCAAGTCGACGATGAGGAGGAAAGTGAAAATTGGTCTAATCTACATCCATTTCGGAGGGGCCGTCCTTGTTCTCCTGTGCCGGAGCCTCCTTCTTAGGAGTCTCAGTCCCGCTCTTCGGAGTCTCCGTGCCAGGTGTGGTCGGTTCAACCTTGGGCTTAGGCTTGGGCTTCGTCAGGATGGGCGTCGCGAAGTAGATGATCTCGTCTTTCTTCTTCAGCACCTCTGCGCTTGTGAGCACGGGGTCGACATTCTTCGGCCGCTCCAACTGCCGCACCGTCTGATCTTCGAGCCACTTTTGAATTGTCGCGCACTTCTCCACGATCGTCTGCTTGTCTTTCTCGTCGATGTGCGAGAACCGCTCGTCGTTCGACGTCGCCTGGTTCATGTAGTTGTTCAGCGTCTCCCGCAGCTGGCTCACCACCTTCGTGCGCTCTTCCGCCTCACGGTACCGGAAAGTGATCGGGTCACCGAGCACTTTCAGCGCATCCAGACGAGCCACGTATGCGGACTTGGTCGCGTCCTCGCCCTCCTCCGTGTACAGCCAGTCCTCGGCTTCTTGCAGCGCCACAAGAAGCTTCTCCTTCTCCTGTGGCTGCACATACGGAGCATAGCGCTCGTCGAGGCGTCCCCGAGTGTCGTAGACGTACTCCTCCAGAGCATTTTTGCGTTCCTACAACATGTGTCAGCCTAGCTGTAGCGTGTTTCAGAGTGTGGTCAGCCTACCTCAGTGTCCATAACAAGCTTGTCAGCAGCGTGCATCTGCGCCTCCTGTTCCTTGTACTTCTCGACAATGCTGGTGTCCAAGCTGGTGGAGCCCCAGACAAAGGGAACATCAACCTTCTTGACCACTCTCTTCTTCTTTGGCGCCTCGCCATCGACCTGCATGGAGTCCTCAACCTCTTTCTCCTCAACGTGCTCAGTATATGCTGCCTCGAAAGACATCACACCATGGGCGTTCAGGCGTGTTTTGACCTTAACGATCGAGACATCGCCGTTCTCGTCTGGGCCGACGCTCTTCGCGGTAAACTTCGCCACCCAGGGGTTGATACCGCCAGGAAGCGTCTCAGGCTCCGCATACACTGCCTCGATCTCGAATGCCTCCTTGCGGTAGAACGTGAGCACCTTCGTCGAAGGAATCAGGTTCCCGTGGGGGAATACAACAAGCTCGGTGTCCTCGTCGTCCGGCTGACGAGCCCACTGCACCTTGATCGAGTACGGCGTGATGTCATGGATCGAGAAGTCGCGCACGCGGAACACAGGCGAGAGCATCGCGCACGCGAACGTCGCACCTCGTGCGGCGGCCTCGTCCTGGTTCAGCGTCGTCGAAAGCGTCTTGCCCGCGAAGACGGCCTGGATCTTCGCGCGCACAGCCGGAATACGCGTGCACCCGCCGATAAGCTCGACGGCGTCCACCTGCTCGAGCGTGAGCCCCGATTCAGCAAGCGCCTGCTCAAGTGGCGCAGTCATACGATCAAGTACGGGGGCGATGAGCTTCTCGTATTCCTCGCGCGTGAGTCGGCCTGAGGCGTCGACGTCGTTCATGATGGACTCGACGTTCAGGGGGGACTCGGCGTTGGCGGAAAGCACCTTCTTGACTTTGTCGCAACCCGCAGCGAGACGGAACATCGCTTTGGGGCTCGAAAGGACATCGATCTTGTACTTGCGTCGAATTCGGTCGCGAAGTGCTGTACGAGTGCGTAATCGATATCACGGCCACCAACGTGGCGTTCATATGCTGTGCTCTTGACCGCGAGTTGCCCCTTGGAGAAGGCGACCACCGAAACGGACATACTAGAGTGGCCTACGTCGACAAAGACGACATGTCTGGGATTCTCGGCTTCAGGGAGGTCGGACTTGGTGATACCATATCCGAGCGCGACGGCGGTGGTGTCGTTGATGAGACGAAGGACGTTCAGGCCGGCGATCTGAGCGGCATCGAGAACGGCTCGTCGCTGAATATCCGTGTACCATCCGGGGACAGCAATGACGATATCAGTGACACCAGCCTTAAGCTCGTTCGCAGCAATGTCCCGCAATTTGCCAAAGTACATCGCCACAAGCTGTGTCACGGTGAACGTCCGTTGCTCTCCAAGGTAGTTCACCTGTGGCCCCACAGTCAGATGCGAGTAGATACACACAAAGTTTGCGTCACATACCTGAGCACCAAGGGTACCCCCAACATCGACCAATGTAACATGAGTAAACTTCTTCTCAACCTGCTGGATCTCGGGATCCTGCAGTGTCCGGCCAACTAGTCGCTTCAAGGATCCGACAGTGTTTCGGAAGTTGGAAGTCTCTAATGTCTTGGCTGGCTCGCCGATGGCTCGTGCTTTGGGGCCAAAGGAGACCAGAGAACTGTAGATCCAATGAGCAGTCAAATTCACCGCTACAAAAGATTGGGAACGTACGGAGTCGCGCGATTGGAGACTTCGTTGACGATGATATCGATACCTCGATGTCTTGCGACACCGATCTAATGATTATCCTTGATGAGCTCGACGTCGATGTGGACGGAGCAGAAATGAGCATACCTTGCTGTGAAGAGCACCAAAGTCAACGCCGACAACGGCCATGCTGTATTGCGCAGAACGATAAAGATATTAAGGACGTGTGAGAGTGTAAAGAGGGCTAAGAGTGATCTAGGTGACAAGAGACAGCGTTTTGGCGAAAAGCAAGGTGTTTGCGGTCACTTTTTACGCGCCCAAAAAAGAGGCGCGACGATGAGGCGTGACCTTTTCGTGTACATTCTGGACGCTTCCATCTCCTTTCCTCTCTCTCCCATCTCGTTCTAATCCTTTTACAACAACAACAAAACCGTCCAGATCACCTCCTTATCACCCTCTCTGCCACATGTAGGGATTGATCCAGCATCAGTCGAAGCATCCGTGCGCAGGACGCGTTGCATCTGTACACATTGTCGTACGCGTGTATAGCACGCGCGAGAACGGGGTCTATCTATTGTCATCACCATTGAATAGTACGTCACGAAGAATTCGAAGCCATTATCGAACGGAGTTATGCATTCCTCGAGGTCATCCCAACTGAATTCCGGCCATCGGGCGTTTCGGTTTCCATTAGGTCTCAGGTGAGCAGATATGCCTCCTTCACATCATGTTGCAAGCGACAAGGCCGATATATGAGGTCCTCGCGGCGGTGAATGTGTGCGATTACAAGTACGAGCAACAGCATTGTTGTCTATCAGTACATCTAGTTTGATGTCTAGATCTGTCCCCCAGGACCAACAGGCCCAGTAGTATTCGCAACTGTCTCGATGGGCTTCATCGCAGGGAATAATAACACCTCCTTGATGTCTACATGTCACGACACGTCAGATACACCGCGTATATGCATGAAGAGTAGCACGTACTGGTTGAATTCGTCAGGAACATGACAAGGCGGTCGATGCCTATGCCCCAGCCACCTGTGGGGGCAATCCGTGCTCGAGACTGCGCATGTCATGCATACTATGAGTACGTGGAAGGTTTGAAAAGCAGGATATACGTACGCGTCAACGAATGTCTCATCGATACCCTGGGCTTCATCATCGCCCGCCTCCTTCTGTCTTACCTGTATGATGAGGATTGGTTAGATCAGAACATCTTAGAACAGGGAAATGCGGCTCACCTGCTCCTCGAACCGCAAGCGCTGTTCGAACGGATCGTTCAACTCGGTATATGCATTGCAGAACTCCTTGCCGCACATGAAGCCCTCGAAGCGCTCGCAGAGTCCTGGCCTGGAACGATGCCACTTGGCAAGAGGAGACATCACTTGTGGGTGGCCCACTGTGCAGAGCATAAGTTATCGTCGAGAGGTACTTTGCGTGACGCACCGATGAATGCAGGTGAGATGCAGAGCGGCTCAATGAACTCTCCGACGAGCTACTCAACAATGAGCCCCTGTTTCCAATTACCCCGTAGGTGTTCTTACCTTGTCAAGTAGTCGAGCATTTGTGCGTGGCTCACTGCACTCTACATTATGCTGCGTCTTCCATGAGCGTATGAAAATCATGCTATTGAAGAAGTTCTCACCTTCTGGCAGAGGTCCCTGAGGAACTTGTTCGCCTCGTCTGCGTGCAGTGTCTCGCCCGGCGGGAACTTGACACCGAGCTTCTCCTCTAGCGTCGTAATCATGTCATACCGCTTCCATGGCCGCTTGAAGTCCAGCTCGTACACCTTGTCACTGCCCTTGCCCTCCGGGTGGTACTGCAACGTCGTCTTGCCACCAGTGAGATACTTGACCATGCCCTCGACGAGACTCTCCGTGAGGTCCATGATATCGTACATGTCCGCGTACGCCATGTAGAACTCGCAGATCGTGAACTCCGGGTTGTGCGTGAGGTCGATGCCCTCGTTCCGGAACACGCGCCCAATCTCGTACACGCGGTCGAGCCCGCCCACGACGAGCTGCTTCAGGTACAACTCCGGGGCGATGCGCAGGAATAGGTCGAGGTCGAGGTCGTTGTGGTGCGTGACGAACGGCTTCGCCGTCGCGCCGCCCGCGATCATGCTCGTCATCGGCGTCTCCACCTCGAGGAAGCCAAGGTTGTCGAGGAAGCGGCGGAGGTAGTTGATGATGCGGCTGCGGGTGACAAAGATGCGGCGTGTCTCTTCGGAGAGGATAAGGTCAAGGTAGCGCTTCCGATACCGCGTCTCCTGGTCCTTCAGGCCGAAGTGTCCGGAGGGCAGTTGGTGCAGGTTGGGCGCGAGGAGGATGATCTCGGAGGGCGCGATGGAAAGCTCGCCTTTCTTGGTCCGTAGGGGAGTGCCGATCACGCCGACGATGTCACCACGGCGGAAGTTCTCGTGGACGGCGACGAAGGACTCGGGGTCCTTGGCATCCCTGCGAAGCAGTTCAGCACCGATGAGGTGATGGGATGGAATTGAGCAATACTCACTGCTTGTTCGCCATGATCTGCACCTTCTTGCCTTCGCTGTGCAGGTCATAGAAGCGCAGATTTTGACTGGACGCGCGAGAATTGTGTATGCGACCGGCAAGGCATTCGGTCACGGAGTCTAGCTTCTGGCCGGAGGCAATCTTGCCGTCCGCACCATACTTTTTGACGTACTCCGACACGGATATGGAGACATTAAACTTGTGCGGGTATGGATTGGGGGACTGGGTCTCTCTAAGCTTCTGAATGTGGCGGGAACGAAGCTCAAAGTATTGCTAGGAGATATATATTTGTTAAGATAATAAGCGGTGGAAATAAATTGCAACCACTCACGTTGGGATTGAGGTTATCCTCGTTGGTCGCGGCGGCGGCGACGGCAGGCTTAGGTACTGTGGCAGCCTTTTCAGCCTTCTTTGCCTCCTTTTCGCGCTGCTTTTCGCGACGCTTGAGCTCACTGGTTTGGATCGATCAAGACTGGATGCCAAAGGGAGAGACAAACGATACGAACGTCTTTGAGATCATCTCGCCTGTAACGGGATCCTTGTAGGTTCCAGTGGCGGGGTCCTTTTGAGGTGCTTCGGAAGCCATATTGTCAAGACGGAGCTGTAGTCTAGGTGCCCAGTGAGACTGTCTGCAGAAAAGAAGGGGTCGTGTGGCTGATCTGGGGCGAATCAGCCGTAGCATACACAGTTTTTTATCTGTTGCTCCTCGAGTCAAATCTCCGAGGACGGCAGTGGGATGATGACTAATGGAGTCTCACGATGGAGTGACCTGTGCAAAAACGTGACTGATGTCACGGCTAAGACCGAGAAAAGGGTTGTGATTGATGATCTATCGTCGAGCATCAAGCTTGCTCAGACACGTCAGCCTGCTGCTATCCCGTATCTCTTTTGCTTCCGTTCCATCTGTGGCTGCTGAGTTTTGTTGCTTCATCACTGGGACGACCGTCGACAGAAGTAGTTTGGCTGCTCGTGCGTGCCGTCGCTTGCGACGATCTTGATCTAGCTTTAATTGACGAATTATTCAGTGCTTGGACCAAGCTTTGGACCAAATATTTTGTGGACCCGCAGATGTCGACAAGGCAAAACAAGAAACGCAAGGGTCGGAGCAATGCCATCAACCGCGAACGCACGGTGACCACCCTCACAGAAGGCCCAGAGAGTTCATTCCTCATTCCTACTCCCACCGAGGAGCCTGCTGGTAACATCATGTCTTCTCCGTTTTCTGTCAATTCCTCTCCCAACGCTGGTCCTCCTCTTGCTTCCCCTGCTTTCACGATGTCTGCTCCTTTTGCTTTCCCATACAACACCTACATGTCTCCTATGTCTGGTCCATCTTTTCCTCCGCAACATCCGCCCCAGCAATTCTTTCCGCCGCCCCCACCCCCACAGCCTTCAATGCTCTCGCCTGGTCAGAATGATCTGGAAATCCTTGAGAACCTCAAGCAGGCCATCAAGAACGGTCAACATGAATTCTTTCGTCCGGTTCCCCAGCCTGCTGCTCTTGCCAGTGTCTACCTAGGTCCCAAGTCTGCCTCGTCTCAAGTACCAAATCCTGAACAGACGCCCAAGGATCATCCGCTCTCCAACCTTTCCCAGCTTTCTCTGCAGTCTCCCGACTTATCTCTTGGAGCAAAGGACGCCCTGCCTGGCCGCACTAATGAGTTTACTTCTCGCTTCTCAACTCAGCCTTCCGACCTGCGGGATGCCACACGAAAGTCTGTCGTTTGGTCATCAGCGAGCGAGACACACGCAACGAACAATGTGCTACCTGCTTCACATCCTGACAGTGTCTCGTTGACTGCTAACCATTCTTCTGTTGTCTCACAGAACACTTCGTCACCGTTTGCATCCGCACCGGCCTCTCGATCGGATGCTAGTCAGAGGTACGAATCAAGCTCAATTCCCGCTTCTGCTTCCCAGCCCAGCAAGGAATCCAAACCTTCCGGCCTTGGCACCTTGTCTGAAGGCGTGGATAACGCTCAGCGGACTTCCAACAATGCGGCGACTTCAAGCTCGACACCAACTTCGCGGCAAGGACCACCAGGATTCCAGAAATATGATCAGCAAAACAACGGCCGGGCTCTTGCGGAGAAGCCCGTCACCGGTGAGGGGGCCCAAGGTTCTGCACCGTCTGATGATGCGTCCTCTGTCAAGCCTTCTGCCTTCGAGGGCAAGGATGAACCCCGCATGCGGGAGTCTGGCTGGTCTTACCGCAACGGCGCAGACGACAAACTGCCTCGTCACGAGCCGGAGCGTCCTGGTCCTCCCAATGGCCGCCCGGGCGACTCACGTGTTGGGAATGGCACTGGTAACGGTAATGATGGCAACAATCGCGGGCCTGGTCTGAGGGATCAGAGGTTCTACGATAGAGAGAAAGATAGAGACCGAGACAGGGAGCGAGAACGCGAGAAGGACAGAGATTGGGAGCGTGAGCGTGAGCGCGACAGACGCACAGACTATATGCGGTTCCGGGATGACCGACGCAACGATGACCGTCCCAGGCCACTGGACAACCGTCGGCCTCTAGAGCAGCGTCACTATGAGCCTCGATATGTCCGTCGGTATGATTCGAAGCCTTCCAACGACTCTTTCAATGGCGCTTCTCGTCCTGGCCCTCCCGATGACAGGAATCCTCCTGATGTCCGCCCGACTCGATCTTTGGGTGAAGAACGCTCTATCACTCGGATTCCTGCCGATGCCAATCCTAGCCGCCCGCCCCTGCCTGATGACCGTCGTCCTCTTGCAGACGACCGTCAATTGAGACCACCTGCTGATGACCGTCGTGCGCCTATTCCCCCGTCTCCCTCTGATCGCCAGACGAGGCTGGGTGATGACCGCCGTCCTCCCCCGCCATCTGCTGTGGGCGATAGAGAAGTTAGAGTTCCTGAAGACAGGCGGCCACCTATACCTCCAGTGGCTGGCGATCGCCCTGGCGTAGCTCCTAGTGATGAACATCGTCCGTCACCTCCTACTGGTGAAAGACAGGTTCGGCCGGGCGACGATCGTCGTCCTCCTGCATCTGCGATTCCTGCTGGCGAACGACAGGTAAGACCGGCCGACGATCGTCGCCCGCCTGTTCCACCCCCGTCAAGCGTAGAGCGGCAGGGTAGACCGCCAAATGAAGAACGTCGTCCGCCGCCGCCTCCAGCAAATACAGACCGAAAACCCCCAGGCGACGATCGCCGTCCTCCAGTACCCCAAATATCTGACGGTCGTGCCCCAAGACCGGCGGAGGCTTCAGCTCCAGATACTTCTGCTCCTCGTACATCCATTGATGACCGCATCAATGTGCGTTCTCAACCGCACGCAGAAGATAGGAATGTTCGCCCTCCACTGCCACTGGAAGACCGGCTCAGTCGACCACCTCCAACGCTGCAAGAGCGCCTGGGCCATACAAACAGCCCTGGCAGGCCTGATGATCGCCTGGCGCCGCGGCTGGAGGATCGCCTTGGTCGACCTGCCGCTTCTCTGGAGGAACGTCTGTCTCAAGCGCCTGCTGTGGATACTCGCCCTCCTCGCCCTCCTCCCCAATCTGATGATCGTCTATCTCGTCTGCCGCCCCCATCTGCTGCAGCACCCCCTCCGTCTGTTTCCGATCGTCCTGTTCGTCCTCCTGGCAGTGACGACCGCAACATTCTTCTTGCTGAACCAGCGCGTCCCCCCCCTGCCCATGCTGATAGACTCGGTCGGCCGGACGACCGTGGGCGGCCCGCTGTTCCAGACCGGTTTACTCGACCCGCAACTCCTGCGGACAGGGGTCCTGCACCGCGCTCGTACGTCCCACCGCCCCGCGCGGCATCGGTTGCTCGTGAAGATGCTCGTGTTTTCAGACCATCATCCCGTTCTCCCACTCGATCTGATGTACGTGAGTTCCGCCCTGCTGGTGAGCCTCCCCGCGCCGCGGAGATGTGCGCCCTGCATATCGCCCCGAACCCGACAGATATGTGGCCGAGCGTAGATCCGACATGATGGACGTCGACCCGTCCGCGCGCTTCGCGGAAGGTCGTGCGTCCTACCACAGGTCTCCTCCCCCAGTTACCGACGCTTACCCGCCACGATCGGAGCGTGCGTGGATGCCCCCTGGGGAAGCGTACCCTGAAGACGGATCGCGGCGGATGCAAGTGGACTCGCAAGCATATACACGCGAGTGGCGCGACGACGAAAGAGGAGGGTACGTGGACGAGTGGGGCACGCGGCAATCCTGGGAGCGGCCTGGAACGCGTGAGTACGATAGAGACGGCAGGTTTGTCGAGCGCGACGCTGTGCCGAGCAATGGCTGGGAGACGCGCGAGGAACGCGAGCGAAGAGTGTCCTTCCCTCTGTCCGATGCCCCGCCTCCTGCCTCGCGTTCGTTCGAACAACGCCCGCTGAGTTCGCGTCTGACCGACGGTTACCCTGCGGATGATCGAGGCTACGTCCGGGATTTGGATCGTGGCCGGTATCCTCCTGATACTTCGCCCTCGTCGTTTTCGCGTGTGCGTCCGCGCAGCCCAAGCCCATTGAGGAGAGGGGCCGATGAGATGCGGCCGCCCTTGAAGAGAGCCCGCGAAGATACTTATGCTCCCGGATATTATTCCCCGTGCCCTGCTGTTGGCGAGCCTCCGCGTGCGCCGCCACCGAGCGGTGATTACCCACCCCGCATGCGGACGCCGCCTCCCAGCAGGGCCCCATACTACGACGATCCACGGTACGCAGAAGGTCCCGGCGGCGTTGCTCGTGAGCGAGACTTCGTCGAAGCTAGGGAGAGAGCTCCTGATATAGGCGGATATCCTCCATATGAAAGGCGTGGCGAACCAATGTCGCGCATTCCGCCTCCACGTTCGCCGCCTCCGTACGCAAGGGCGAGTTATGGCAGAGACGACAGACGGTACAATATGCCATCCCGAGGTTAAATTTCAATCGTATCTGTGAGTACTGGTCTCCTTCTTGGTTGTTTTCAGCAGATTGAGAGTATGCTTTACAGAAATAAAATGTATCGCGCGCTTATCTTTCTTGATCCTGATCTGAAGACTGTGTGCTATCGTACATATCTTTTTCTTGCTTATTTCGAACGTTACATACACCTACGTACGTCTTGATTCACAATGCTGTTATGTACAACTGCTATGTCAAAATATGCATATGCTTGCCATGGATAGTAGAGCCAATGCTGTGCGATGGCTGACGAGCGTCAATTCGATAAGCGAGACACTGGCTGGTGGCGGCCCGCCTAACGGTGCTTGACTTCACACAACCATGACTGCTGTATCCCCCTTCGCCCGAAGTAACATATTCGATGAACCGCGCCTCGGTGGGCGCGAGCAGACCGTAAGCCAGTTTTGTGCAATCTATGGGGTCGGAGACAAAACATAACAGGGGATATTTCGCAGATCGAGGAGATGTACAGTGTCCCCGAGAGCTTTCTAGAGATTGAAGTCCGCAATCCTCAGACACACGGTCAGCCTTGGTCGCTACTGTCTGTTCATGAGCACTGAAGTATTGACCCGTCTCGTTCGCACAGGGTTCGGCCGGAAGATGTATACTGATTATGAGATCGTATGCAAGGTGCGCAGTATGGCTGCTGTTACTTGACCGCCATCCAACGATCGCGTCCTCGTCAACGCATGGCTAGACTAACATCCCCGCATTCAAACTGCGCCATTCGCTCGTCCGTCGGCGATACTCCGACTTCGAGGCGTTCCGCGACATCCTCGAGCGCGAGTCGACACGCGTCAACATCCCTCCTCTTCCTGGCAAGGTCTTTACCAACCGGTTCTCAGACGAAGTTATTGAGAGCAGAAGGGAAGGGCTGGAGCGTTTCCTTACCATCGTTGCGGGTCATCCTCTTCTTCAGGTGAGTGGTGCCGTCTAAGCGTCGCTACAGTCAATAGCAGTCGTTCATGATCGCGTCCTTGTGTAGACTGGGAGCAAGGTGCTGTGTGCATTCTTGCAAGATCCTGCTTGGGACAAGGCCCAATGGGCCTAAATTGTATTTGCCCACTCCCTATGATCTCGCCCCTTCATGTCTGACGACATTGTTATGACCTGTGCGTTTATGTTGTTCCATTCTCTCATTGTTGTTTCGATGATGGCTTCTGCCGCTACTGTGTCTCCCGTTTGTGGCGGAAAACGCACTAGATCCACCCACTTCTTCAATCCGTGTTACTTGTGTACATCCTATGAGTTTCTTTCTCAAATTCAGTTGTGTTAAATAAGCCGAGGGATCATGCTGGCGACTTTATGGGTTAGCTTAGACTATGAGGAAACTTCATTACGAAGATGGGCACCGTGAACAAGTACTTCAAGTGTTGGAAAATTGTTACACAACTTGAAGTGAGTCTGTTTCCTGATTCGATTCCCTAGTCTTACTTGGTGAATTTTGGATCTATCGTGATAGATCATATGAATGTCTGCTAATCTTGATGTTTAATGCTTCGTCTATCAGGTCAAGATTAAAATTCAGTGAAAATCAGCACTTCAGCACATAGTAGCACGCATATTCCAATTATGCGCGGATTGTGCTCGACGTACTCTACAACGGCTCAAAACCGTCCCACCGTCATTTTGTTTTCCTATTCCCCAACAACTCATCTTCTCTCTAAGTAATTGCACCGAGTCAGGACCAGTAAGCAAATTCTCTCAAAGCATCATAAGAATTGGATTATAGAATACGAACAAACTCATAAATTTCTCCAACTTTGCCTTGTAAGTACTCTTGGCTGTTGTGCATTGACTCCGCGGGAAAACCCGCCGAGATCAGCTTCCTCAAGTGTCTAAAGCCTTGAATATTTTCTTCATACAAATCTGGAACGGAGGCTCAAACAAGGTGCAGTCGGCATTTCCGAGTCTGCTGTGTAGTAAGTAGTAGTACAACTGACGAACTGTGTTTGACATCCACGTCGAGACCCTACCTTTCTTCTTTACTCTCTTCTTTGGACACATTGGCGGCCCACTGCTGCATCATGTCGGGGTGGGAACTATAAGCTGTCTCTGCAGAAGATGATCAGCTAAGGCTGCCACGGATGGACCTGCTTACCGGTAGGTTGTCGGCCCGAACAACTCGTCTTGCCCCGCGCTAATCTTGTCATATCCTTAGGTAATGTAAGGGGATTAACCATGTGTAAAAACAAGGAGTCACAAAAAAAAAAACCAACCGCCAAACCATTTTGCTGCGTATAGCGCCCTTTCCGCCGTGTCCTCAATTGCCTCGAAACCAGCAACTGCACAAGACAGTGTCGAGATGAAATAAGTGTTATAATGACAAATGAAAGACGTACGGCTGTATCGAGGTCCCGAACCTCCTGCCGGACTGTCTCCAGGTTCCCCACGTGTCGTTTCCTCGTCACTAGAATTGTCGTCTTCACTGTGTTTACGTTTGACCCCTCTACTCGACCGGCGGACACCATGTTCTGCAGCCTGTCCGGGAGCCGTCCTCCCCTCGAGCTGTTTATAGATCAACTCTTCGAGCTCAAATGTCAAATCAATGATTTCTTTGCTATCCTCCGGAAGGTGATCCAGGCCATATCGTCTTCGATGGTTTTGAAACTTGGATGCAGCATTGATAAGAAGAAACCATACATTGAGAACTTCGTCGCCTTCACGTGTCGTCTCTTGCGTTTCGATGGGAAACACCTCGTGTTCACCGCCAGTGGAACGAAGTAGGCCATCGTCAGCAACGGTATAGGTGTCGTAGACCGAATTATCGCCCATCGTGCCCCGCCGTCGACGTATCAAGGGAAACCCGTGGGGAAGGAGCTGATGGGGAGTAGAGCAACCACCTGAAGCTCTGGTTTCTTTACGAATTCGAGGTTGTACTGATAGGCCTTTTGAGCATGCAATAATGCGGGTTGTGAATAAATACGTACAATGTTACTCATGAAGCCGTAAAACAGCCTCGGTTGTGCATCGCCACCTTCGTCCGCGATCCGCTGGCGGTCATCAAATTCGTCCTCGAGTAGTTTCTTGAGCTGCAGGCCAGTGTTCTTCGATACCGTGATCGCAAAAAGACCATATTGGTCAAAGGCTCTATGCAATGACGAGTCCACTACCGGCGACAAACTCAAATAAATGGTCATACATCTCAGGCAAGTCCGCGAGAACTTACGCCAGAAGAAATTTGACATGTGGTCGAGGGAATCTATGACGGGAGAGATTCCAAGTTTAATGTAGAGGAGTAACTCCTGTATAATTTCCGTGTGATAGTGTTCGAATTCGAAGTTGTATAAGTTCAAGACTTACAATGTCCTTCTTGTTCACGATATCGCCGCGTTGAATACCGATTAAACGAACTTTCTCGTCTGTATGACGATGGACGTTCGTGAGGAGGCACCCGTTGTCCTTTTGGTCCAGTGTGTCTCGCACTTGGCGGTCGTCAGTGGCGCTGGTGGCACAGCTGGTGGCGTCAGGCAGCGTTTGAACAATGACTTGTCCTGCGAGCGGACGAATGTCTACTGGCTTGGGGAAGATAAATCGAGTACGAGTATCATCGATGGACATGGTGGATCGAAACGAAAGCGAGTGGATATTGGCCCATCCATCTTGGGGACGTGTGATCGTAGCTTGCTAGTAGTACTTACTCAGTACTTAGGCCTGTTTATAACTTCTCTCCTTATCGTTGGTTCAATTAGTACGTTGTTGGAGCTCTAGTGGTATAGATAAAGCACGCGGCTTGATATCGCTGAACAGCGAGGTTATAATTAATGGAGCACTGTTCGTGACAATTTATGCAAGACAAGGAAATATGCGAGAAATTTGCATGGCGCTACGGTATGTACCAGCCTTGCAGTCTGGAGATAGAGGCAGCTATGCGATCTGGCGCATCACAGACACGGAAGTAGGGGACAATACAACACAAGGAAAAAAGAAGGTAGGAGGATCATGAGCGCGAAGCGAGATTCGTCTCGACTGAGTGAACGTCCATGCGGATGGGAGCAGCGAACGCTAGAGAAACCGCGAGATGCTTGGGTGGTAAATGGTACCCTATGTAATTAAGCAGAGACGTCAACAGACTTCTCGGCAACGGCAGCCACCTTCTCGTCAGTGTACTGAGGAGGAGGAGGGAGGGCCTCGACTTCGTCAAAGACGACGACCTCCTCGAATTCCTCCTCTCCGCGCGATCCTCTGATGGCACGCGCAGTAATGAGTGCCATAACCCATATCATGCGCAGCAAAAACGCCTATGCCACACCCTATAACAACATCGATAACAACCTCATCGTCAGATATCGGCCAAGTAAATGGCATGAGCATGGAACTCACCGAGGACGAAAGCGACGGCGCGGCCCTCCCAGGGACCCAAAGCCATCAGAGCGTGGTGAATACGTCTAACGAACGAGCCACGGTGGAAGCGGTGGGACATCGGGCGGTTGGGGCGATCGGGGCGGTTGAAGGGATCCACAGGGAGAATGTGGACGAAACCAGGCTCATGAACGACGCCGAATTTCCCGTTCTCATGAATCTCGACAGGAGTTCCGATGAATGGGAGTGCGGGAACGGCCTTGGCAGCAACCCAGTCTGTAGGGACAGCGCCGTGGGTTGAAGCCTCGATCGGTGGGAGGCCTAGCATCTCCCTGAAGGAGTTGGACATCTCGAGGGCCTTGGAGCGCATGACGGAACAGAAGTGGCGTCCCGAGCCGTGATGCACGCTGGGAGTGGAGGGAGTCGCTGCTGCGATGTGTGCGATGTGCGCAACTGGGCCCGAATTGGCATCAGCGGCAGCGTGCCCATAACGGACGTTGGAGGAGACTTCTGTCACGACAACTCGGATGGGACTGGCCGCAATTTGTTGTATTGTTGCTACAGGACAAGGTCATTGCTGTTTGATTCTCACTGAAAAGGAACGACGCACCGAGACCAGCCCCAGCCAACAGCACCGGAAGGGCGCTGAATCGCATGCTTTGTTGGGTGTCTAAAGAGTTTCGGTAAGAGAAACTAGTCGAAAGACTACATCTTAATGATCGCTGTCCAAAGCAAGGAGAATATACGCACAGTTGTGTAGGATGATAGTTGTGTAGTACTAGTAGAGAGAATACAGCAGAGATGCTGTCCCGCAGCACTGACTAACACCGGTGATCCTCCTCCGCCACTTCATCAATAACGCCAAATATACCTCCCGATTTGGCAGCCACAGCGTTCAGCCACTTACTTGACTTCAACCAGAGGCATTTCACTATGATCCACAAGCCTGCATTATTTGACCTGTTTGACGAGTTTAAACAGCCCCTGGCGAAGGCATCAGGCAGTACTTTATTACTATTGATCCGTACAATTTCCGACAATTGAATCAGAGATGTTTCGTGGCTGACCTGAACAGTAGAACCAAAGTTGATCCTACCTATCGTGCAGTCAAGCGGTACCGGAAAATCGCGCTAGATTCAGGAACTGGGTAATCATGTTTGTTGTTTCCTCGTCATTTTTTCCCTTCGTCGATCCTGAGCGGAAAAGAATTATAGGGTAAAAACTAGCTGCGACCCTTCTTGGAGCATGAATCGAAGTTGTATTGGACTCGGACACTCCAGACCTGTCTGTTACAGATTAGACGCATGAATGGCACTTCACAGCGCAGGCGGGTGGCAATGATCCACATTATCGTTGATGTTGGCAGAGTTGTGCAGCTCGCCAAGCATCGACTTGAAGCCCAACGAGGGATGCTCGCATCAATTCGGAGCAACCTCATGTCATCTGCTGCATGGACTCCGTCGCTAAAAACTTCTTTGTAGATGATACCTTGAAGGTGCATCCAGATCCCGAGGATTCAGTCGTGTTGCTGGATAATTCCTTCTAAAAGAGCCCAAGGCTCCGAAGAAGGAACTGATTATCATTTCGGTACGATTGTCCATTTGAGTTTCTTGTCAAGCCCCATCTCGACGGTGGACGAGGTTCTTGTACAGGATAATTCGGGACATACCCGGCTCGTTGCATTTGGCGAGTGTACCCAATTGAATATTGTTCGGCGATTCAAGCAGTTGAGCTCCCCGTTCAGAATGTTTCTGATTGCCTTCAGTGCATTCTCAAAGCTGCGAACGAATTCTTCTACTTTGGAGTCAAATCCTGGTACTAGCTACTACTTGATACTGACTCTTATACGACTAATCTTGCCCCAGTCGTACTACCAGCGTGTCCTTGCCATTGAGATATAGTTCTACCTCCCGGTATCGTCGTGTCTGGAATTTGAATAACTGAGACCCAGGGGGAAGGACCTGTTGAAACCCGCGTATTTTCTCGAGTCCCTCAGGCAGTATGGGTGGCCCGTAAGCGCAGTGTTCTGTCGACGCTGCACGCATTATTCTGAACATGCTTCCCTACTAGAAGGCGCCAAAGCCAAGCTCATATCCCGGACCCAGATTCGATCCAAACCATGTAAATCATGTAGCTCAAGCAACGATGCTGGCCGCCTTTCTTACCGCTAGAGATAAAAGAATTATGTCGCGCTGATAACAGAGCTGTGTGCTATGCACAGATCGTTCGCACAAGATCACTCCGATGAACACGGCTAGAAACCCAGGATGGGCGAAAGCACCAGGACTAGGCAGGAACATGGAACGGTACTGCTTCAGCGTGCGCGGACATCGCATAGATGTATTCACTCACCTCTTTCACCGCATGCTACCTTGCGAGGAGGTGTCTCAAGAATGTGTGGCTGTGGTGGGGGTGGAGACCCAAGTCCCATTTAGCGACTCCACTGGATCTTATTTTACTCAATCGAAGTTCAAAAAAAGCCATGCAGATGCAATAAGAAAACTGTGTCTACACAATACCAGCAACCAGCAGCCCCTCCGCCTGCTTGGCCCGCGACAAAACCGTACATGTATTAGCCAAGCACAAATCAAAAAATGACGCACACGCATATCCCCGTAATCCGCGAGTCTACCAATTCTATGCAAGCCCGACCTTAGACAGATGCAATCTCATAATAGCCTCGCCCACTACCCGTGCGAACGAAGCGCGTGGTCAGCCTTTGCGTGCGCATACACACACATAAAACCGCTCACCATTGATGATGATGGCCTGTGTCGCCTTGATGTCCTATATCCCGCGCACGTGAGTTCGCATGCCCATATACAGCTAGAGCCATACGCACGAGCATAGAAGTGAAATGCTGCGCAGATCGCTGGGTAAGCCCAAGGGACAGACGCGGAGGGGAGGCGCACGCACCAAATATAGCGGCCGGTGGGAGACGTCCTTGCGCTTGTGTACCTGTATGAAATGCGCGCGGAAGTACTCCGAGACTTCCTCGTAGCTGTTCGGGCGGTCCCCGTATGACGATATGCTGGCCGCACGGAGAGCGATGCCGACAGAAGGCAGTCAGTCAATTGAACTCGTCACCCGGCAAGCATAGCCCCCGCCGCACGCACTATTTGCGAACTTTGATCCCGGCCTGCAGCTTCTGCCTCAGTAAGTCCGACTGCATGATGATCGGAGGCAGCATGAACGGATTGAGAGGTGTCAGGTGAGGAAGACGTCAGCGAGCGTAGCGACCAGGATCAAAGAACACACGCCTTGTTGAGCATGAGCACCAAAGCCGCGTTTGAGAGCAGCTTGTTCGAACACACGGCGGTGAAAGAGCTGGAGCGAGTCGTCGATCCTGTTCGTCCGTGGGTCTTCTTCCAGGTACTGAGAACGCGAATGTCACGACGCATAGCAACACAGGAAATGGCGTTGAACATTCGGGCATGCCGGGTTTAGGGATGGGCAGATGTTGGACGATTATGGCGAGCGAGTTTCAGAGAAGGGGATACGGGGGCATCGTGGAAGCAGTTGCACGCACCTGAATCGAAAGCGCTGATCGGGGCGAGGAAGATAATGGCCGTCGCTGGATCAGGAAAGGCGTCAGAAATGGGTACTCTCATCGATCAGCGTACCCAACGCAGCGAGGCAAATCACTCGTGAGAACCTCGTCTCGTCTCGGGCAGCTGACCGAAACGCGCTAGGCACACAGAGCAGCAAGGGACGACTGGCCGGGACTACAGCGGAACGAAGCATACCGTCATCGAAGTAAGGAACCCATGCGTGTCTCTGAGAAGTGAACACAAAGTGGTTGCAAGAAGTCAGCTGGGCATCCACCAAGGGCCAGTAGGATAGCGTGAGAAGGGAGGCGAAGACGAGGATCGACACTTGCCTGGCCTCTCTGCGAAGTCAATATTGTCGTAAATAATACAGCGGAGACGGTCGATCATCGGAAAGACTCACCGCACCACCGACATCATATAACAACCAGTTGTAATGAGTCCCACCCATGTTGATGTCAAACGTATGTTCTGTCACACCAATCGTTTGCAAACGGACGTGCAGGATGTCCTCTATAAAATTGTCAGATTTAGCTGGGAACTTGGGTGATAACGCATGAACCTGTGGAAGGCAAATAATCTGGCTGTGCAATGCGACGGATGCTTGCGAGGAAACTACACGAATGCTTTAGTTAACCAATGCGCAAAACAACAGCGGCTAGCGTGGGACGTACAATGCAGCGTATTCCTCCAGCCGCAATTTGTTGTTACGCAGGAGGCTTTGGACTCCTGGGTGATGCCATAGCTGTTCAATCTCTTGTGATGATGCTGCGATGGTCTTTGCAACAATATTCGCGACGGCAGACTGTCTTGTCGACGAGGAGGACGCGAGATGGGATTCGGCGAGTGCGTATGAGCGGCCAGACGTGACGAGAGCTTGCCAGCCAGCGCGAACAAAGACCCCCGTACGTCCTCCGCTCACTGTTATGCCGCCACTCAATTCTGAGGCAAGAGCGTCCTCGCTAGCGACCAGCGGTAAAAGCTTGGTGCGTATCTGAGCAAGCTCGGGGAACCAGCTCGGGTCTGGCCGACTGTGGGAGGAGGATGACGACCCAGAGCCAGAGGTTGACGTGGAAGCGGCAACGGAGACGGACAGTGGGTCGGAGGGGCGCAGGTTGTATTCGTAGTCGAGTTCATCGAGAATCATACGGATGGCCTTCAAGATGTTGAAGTAGACTATGGGGCGCCATGAGGGCCGTTCGTGGTCGAGGGTCTGGGAAGAGTAGTACAATTGAAATTGCTTTTGCAAGGTGGACTTTCCGGACTCTGCTTGGCCTAGGAGCATCACTGTGGCAGATGCATTGTAAGTTGGGTGGCTCACGGCAAATTGCCCAGCACAGCAAATACGAATATGCCACAGAAAACCGGCAAGAATTCCACAACGAATTATCAAACGATAGACATCGTGTTCAAGGGGATGAGCAATGTAGGTGCAGCATCCAGGGTTCGCATGATATGCCGAGTTTAAAGTAAATGCCGGTGGCATTGAGTGGTACGAGGATTTGCGCGAGCCGCAGATCTGAAGAGAGAAGTCAGGTACAGCATACCTTTCACGTCCCTGCCTTTTCGCCGTCTTAATACTTCTCGTTCGCGCTGGAAATGACGTGGATTTGAATGAGAATGTTTCAATGAGATTAATGATACATATAGAAGACCGCTCACCTTGAGGTCCTCGTCAATGGCGTTGCTGATGCGGAGGGCCTCTGCATCATCTATTAGACGACTTTGACGCATGTTGGAGGATAGTAGAGAAGGGGGAATACGGAGGGTCGGGGTGAGCGGGTGAGGAGATGACGGGAGGGGAAGAGGAATCTTTTGAGGCAATGATGGATGGAGAGAAGGAAAGAAAGGGCATGGCGGATAAGCTGGCGCGTGAGTCCCACGGGAGCTCTATATTGTGATGGAGAAGGCCAGAAGTTGGACACCCCCATACCACAATGCACCGCCTCAGATTGTCAGGCACAGCGCGTGAGGCACACAATCTACCACTCCACAACCTGCGCGCTGCTCAAGACGCCGCACAACACCCTTCATCGTCCCCGCCGTCTTCAACCACCTTGCAGCACTTCCCGTTCTCGCCCCATGCCCACGACCACCGCTCTCCACCCCATCTCTCTCGGCAGCCCAGGCACTATAAAGGCATATCAATCAGATGATTATTACCTCATCAACATTCAACACACACTGCTGTACTATGCGCTCCCAGTTTCGGTCGGTTTCGCGTGGTCGGCCATGCAACTTTGAATTTCCATCAAACCTTCAGCGCCCAGCTCCTAGCTCGTCCCACCCGGATTTCCGACGTCGGTATAGTGATTGCTGATCGCTGAGCACTGATAATTCGCCAGAGGTCGAGTGGAGGCTTGTGGTTGTGGATGCATGTGTTGGAGTGGAGTTGCAAAGCTCGCGAGCTGGCGCAAGCTGTAGTTGGAAAGTTGCCTTTCGTGGTACATTCTCATGTCCCGTTAGACTTCGACTGCCACATTCAACAATCATGCCCTAGTTTGCTTGTTCGACATCATGTCAATGCCGCATGGGCATCATTTAGCTGTATCAATGTGGATCCTGGTCGGCAGCGTTTCACAATGCAGAACGTGGAGCAGTCTGACTCGGCGAACTTATCTCCACATTAATGTGCATTTCCATCTCTGATATAGAATGAAAACCGTGAGCATGCCACTTCAGGCTGAGAGTGTCCATGCCCTCATCCGAGTATGTTCACGAGGGTCCCGAGCCGACAACACCGACACCATACGATGTAACTTCAAAACCTTTCATTCTTAGTAGCACTTCATGAAGATGGAACTTAACATACGCTGTGATCTTATCTTATCTTATCACGCCACGGTATGATCGTACTAGGTTATTACATAATCCAAATTTTCGTCGCTGTTCGCGGCGGCATCGACTCAGGCATCGACCTCAGCTCTCAGCTTGTCTACTCCTCAAAATGTCGACCAGTGGACTCAAAGCCATTGCTCCCGTGCCCAAGGCGGCCGACTTCCTCGACATCGTCCTCTCCAAGACACAACGCAAGACGCCGACAGTATGTTTTCAAACTGATAGTAATGCCCGTCGCCGACGCTCACCCCTGCGTTACAGGTGATCCACAAGAACTTCAAGATCAGCCGTATACGCAACTTTTATATGCGGAAAGTCAAGTTCACGCAAGATTCATTCGACGAAAAGCTCGGCGCCATCCTAGAAGATTTCCCCATCATCGATGTATGCTCCTACATCGCACAGGGCGTGGGCGATTGCTCATATCTCTCCAGGATCTCCACCCTTTCCTATCTTCGCTGCTCAACGTCCTTTATGACAAAAATCATTACAAGCTTGCCCTCGGTCAACTCCGCACAGCCCGCCATCTCATCGACCAGGTCGCCAAAGACTATGTCCGCCTCCTCAAATTCGGCGACAGTCTCTACCGATGCAAGCAGCTGAAGCGTGCCGCTCTTGGAAGGTGAGTCACACCAATTTGCATGGGCTTCACCCTCATTTCGCCCAGGATGGCCACGATCATGAAACGCCAAAACGAAGCCCTCGAGTTCCTCGAGGAGGTCCGCAAGCACCTCTCCCGTCTCCCCAACATCGACCCCTCCGCGCGCACGCTCCTCATATGCGGATACCCCAACGTTGGCAAGAGCTCCTTCCTGAACAAGGTCACCCGCGCAGACGTCGACGTCCAGCCGTACGCTTTCACCACAAAGTCGCTCTTCGTTGGCCACCTCGACCACCGCTACATGCGCTGGCAGGTCGTAGATACCCCCGGCGTGCTTGACCGCCCCCTCGAAGACATGGGCACCATCGAGATGCAGTCCATCACCGCCCTCGCCCATCTCCGAGCGTGTATCCTGTACTTCATGGACCTCTCGGAGCAGTGCGGGTACGCCGTCGAGGCCCAGTGCAAGCTCTTCCACTCCATCCGTCCCCTCTTCGCCAACAAGCCCACCGTCGTCGTCCTCAACAAGGCCGACGTCACTCGCCTGGAAGACCTCGCCCCCGAGCGCCGCGCGCTGGTCGAGGAGATCATCAATTCCGAGGGCGTGCGGCACGTGCAAACCTCATGCTACACGGACGAGGGCGTCATGCTCCTCAAGACCTCCGCATGCGACGCGCTCCTCGAGTACCGCGTCGACGCCAAACTCAAGGGCAGCAAGGTCAACGCCATCCTCAACCGCCTGCACGTCGCCCAGCCCAAGGCTCGCGATGATGTCGTCCGTGCCCCGTTCATTCCGGAAGCCGTGAAAGATCGCAGAAAGTACGAGAAAGATGCTCCTGATCGTAAGCGCCTTGAACGTGACATCGAGGCTGAGGAGGGTGGTGCGGGAGTGTACAATATTAACCTCAAAAGTACGTCGTTACCGCGGAGTCCCTCCACTATGGCGTCGATATTGACATTGTGGCTCCAGAGAACTACCTGCTCGCCAATCCCGAGTGGAAGATGGATGTCATACCCGAGATTATGGACGGCAAGAATATCGCAGACTTCATCGATCCCGACATTCTGGAGAAGCTGGAGGCTCTCGAGCGGGAAGAGGAGAAACTGGAGGCAGAAGGCTTCTACGAAAGCGAATCCGATATGGTCAGTGCCCACTCATCCTTTCTCTCGAGCTCAATCGCTCAAATTAACCACTCATGATATTCTCCTGCAGTTCGACTCCGAAGATGAGCGGGAAGCTGTCGAGTCCAAGGCGAACCGCGAAAGCAAGTTGCGCTCGCAGGGCACGAAGAAGGCCATGAAGAACCGCGCTGCGCTTCCCCGTACAGCCGGCCTGCGCACGCTTTCCGAGCTCACGACCGGACTGACAAAGGCGGGACTCGACCCGAGCCGCATCCAGGAACGCGCAGAGATACTCGCGAAGATGCAGAGCGCCGCGCGGAAGCGCCAGCGCGAGGAAGACGACGCTCAGATGGACGTCGACGAGGACGGAGGTGCGGAGGGAGACTGGATGGATGTGGACGGCGAGGAGGCACCCACATTGAAGCGCGCCAAGGCCAACTCCGGCGCGGTCATTGCCAGGGGCAAGCACGAGCCACGCTTAAATCGACAGCTCGCGGGCATGCGGGACGATGCTGTATGTCTGACCGCTCACCTTGAGGTCGGTCTTGGTTGCTCACCGTTGTTATTTCCGTTATCTAGCAAGCATCGAAAGCAGTCAAGCTACGGAACCTCGGCCAGAGAGAACGCAACATGCACGCGAAGGCTGGCGAGAGCGACCGTGCGATCAAAGTCAAAATGGTGGGACCTTCATTGTATCTGTGTTCCGCACCATTTTCATTAATCTTCTTGAATATAGCCCAAACATCTATTTTCTGGAAAACGGAAGATGGGCAAGACAGATCGTCGATGACCGGCAGGGTTTCTTTGTTTGTTCACTATACATGTTTCGCCACTGCTGTACTATTTTGATTCTTTCATGTCATTTCACCGTTGCATCCGCGCCGCAATGTCAATAAAATTCGAGATATATTTATTCCAAGCGAGTATCTACATTGGGAGTCGGGATATCAACCTGCTCGCCCTACAATGCATATACTAGGACACTGCCTACCGCCGGAAGTAATAGAAACATAACAGAATCCAGGAAATCAGGAAAGAAAGCGATCCGAACTACAACGAGGGAATGCCCTACGACACCCCTATAGTCATAAGGTATGTAAGTCGTACAAAGTCATGTGAACAATAGCACAGGTAAAATGAAACGTAAAGGAACAGAATACCGAAGTCGAACGGTCAACGATCGGCTAAAGGGTGGATGAAGAGGACAATTAATCCCAGTCTATAGATATGCCGCCTGGTCCAGCACCTGCAATGCCAATACCCCCGCTCAGCTTCTCTGCGCAGCCACTTGAGCGCACGTTTGTCATCTTTGAGAACCGGCTCAAGCTTCCGGAGACACTCTCTATTGTGGTCCTACATATGAAAAGAAACTTGATCAACATCGCGAGCGTTCGGATACCTTGCCGAGCACGCACCTTCAACCATTGTCGCTCTTCCTTCGAGAGCATGACCTCCTTGACCATCTTCGTCTGGATAGGCACGCAGGTAAGGCGCTCAAAACCAAGCCAGATGTCCCCATTAAACTGGCCCTTCGTCTGAAGCGGCGCATGTATCAGGAACGCCTCTCAGTAGGGAGCGTCAAGATATAGGCTCACCTGGACGCGCTTTACGGCAAGCGCAGACTCGATGCGCATGCCCCACTTGCCCTCATTGTCTGAGACATGTATATGAGCGACGATGACAAATCTGATATATGAAATACGGTACGCACAGAAACCGGGCTCGTTCGTGAGGACATGGCCGGGAACGAAGGGAACATCTGAAGAGAAACTCTGGGGCCCCTCATGGACGTTCAAGAATGACCCAAATCCATGTCCAGTGCCATGCTGACGAACCGGTCAGTAACCATGTAGAGTTATAAAACCAGGATGACGCACCATGTAGTTCAAGCCATCTTTCCAGAGTGCTTTACGGGCCAACACATCCAGCTGGGCGCCGTTTGTCCCTTCAGGGAAAACTGCAGTGTCGATGGCAATCTATAGCATATCAAAGTCAAGCGAACGACAATCATCTAGTGCGGAAGTGCGAACGTACGTGTCCCTGAAGAACCCTTGTAAACGCCTCGCATTGCTCTGGAATGGGACGACCAAAATGAACCGTCCGAGTAGTGTCACAAGTACCGTCTCGGTACTGCCCACCGGAGTCACTAGGGGTTAATATATCGGTGTTAATGGCGCATGCGATGCCTTGAGCAAATCACCCACTTTAGGTAGGGAGTATCGCGATCAATCATAGTCTCGTCGCTCTTACGAGGGACATAATGCGGGAGAGCTGTCGATGCATACTTTCTCAACGGCAACGACCAAAATGTCAAATATTGTGGACGCACCTGCGTTGGGCCCGCTCGCAGAGATATTCTCATAGGCGAGACCCATGTAATGCTTGTTCATGCGCCTGTATTCCGTCAAACGCCAGGCAGCTTCGTACTCTGTTATGTCATAGCCCTCCGTCATCTTCTCCTCCAGCCATGCAAGCCACCTCACGTACGCTGCGCCGTCGCGCAAGTAGGCACGGCGCAGACCTTCAAGCTCAACATTGTTCTTAACGGCTTTCATATCGTCAACATAACTAGGAAGCACAGTGTAGCGGAAACTGGTTAACATGAGACAGATGGCATAAGATGTCTGTGGCGAGATAATGACCTGCAATATGTCCACAATCAGCAGAGATGCAGGAATAGTTCAGACATGTAGCTTACATTGCCTTCGCCCCACTCCTTTCGGCGAAGGAAAGTCCAGAGATCATTGTAATCTCTCACGGAAACCCCGATCGACTGAAGATATTCATGTATCTCAAGGCCAACCTTGGCAGGCTCGATGAACAAGATAGCCTGCTCTAAGCCGATAAACAAATAAGAGTGGAATACGGGGTTGAATGGTATGTCATCTCCACGGAGATTGAGGATGTAGGCTGACGAGTAAAATAATTTGGTATGGATCGCGCTGATTTGTAAAGCAACATACCAATTGAGGACAGCGAAGACAGTAGCGTGGCTACTTGCAATTGTGAAGGTTTCGGTTCCGTCGTCTTTGAGAACGACGGAGAGGGGCGCTGCTGTTTGATCCAATCACGCAGAGGGTGGCCAGTTTCCGGCCCGCCTCCATGCCTGCGAACTCCAATGGCTGCACGAATATGGGCTCGCGCGAACGAGGAGGCTTTTCGCGCCAGATGAGATCGACAAGGTTCTGCGGCGGATAAAACAGCTTCGAATCTCTGTCACGTAATTTGTTGTTGAGAGCAGATGCCTTTTCATACGAGATTAGACGGGCATCGATCCCAATCTTCGAGTCCTTTGCGCGGTCCAAGAGCCAATCCACCCAATCCTTTGGGCCACCAACGGCACCGCCTTCGACAAGGACCCAGTTGTTATCAAGCTGGTGACGAGCTTGAATCCAATAGCGAGAATCCGTGATGAGGTATGCGGAAGTCTTGGAGATAATGGCTTGACCTGCGCTACCCGTGAATCTGTAAAGGAGTCAGTATGTTGTTAGTGCAACCTTACAGGTAAACGAACCCCGAAATCCACTCTCGTCGTTTGTCATTGATGGCGATATACTCAGAGCCATGTGCGTCTTCACTTGGAATAATGCTAAATGCCGATGTCAGCAGGAATACACTGTCAAAACACTGATCGACGCGCACTAATAGTCCAAACTATCTTTCTCCATCAACGCCCTCAGCGATTCCAAACGAGGACCGGAGTCAATCCTTTCTGGGATATGATCGACATCATTGCGTTTGCGTTCATATGCAGACCCTACTAGAGTACTGGAAGACTCCGACGGATATAAAGCGGGGCGTTTGAGAGCGACAGCAGACTTCCCACTCTTCCCACTGGCCTTGGTAGTGTTCGACTTGAACGTATTGGAACGGGATGGGTCTGCAGGTGGAAGGGGGTTGAGATATTCGGCAGACCTCCTGGAGGGATGAGAGCGTTGGGAGTGGGACGATCTCGAGTTGGCGGAATCATAAGAACGACCAGAATCATGAGAATGACCAGAGTTGTGAGAGAGACGAGGAGAGGTGTAAACGGGCAGATTGGTGTTCTTCGACGAATGCGGCGAATTTTCCATCATAGCCTTCTCGCGCTCCTTCTCTTTCTCCCTCTTCCCGATCCCCCAACCATAGCCCCATTTCTTCGAGCCGTCATTGTTCTTGGCCGGTGTGGATACACTCCTAGTCGTATTCCCACGAAGGCGGAGGACAGGAACGCACCTCGCGAGCCTCATTGTGATAGGACGAGACATCGAACTCCTCAGTCTCAGAGGAGAATGTGAGCTTCTCGGCGCGCGAGGTCAGTGTTGCTGTCGGAGAGTAAGAGCCTGAGCGCTCGAGGCGATCAATGCTCGATCGTTCGTCGGAGTCAAACGACGCAGTCGTTGACTTCTCCGAGAAAGTAAGCCTACGCCGGGGTTTCTTGCCTCCAAAGAAAGGGAGACAGAGAGGAGGGGCGGCGGGGCGGGGGAGGTGGAGCCATGGGTGTCGCAGCGTTGTGATGTTACAAAGCGCGCGACGGGTCCTGGAGAGAGGTAGGACACTGCTGCACGCGAGGCGTTGGGAGCAGAGGACAGTCAGGACACACCTGGCACATCCCAGAAGCTCACGCTGCACGACTTCCCCATCAGGCAACCTCCACCGGCCCTAAACCGGCTCACTTGCGCGTCACGATAACCACTGGTTATTCGTGGTTAGCATAGTTTTCGTGGTTATCGATGTTATTCTTGGTTATTCGTGGCCATCCTCCGTTCCCATGCACGGCGTCGGGGCAGTCATTCGGCCATAATGATGCGGCATGTGCACCCGGATTCAAGATTAGCGTTTGCACGAACGCACAACCTGTAGGTCAGCTGCGATTCGCGTTAAGTAAGGAGGAACCACAGGAACGAGTTGATCAGCTGCATCTCGGCCATACAGAGCTGATTTACCATGATGGGCCGAAACCACGTCTGACTGCGGCAGCACCAGTCTGCGAGTATGGGAAAGTTCAGAAAGAAGGTTGGGAGGCAGACGCGCGGCAAACCTGCAAGAAAGCGCAAGCCAATGAGCAGGTCGCAGGGTGACTAGGGTCTGCATTCGCATATAAGGCATGGTACAAAGTGGTTTGTCGCAGGCATCCGAAGCGTCGAAGAGAACTCGACGAGACAGAGACATGATGACAGACAGACAATGTCTTGCCTGGATTGAATGTCATCGACGTCGAGGAGATATGATTCCTAGCTTCCAAAAGAAAAATCGGAATGAATACTACTTTTTTCGAGCACATGTCTCACTGATTGCGGGACGCACCTGGGCCGCACCAAGACAAGGGTAGCCTGGAACTTTCTGACGAAAAAATAGCTGCGATACGAAATCCATGCAAACGCGCTATCACAGTGTTCATTCGCAATCGGCGCATATCAGCAATGCAGCTCCAGCGACTCCGTATTGCGTAGAGAAGTCAATCACGGAAGTGATGGTATTGTTTTATACCAATAAGCGCGAAGAATGAGTGGGACCATGTTGCTGCACGGATAAAATAGATACTCAATGGATGATATTCCAAATAAGACGGTCGGCCGATACTCAAAAGAAGTTCGATTGCAGCCCGAGGGAATTCAGAAATACAAATCAGGTGGTGTGGATCCCCAATCGGCTATGCATTCATTGACAATAGCTCGGACCTTGGAGTAGCAAGGACACTGCGACCCCTTCTGCAACGCGCATCTGTGTATGCAATTAATGATCACTTATGAGAGGCTTGATGAGCAGACAATATAATCGCAGCTGTCACATCCGATGATCTAAACAACGGGAAGCTCACCAACAGTATTCTGCGCAAGATACCGTCGAATACAGCCGATGTACAATGATCTCTGCCACCGGGAGGAAATATGATTGGATATGGTCCTAATCGACGCACATACACGCAATGATGCCGACTGAGACAGCTCAACGCGCATAATATAGAGAAAATAAATTCCACGTACGTGCTTGAACGGTACTCCACGGGCGGTAGCGGCGAATTACATGGATCTGCACCATGGATTGGGCAGAAGCCTTGCAGTCTCGAAGAAACATGCCCTGGGTGCCGGTGATCGACCAGGCGCAAATTGCTAGTAGCCCATTTAATCTAAGAAATCGAGGAGTGTGTTCACCGCAAAGCCTGGTCAAAATGTGTACAATTGTACTTACACGAGCAAATGTAGTGGTCTATTGCGGTAGTCAGTAACCACTCCAGTACGCATCCAAACTGTAGCGTGATTTAATCCAGCGCCATGCGAGTGTCATCTCTCAAAGATGCTGTGTATGGGTTCGATACTCTTGCGATACTCTAGGTGACGAGCGCAGACATGACGGGAGCGGAGCGTCATCCGAGGCACCAAGTACCGACGCGTCGGTCACGCATCACGTGCAGAACCGCCCTGTGACAGTGACTCGCTCAATGTCCGGCACTGCGACGTTAGCACGTTCCATGATGCGATGGTTATGATATGTAGCGTTGCTGTACATAGCTCGGATACCTGTAATAGGTTGCAATAATACCGGTACGTTATATTGTTCTAGAAAATCATATGTTCCACCGAGAATCTTCACATCACGTTCTACACATCAGATTGCACTCGACTGCCAGTGTTGACGCAAATCCATACTAGATCGTTATTATAACGAGTTTCTCCCACGATCGCTGTGATAAAGTACAGCATTTGTCACAGAACGGGATCGTCGAAGATCCATGTGAAAAGCTCTACACATATTTCATTGATTCCTTCGATTTCGTATTGGGATCTGGCATTTCGTGTAGGAGATACCTCGGGCGAGTAACCTCTTTTCAACTTCTCATCACACATCGCGTTTAACACCTGGTGTCTGCAGCATGCAATGCAGGATGCAAGGTTGGCTTGCGTAGAAGAATCAATTGCTAATATCGGGACAGCCCGTCCTCTGGTCTTCGCCGGTCGGCTTCGAGTTCGATGATGCTACTCTCACCAAAATCTATCAAGTTCTCCTCGAATATGATCCTAACATATAGAACGTATCTCTATAACCAGTCATTTGTGGGAATATCGGAATTGGCTCTGCTGCATGCCGGTGGGAGCAATCCTAGACACTCCCAGCAGGAACGAGTAAGTAGCGCCCCTTGCGCACGCAACTGTACACGCTATATCGTTTCATCTCCTGATGAATCCGGCTGCTCCACAGCTTCATCCGTCCATGGGATACTTGCGCTGATCATTCAATTGTAGGAGAAACATCGGACAGGCTCTAGCACCCACTGTCGCCCCTCCTTAGCCATGGCTGGCATCCTACTGAATGCTTACTTGCGTTCGGAGCGTAATTTCGCCAAGCGTCGGGACCGGGGAATATATGCGATACTGCGTCTCGAGCAAGGAAGTTGCCCCGCACTACCATGTCGTTCGAGGAAGCTTCGAACTCGTCAAACTCCGCCCTTTCGTCACTATGTCTGCCTTCTTCGCCATCCTAGTGACATTTCGGGAAACAGCCGTGTATGATCCCGCTGAAGGGCCGTCGTATCCGCTCCCTATCTTTACGGCTTGAATAGAGCGTTCGACCGCCGGCGAAACACACCAGTCATCTTCTTGCGACATTCCTCCGCTACACTTCGCGAACCGCGGGCTCTGTTTACAACCTCATGTCTGTCGTCTCATAAAATGGCACTGCCCCGGCATGCATCCCGCTATTCCTTCGCCTCTCCCGCAGCCCACCGTTCCGTCTCTTCCTCCACCAGCACTAGCACTTCCACTGTAACCCGAAGATCCCCCCTTTATTGCTCCTTCCTGGAAGCTATGGGCGGACCCGCTGCTATCGCTATAGGAGGAAGCCAGGCATATGCGCACCTCATTGATCAATCGAGGCCATGGTGGAAGAACACGCGGATCTTGAAGCTCAATTGCTGCATTGCATTATTGTAAGTGTAGTAAAGTCCGACACGCGAAGATGATACTGATCATCGTCTTCAGGCTAATTACTTCGACTACTAATGGTTATGACGGTACGTTTCCTCAATAAAGAACCCATAAAATCGTCATTGATACTCTCTTTCAGGCAGTATGATGAGTGCGTAATGGCAAAATTCCCTTCGCCTAGTTTTGACACAAGCCGAATAGACGGCTTGCAGTCACTGCGTCAGTGGAATGATGCATTCAATCATCCTACTGGGGGCATGGTAAGGGATACTCACTGATTATACATTTGCCATCGCCTCACGTATGCCTCAGCTCGGTTTGCTTAACGCGATTCAGGTGAGAAGAACGGACAGTTCGTGGTGCCGTTCACTGCTTTAGCTTACTCTATCCTGCGCATGCGCTGTAGAACATCGGTTGCCTTGCCGCATACCCATTCTCGCCATACGTATCCGATGGTCTTGGCCGACGTGTCGCTGTCGCTGTCGGCGCTTCTATAATGTGCGTAGCGACAATTATACAGACAGCATCTCATTCTGTAGGAATGTTCATCGGTGCTCGGTATGTGCTTATCTCAGCATTGTTTTGCACCGCTATCTTCATTCGTCGATGTTATCTATCCGTAGGTTTTTGATTGGGTTTGGACTGACATTCGCTGCATCTGCGGCACCGGTGCTCATCACCGAAGTTGCTTATCCAACCCAGCGAGCGCCTGCAACGTCTCTTTATAATACACTTTGGTGCGTCCGAACTTCTTCATTCCGCATAACAATCTCTTTCTGATGGAATATATCATTACAACACAGGTTTTTGGGGAGCATCACGTAAGTAGCGATTTATCCTCGAACAAACATTGTTTCTAAGACACTGCGGGATATCAAGTGCGGCTTGGACTGTACGTTGACAATGCGTTGTTTCATTCATTTTTGATAGGCAACTAATTACGTGGCGCAGACGTTCGGCACTTTCAATGTTCCTACCAGCTGGTCTTGGAGAATCCCTTCCGCAATACAAGCTCTTCCATCGGTGTTGCAAGTGTGTCTGGTTTGGTTCATCCCAGAGTCGCCGCGTTGGTTGTGTTCTAAGGGAAGGTACATATCTTAACCTCATGAAGAAGCTCGCACACTGACTGTAGCATCAACAGGAGGAGGAGGCTCTCAGAACGTTGGCCTACTATCACGCGAACGGCAACCGGTGAGACCGTCAGCCGCATCCGCCGGTGACATGATTTATCCGCCAATTATTAGTGAAGATCCTCTTGTGGAGTATGAGTTCGAGGAAATCAGAGCGGCCATCAAGTTCGATCGAGAGGTTGCTGCGAACGTTGGATGGCTGAGCCTTATCAAGACTCCTGGAAACAGGAAGCGGCTCAGAATCATGATCGCGATTGCGATTTTCTCTCAGTGGTCGGGAAATAATCTGATGTAAGCGCATTTTGCCAATCTTTGTCAAATAGATGCTCATTTTGTATGCAGTTCGTATTGTAAGTCATCGACCAGGGCGTTTACACTACCTCACAATTGAAGTGCTTTCACACAGATATGAACAAGATTTTTACCGCTATTGGCAGTGAGTTATGTTATCTTGAATATATAGGCTTGCGGTTTGATACGTTTTTAGTCGTCGATGGCACGACGCAATTGTTGATCGTAAGTCACACCGTGTGAGGATATGCTTCCCCCTGAACATTTTGTCAGAATGGGATTCTCAACATCTACAATTTTATCATCGCGATCGTCGCGGGTCTGCTCTGTGACCGAATCGGAAGGCGACCGTTATTCATCATTTCCACCATTGGTAAGTACTGATATCGTGGAATGTGCGTTGAATTTTTAACGATGATGCGCTTTGCAGGAATGTTCGTCTTTTGGACGCTTCAAACTGTTTGCTTCGCGCTGTACTCCGAACGAGGAAACATTGCCGCCGCGCACACATTCATAGCGATGATCTGTGAGTCGATATACGTAACTACGCTCGTCGCACATGAACTAATAGTTACCGGTCGCTCATGGAAGTCCTGTTCTACTCTTTTTGTAAGTGATGCCTTAAATCACTCGCCTCATTCGTTGTCTCATGCATGCCTTATAGACGACGTACGTTAAAATCCTGATAGGATAGAAATGGAGCTGAATAGCTCTCCTATAGATTGCATTCACCCCCTTGATTGTGTCGTGAGTATTCCACGTCGTTCTATTAGCTTGCATGCTCTTATGAGTTTTGCGTGCCAAGTTATACTGTTGAAATTCTGCCTTTCGCTCTTAGAGCCAAGGGTTTCACGGTGTTCAACTTTGCGTTGACGTTGTCTCTTATCTTCAATCAGTAAGTATCGTTTTGTGCGGCCCCTGTCCTTCCGTTTATATCCGTGATTGTGCCGCAGATACATCAATCCGATCGCATTACAGGCGTAAGTTCTTTCATTAGTGTGTTTGCTAAGTCTCCGACATCTGACGATGTCCATAGCCTTGGATGGAAGTATTATGTGAGTCGCGAAAGCTGCCTCAAGTTCATGGAGAAAACTGAACGACGTTAAAATTAGATCGTCTACGTCTGCTGGTTGGCATTCGAAATCATTTTCATATGGTGCTTTCTCGTCGAGACAAAGAATGTGAGCCGCGTCCATTTGTCAATTTCGTCTGTGTTTGACATCATTTTCAGAGGACATTGGAAGAAACCGCAGCGTAAGTGATTATTTACGAGATTCAAGACAAGACTAATTCTGGTTTCTCACGTCAGGCTATTCGATGGCGAAGACACCGCAGCGCAGCTGGCTCAGCAAGCCGCAGTGCATGCGGGTGTCCCTCCGATTACTGATCAGCAGTCCGACAGGGAAAAAGCGTCGTCCGAGAATATCATAGAGGAAGTCAAGTTGTGAATATACAGGTGTGGTAGATTGTTGCACTATATGGGACCGTCAAGGTTCTCCGAACGCTGTATCAGTATTCTTAGCACTGTCCTGTTTCGTCTTCTTGGTTGGGCACACATTTGTACTGCCAAATTCAAAGCTCGAGCTGTTTCATTTTTTTTGGACCTTCGAACGTACGGGCGTAATGGCGCATGTTTGGCGAACTCAACTTAAGAAAAACAACCATCGCGTCCAAGTGTGAAACGCGTACTTACGATTCTGAGTGACGCGCTCACCTGACTGGCAGTTATATTTGGTGATATTTGGTCTCAGCGGCACTGCTGGACTTCGTGCAAGTCAAGCTCTTGGAAGAAACCCGTTGGCGTCCTGTATACCGACACGCTCCCTTGGCATTCTCAATATGTCGCCCACTACCAATGTCAAAGGCAGCGACTCGGGTACAGCTCGTATCCTGGGCTCCGGGACTTCAGGTGAGCGACAACCAACTTGCAATTGCTGAAGACACTCAAGGTTGGGTGACTCGGCAGGTGTTGCTGAGCTGCTCGTCTTCCACCCTGTGGACACGATTGCTAAGCGACTCATGAGCAACAAGTCCAAGGTGCGTACATTATACCTCATGTTTTGCATGTGTTCACGACATCATGTGCTACAGGTCTCCTTCTCGACCCTCTCTCCCATAATCTTCAAGGAATATGCGGCCGCACCTCTTGGCAAGAAGCTGCTTTCGCTTTTCCCAGGTCTCGGCTATGCCGCGGGGTACAAGGTCACACAGCGGATATACAAGTATGGTGGACAGCCTTGGTTCAACGACATCCTCGGAAGGCATTATAAAACGAATTTTACGAACGTGTTCGGCGAGAGGAAAGGGAAGATGATGATGCAGGCAGCTGCTGGGAGGTGCGTTTTTCGTTTCTTTATTATGACATTTTGATTGCTGATGATATGATGCAGTCTGACGGGCATAGGCGAAGTCGTGCGTATAAGGCGTGTATAGATATATCCCCGAAGTACTAAATATTGCCCATTTGTAGGTTCTTCTTCCATTGGATGCTCTCAAAATTAAGCGTCAGGTGAACCCTGAGGCGTTTCGGGGCCGAGGAGTCGTTCGCATTTTCCTGGAGGAAGGGTCGACTCTTTACCGCGGTTGGGGCTGGACAATGGCTCGCAATGCCCCTGGAAGTTTTGCTGTATGTATTCCCTTCTATTGCGGACTTAACCAGCCTTATAAAGATGGGCGACGCAGCTCTTCGGTGCATCTGCTATGACGAAAGATTATCTCTTCGGCATCACCGACTACTCAAAGGCGACGTGGTGGCAAAATTTTGTGGCTTCCGTTGCCGGCGCTGTTGCTTCCATTACTATCGCTGCCCCATTAGACACAATCAAGACTCGCATTCAGAATGCAAATTTCGAGCACAAGATCAGCGGCTTCACGGTTGTGCGGGATTTGATCAAGCATGAAGGTGCGACTGCGCTCTTCAAGGGCTTGACGCCTAAGGTCTGTTCTCGACATCCTGCGTCATCGTGATGTGCTGAAGTTAATCTATCTCGCAGATTCTCGTCGTGGGTCCGAAGCTCGTGTTCAGTTATACCTTGGCGCAGTCACTCATTCCATGGTTCTCAAAATATGTCTGAGAGTCTAGGCGATGCGTGCATTCTTGCATAATAGAATCTTCTACCATACACTGAAGTTGTGACTATCTTCGCACAGGTTCTCGCCTCTGCACAGAAAAGTACTATTTGTTATCTTTCGTCGCACACTCCGCTCCCTCATCTAAATACATAATATATACGATCCAGGAATAGAATCCCTGCTTGGCTAGTTTCTAGCATTGTGCACCATCTCGCTCATAAACATAAGCAGGTGAATGACTAACGATTCTGCTCCAAGACACCATTCTTCATCCTTGTCCAGGTTCCAGTCTCATTGTCGCTCAGCTGGATGATCGATCCCAGGCTCCTCCAATCCCTCAAAATCCGTGGAGTCTAGGTCCATAATCATATCTTCGTATGTTCTATCTTTACTCTATATTGTCAAACATCTGAGCTCTGCCAATACTCCGCATCGTTATCCCTTGGCATCTTGCCAATTGTGCACATCCTCTACTCTGTTTCCTATCCTCCGTTTGACAAATACAGCTGGCGATGCCATCGTCGGCGGTCAATTTGGTCTTTCCATCGGTGCTTCCTCAGGGATGCATCACGTCCGAACGCTCACATCTGTGGACCGTTAGAGATAAAAAGACAAGCGTCCAGATCACGCGTACCTCGGACAGTCCCCGCTGTCGCCACACTCTGGCCTCGCATAACGAAGACTGCAAACAATTGGCCGAACAATATGTGGGCTCCAAGCGCGATGCTATGGAACAGATTTCCCTGTTCTGAAGGCCTTGACGACAGAGAAGTCAAAAAACATCAATAATGCATTTGCAGTTGAAGCGCAGCAAGGCTCGCTTCGGCATTGGTAAGTTCCTCATTGTGTTGAGTTCATTCCGACCTTAGACGCCGTTTTCGCACCGACATTGATGTGCCTGCACCCATCGTCTCTGCCTTTCACTTTCTGTCTCCACCTTTCCCACTGCCAAGGATCTTATTGTCGCCACGGCCTTCGACAAGTTCTACATTTGTTCTTCTCTAGACTGATTTTTTCACCTGCCTGGCGCCATGCACTAATGACGCATCATAACGTTTCTGTGAGCCATGAGAGCGTTTGCTCCATGGATAGTCATTCGACGCTGAATAATACGATGGAGGCTGTCGCGGGTTGCAACGCTGTCATCCTAGGATTGTGGGAGGCCATATTTATTAGAGCTATATTGCGGCAATGGGATAAACCAATGGAGGACTCCGCAGGCTTGTGAGTTTTCACCATTTCGATGCACCTAGCCTAACGACGTTAACAGGTTATCTACATCAGTAAGCGTCGCGAACTTCTCAGTGCGCGGGGACTTTACTGATGCGCCTGTTTTTCATGTTTAGCGTTGAGCTTGGCTACGATACTTGGGCGATGCCAAAGGGACCTCGTGTTGATGTCGTGCTTCGACGAACTTCTTAGACAACCATTGCATTGGTAAGATGCAGGCGAGCGGAAGTCAACAGGGCAATGAAAAGTGCAAGAATATCTCGATCTCTAACGTCACAATAGAATTTCGTCTTCATACCCCGAGGATGATCCCGCGCGAGTTCGGTATTGATGGACAAGTACAATTTTCAGAAGGAGGTTAAAAATGACAGGTATATAGTAACTATGATGAAAGCCCCGCCTTATGCAACCTCTGGGTCTGAATAGATGACCGTGAACGACAACATTCGGCATGATTGCTAAAAAGACTTCATATATTAACATAAAGCCAGCCTCGTGGTACGTCTTGACCACAAATGCGCTACAGACATCTTTATCAGCGTCCGACTAACAAATGCATTCAAAAACTTGATGATTCCCTGACGCTGAACCGATAATGTCACAACATGCCGCATATACTGGAAATTGAATTCTAACACTATGCTTCTCGCCCGCCACGGGCGGCGGGCAACTGGCCGGGGTCCTCATCACCCTATTAGGGCCATTTTCCCAGGACCCCAGATACCAATGCCAGGCAAACTCTCGGGTGGCAATGGCAGGCCGTTTGCTCTAACCTAACTTAACCCAAGTTGGAGGACCCTCCCCCCCCCCCCCCACACATGCACACATGTGTATAATGTACATAAGTGTATGTCACATGGGTAGACATCAAGCATCACCCTATTAGGGCCATTTTCCCAGGACCCCAGATACCAGTGCCAGGCAAACTCTCGGGTGGCAATGGCTGGGTGGGTGGATGAGCGAGTGCCTGCCACCCTCTGGGGCATGGGTGGGACCCCTTGCCCCCCACCACCATGCATGCGATACATTATCAGGTCAGGTCACATGTCAGGCACCTTGCATGAGCAATTGGAGGGTGCTCTCCATGCATGCCTGCCACCCCTTTGACCAACTGACTGACTGGCTCACTGACTGCCAGCCAGGCAAACTCTCAGGGCAAAGGCTAGGTGGGTGAGTGCCTGCCACCGCTTGAACATGGTGGGACCACTTGTCCCCCACCATGCATGCGATACATTATATCAGGTCACATGTCAGGCACCTTGCATGAGCAATGGCTGTCACCCCTCTGACCAACTAACTGACTAACTGACTGGCTGGCTGACAGTCAGCCAGCCAGCCATGTGTCTGCCAGATGCTGATGACCTCAGTCTGAGTGCCTGCCATCTTCCCCCTCCTGTGATCCATCACCTGTCACATGGATGCTTGTCTGTCATGCTCTGATATGTCAGGCTGCCATTTTTTTTCTTGAAAACATGACATGGTGAATCCCCTTATGTGTGACACCTCTCTGATGAATCATGTGTCATCGTCCATGATTCACTACTTGCTGTCTGGGCACTTGTCCACCATCACCTTGCTGACTGACTGTCAGCCATCTGATGGAGGGCATTTAAGCTTAGTGTCATGACCTTTTGATTGATGGGAGAAGACATTTATAGGGCTGAAATTAATTACATTATGGTCAGGTGTACGTTTGGGCTAGAGATTCCTCCCGGATATGCCGCATGGCCGCCATTGCGGCCATGCGCAACCATTCATTGCAAAGTTGTGAGATGATTCGTCCCTGCTTGAATCGTATTTGCACCCGCATGGATCCAACTGCCGTCATGCGCACTTTTTACTCCCGCATGGATCCAACCGCCGTCATGCGGCCATCAATTCTGCTGCATGCATGAATACAATCACTTCAGAATCTTCCAGCTCTCAATTCATTACTAGGGTAAACATGTGCTTCGTAATGGGGCTTTAAGTATCCGCTTTCGTTGAAGTAAGATTCCTATGTTTATAAGTCTTGCAATTAGGCCCTAATTGCGACCTCCTGCACTCCTGCATTTCCTTTTTCGGTCTCCTGCACAGCTTACATAAACCTCCTGCATCTTCCAAATTTCCTTTTATGATCACCTGCATGCTTACATAAACCTCCTGCACCTTCAACATTTCCTTTTCTGACCTCCTGCATGCTTACATAAACCTCCTGCACTTCATGCATCATGTGACACACCTCCTGCAGCATTGCTCATATGTATTCTCCATGCTTTGTACATCATGCAGTCTAGCTACTTTGAAATCAAGCAAAGAAGTAGTCCACTTTTCATTTGCATCATCTGAACTTGCTTACATACACTTCTTCTTATTGAGCTATCTTGGTAATGTGTAACAAAGTAGCTAATGTTTGTTTGCAATGTTCAGTTTTGCTTATGCAAATGATGTGTGCATTCTTTTGTAATCTTCTAATAATGTCATACAATTTCTACTGAGCTTTGTTCACCTTTCACATTGCTTACATAAACCTCCTGCATCTTTTGCACTTTCTTTTTTGATCTCCTGCATCACTTACATAAACCTTCTGCATCTTCTGCATTTTCTTTTTTAATCTCCTACATGACTATATAAACCTTCTGCATCTTCTGCATTTCCTTTTTGGACCTTCTGCATGGCTTACATAAACCTTCTGCATCCTCTGCATTTCCTTTTTGGACCTCCTGCATGGCTTATGTAAGCATTTTGCACCTCCTGCATCATGCTTGATGCTTTTTGGTACCTTTGCTATGCTGCTAATATAAACACTCTGCAAACCATGCATCATGTGATTATGCTACTTTACAATTGAGCGAAAAGTAGCTGACTTTAATTATCAATTTTGTAAACCTATACATCTCGTGTCTTTATTTTAAATGTCATGCTTTGTCAATACAAACCTTCTGCACCTTGTGCATTTTTGGTCATTCTGTGTATGGAGATTTTTACATTTAAATGTGATGGGTCATTCAGTCATGTCCAAGCTTGAAGGTCAATATCAAATAGTTCATCTTTTGCTCACCATAGTTGGTTCATTGAGTCAAACTATCTGAATATGAATGATTGTGACTTTGTTTACTTATTTTAAATTTGCCTTTTTTCATCCGTTGGAGCATCACATTTACTATGACCCTTATTGATGATATTATAATGGCAGACCATATTCCTTTTTATTTGTCTGAAAATACTAACCTGAGAGTATAGTCCATTTCTCCCTGTGATATGATGCAGTTCACTTTTTCATTTTTTATGATATTTTCTAGTCTCCTGAATGTTCACTCCAAAGAGCCGGCAGGGTGGCCACTGATAAGTATAAAGAAGCATTGCTATGATCATCATCACATCTCATTTCCTCCTACAATTTCATTCTATTTCTTACCAAAATCATGGCACCTGTTTTTTCTAGTTTGAAATCTCCGTCAGTGACTGTGTTACATTGTTGTCCTTTTTCTATGTTCACCACCATGTTCCAGATTCCTTTCGAATTGATCCTCATGATCGAGATGCACACCGCCCATGCTTTCTGGGGTTTATCGGTGGTGGATAATCCGTGGTTCATGATCGAACCATTTAAATGGGAAGACATGCTGCTGGAGTTTTTGATACTCGATCTTGGTGATCCAGTTCGAGCGGAGAAGATTCTATGCCATCTGGAGAATTTCAAAATCGTCTCACTGCGGTGAAAGCAACTCGAGCTTCATGTTCAAGCCAATGATCTTTTACCTCGCATCTTGAGGCTGTTCTCTTGTTTCACCTCGCTTCACACTCTGAAACTTCAGTGTCATGACTGTTCTTATCTTTCACACACCTTGGAACCCTTTCTTTGCCTCCTCCCCTCCCTTTCCATTCAATATCTCATCCTGCAATATCCCAATAACACTCCCAACTGTGCAATCGAATTTTTTTCCATGCCTTTGGTGCCATCCATTCAGCAGGTCACGGTTCATTTATCCCAAGTTCATTTTGGGGTGAGTGCTCATTCTCATAAGCATGCTATTAGTTTTGACTTGTGTTTTAGTTTTATTTCAAATATTGCATGCCTCACCTACAAAAGGCATTGCCCAGCCTTAGACGTTAGGTTAGGTGGATGCCCGACTGAGCGAGCGGAGCGAGCGAAGGAGGGCTGAGGAGGAGGCAAAAGGAAGTGTCTTGCCTGAGGGGGCGAAGACGGCTTTCGTCGAATGACTCATCAGCCTATTTGCCTGAGGTTTTAAATACCTGTGGGAGTTTTAGGGCCGGCTGGCCACTAAGTTAGTAAGATGTAATCGGTCGCCGAGGAACCCGATAGGGGGCCTAGTGGGACGCAGAGCACGATGAAACGTGGTACGATCACCCGCCCGAGCTACCGGCAACACAGCGCCTTTCCAAACTTACCAGCGAATGAGAATTCGCACTACAATTGCACCACTTGCAATTATCATAATACGTGAGACCGCATTGGTTGCTTATAATACACATGACATAGCGTGTGAACCGGATCAACGTTCCGGTCTATTCTTACCAAGTTGATGTCATGCCGACCGGGCCGAAGGCCCGGTGACTAACTTGGCTTACTCATCGGGTTATTTCTAGCCCGTGAGCGCCTCTTGCGTAAGCATTAGCTCGTGTTACTAGCGCCGCACGTGACAGTGCTAGACGCCTACCCTTGGGTAAGCGCTAGCGGCGCGTGCATTGGTGTGTTCACCTGGCCTACTCACGTGACCTGTCCAGCAGGTCGAGGAATCACGTGGGTATGTCATGTGACTTATGAAGTCTCGTGCCGATTAAGGCACACATTAGTGTCAGGGTTAGGTATGGTTAGGGTTCCATTAAATCCGGTTAGGTCCGGTTAGGTATGGTTTTGTGGGGTTTGAACCCGTCAAGGGACCGCTGATACACTAAGTGGCACGTATTATGCCCAATCGTCCAGTTCGACTTCATTTAATTCGTCATCAAATGAGCGAGTATTGAGAACAGTCTTTTTCCACATCGACGCAAAATCGCCAAGATTATAATTGCGTCGTCGGCTTACTAGCCATTTTTTGTTGTGAAATCCTATCGTACCGATATCGACCACCCGTTCGAGTTCTTGACTTTGGAATGACCAACCTGTGCCAACTTGCCCGTAAAGGAGAGGCCGGCGCGGTCGGGGACACTCTCTGCCGTGGCAGGAGGCCCCAGGTGGCCGGCTTCACTAAACGAGCGAGCGGCCGGATTTACGGCCGTCCGCAGGTCAAGAAATCGAGCATCAGCAGTCAATTCGTTCCACTTGCTGGCTGCGTCCCTGTAAGACGCCATACTGCCAAGCCACGAATTTACAACAGACTGTCCCAATTTGTGGACGTCGAACAAAGACCATGAGGGAGAGAAATGAGACTTAATGACAAACGGAGTTTCCGCAACATTATTCACGTTAGTGAGTTTCTTTACCCAACGTTTGGAGTAATTGTCATTAGTCCATTTACGGACCAAGTCGAGCGGTAAGCCGCGCCCAATGTACAGTTGTTTAAGCTGTTCAATGGCGTCCGAGTAGTGTTCAGGTTTGCTACTCAGAACGGCTAGTCGACTCATCTCACCGATGTAAGTACCTTTCTTAACATCTTTAGGGTGGTGAGAAGCCCATGGTATTCGTTCTTTATGGTTCCGTGCCTTTGCGTAAGGCTTGTGATGTACCCGAGTGAGATCAAACGGGTCTAAATACACAGCATATCCAGAATGGCGTGTTGTATTCTGACACGGACCACTCGATTTCTACGTCTCCAACCTGGATCCAAGACTTTGCGTATTGTAAAGCTTGGTCAGCGTTGTTCGCCGGCACAATGGCAGCATATCGTCAATGTAACGCCCGTAAATACAGGCATACCGGGGCGGTTTTCAGCCACCCGTCATCGAAGGATTTTTCTTCATAATGCGCAGCGTACAAGTTTGCCATATCTGGCGAACAAGCGACCCCCATTGCGAGGCCATTCAGCTGGATGTATGATTCTCCTTGGAAATCGAGTAATAACTCTCGACACGCGGCTTGCATACAAGATATAAAAAGGTGCAGTGCGCACCTTCTTGTAGTCCGCTTTGCGTTACTTTGTTTGTGATAATATTTAAACATTCGGCAAGTGGGACATTGGGATAGAAGGCACAATGTCGCCTGAGACTATCCAATACTTTTGCAAGCCCGAGAGCTTTAGTTTCGAAAATCGAGTAGCAAGGTCTTTTGAACCTTTGATACAAAAGCGGGTTTCCGCTATAAGATTTTTGAGAACTTTAGAAACGTACTTGCCAGCGGGTGCTTGAGCGCACGAATGACAGGGTATAATGGGCCGAAATTTTGTTGGTATTTTATGGATTTTAGGTATTCCATAGAAAACCGGGACTTTCGGTTCCTCGTGCGGGTCGCTTGGACACTTAGAACGCAAAAACTCTGCTAGCTGAACATGGTTGAGCTGATCGTTGGCTAATGTAGCGATCATGTTCATTTTAAGTACGATTAACTCTAACTATGTTGTCGCTCGGCGGGGTCTATTTTCTTATAGTTCCGCGGGTCGGAGAGCAACGCAAGACAGTTATCTACCATCCATTGTCGGGTGACTATGCAACTACCTAGATTCTTATCCGTCATAGTAATAAAGTATTTATTCTTTTCAAGATATTCTTTGAGTTCGTCCAGCCACACAAGCCCCGACGGCTTAGAGTGTGACTTTATCAGGGGTATAATATCGCGACAGTATGTGTCGACATATAAGTCTCCCTCTGAAAGGCCGAGTTCAACGTAGTCGTTGGCTGGGGAGGCTGTAGAGCGCTCCTCGGTCCTCTTAACTTCATAGTCTGGATCGTAGGGGGGTATCTCGCGATCAAGGTTTCGGGCGTATAAATTTTCCCAATAAAGGCGCCATCGAGCCTTTCCTTGAAGTCGTCCCAAGCTTCATGCACTTCCTTAGAGTTGGGAGAGTGATAAATCATAAAACGGAGCGACGCGGATACATGAATTGCAAGATGAGGCGGTATGTAAACACCGGGACCAACATGTACAGGTGAACGGAATCTAGCAGCCTCCTTATACTCCAAAGGTGCACGTTCGACTAGTATCTCCACTGCAAGTGGTGTTGGCAACATTAGCAATTCGTCTGGGTATGTTTTGGGAGAGTCGTACCTCCACGACTTGTTAGCCAGCATCGCGATTATTTCGCTTTGCCCTTCCCTTTGCCGGACCCACCCGACTTGTTCTGCTTCTTCGCAGAGTCGGATGCGTTGCCCTTCTTCTTCTCGGCTTTGGCGGTGGACTTCTTGCCTAGAAGAGGATGGGGTCCGGTTAGACCCGCCTTGTGTAAAGCGAGGAAAGCGGTGTACGGACCGCCCGTACCCTTGCCCTTCGGCTGGGTCTGCTTTCCTTTTGCCTAAACCTTTATTAGTAACCGCTATTGAAGACCTCTCAGGGTCGACTTCACCGACGTTACTCACTTGGGCGGGGGGCGCAAATTTCTTGAAGGCAGCCTGGACAGCGTCTGAGATTTTCTTGTCCAGGGTAGCACCAGCCTGCGCGTCGGCCATTTCGACGTCGGCTACTGCCTTCAGCTTCTTTTTGGCTTCCTCTTTAGCAATCGAGGCATCCTCCTTGGATTGCTCGAGTTGCATGATCGCGTTGACGATCATTGAGAGGTCGCCGCAAAGGCGCTGGTATTGGGATTTAATGGCTGGGGATTTCTCCCACTCGCCGGTCAACACCATTTCCCCTTTTGGACCCGAAGTCGCTTTGGGGATCTGACGTTTCTCATACTCGACTTCAAAGACACCAGTCACGATGTCTATGAGGACGGGAAGAACCTTGTCAGAGGAAATTTGCGCTGTGAGATGAAGAGTTTCGGCCTGTTTGAGCGCAATGGCTGCATCCAGGGCCTCGTTCTTATACTCAAGCGTGAGTGCGCCCAACTTCGCATGAAGTGGGTCGTACTCTTCAGTCCCCAGGAAACCTTTGGTGACCTGGAAGACCGGCTCCTTCACTCCCGCCAGCTGGGACGGGAATGTCTGCGCCGCCTTGTGCGCTTTAAGCTTGCGCAATGTAGAACTAGCCCGGTTAAGGGAGTCCTGCATATCAAGGATCTGGCGTAGAGGGATACGCAAGGGTTCCCTGTATACCGTAGGTATACAGTCCACGACCTCGCCGAAGGTTTTGGCCATAGCAATGGCCATCCCCCTCTTGGCGAGATCGTCCGTGACCGCACCGGCCAGGGCATGCGCTTCGGGGATGTTGCGGAAAAGGGGAAAAGATGATGGACCAGGCGTACCTTGTCTTGATCCCATGGTTAAAGAGATGTTGTTCGCGTTGAAATATGTTAGGTGGATGCCCGACTGAGCGAGCGGAGCGAGCGAAGGAGGGCTGAGGAGGAGGCAAAAGGAAGTGTCTTGCCTGAGGGGGCGAAGACGGCTTTCGTCGAATGACTCATCAGCCTATTTGCCTGAGGTTTTAAATACCTGTGGGAGTTTGTAACCTTCTGATATATATATTATATATAATATGATGTTTGCCAATCATCCTGAAAATTGGTAGGTGTATAGCACACCTATGGAGAATGCCATTCCCAAGATATCTAAGTGTTTGGCGATCTCAAAGTCTCTTGATGTGCTTTACAAGATGATGAAAGTGAGATCACAATAAAAATTCAAGGCCACCCCATACATTCATGCAAATGCATCCAATATCTTTATATAGTGCTCTTAATGTGTCATACAAAGTTTGGTGTAATTCCGATAAGAATTCGAATTTATATTGTGAAAATAATGTTTGGTCATGAGGAGAACATGGGGCATAAATTGGGATACATGCTCAACCATCTCAATTTTTCTTCACATGATGTCTATATATGCAGAGAGGATAGGCATTCAGTTTGAAATGATTCTGACAAGGTTCAGAATTTATATTGAGGAAATGATGTTTTGTCATGGGGAGAACATGGGGTATAAATTACAATATGTTTCCAATGACTTTGATTGTGTTTCCTAGCTATGTACATGGACATGAAGAAGATATGTATCCAGTTTTGAGTCATTTGAATGGGTTTTCAAATTTATGTGGAGAAAATAGTGTTTGACCAGGGGGGAGAAGATTGCTTACAAATTAGAAATTAGAATACCTATCCAACTGACTGCATTATACATTTTAACTGTTCTTATGTCCTCTAAAGATATGGATGTGCAGTTTGAAAGTATTTTGACCAAGTTTCAGAATTTATACTGAGGAGAAGATGAATGATGTTTGGTCATGAAGACAACCTGAGTCATAAATTAGAATGTGTGTTCAACTGACTCTATTATCCCTTGCAATTATGTTAACATACCTAATCAGATGGACATGCAGTTGCTAGCAATTTGAACAAGGTTCAAAATTTATATTGACGAAATAGTATTCCTGTATCTGGAGCGCTAATGGTATCAACCAGTGGAGCGACCTTGTAGCATTAAATTTCATGTTGCATTCTGTCTGTGTATTATGCCATATTATTTATGTGATGTTCAAGCATACAGATCAAGTTCTGAATCAATATAAAAGAAATAGTAATGAGGCACCGGGAGCACTGACTTTAATAATCGATATCACATCATGAAAGACTTTATTGTTTGATTGCATTGAACATACTAGCAGATACCCATGTCATGCCATGGTAGGGGGATTTCAAATTGTGTGAAGTTATCCATTGATACATATAATCAATATCAAAATATAATATGTCGGATTCAAACAATATTAGAAAATGGACTAATTATGACAGTCGGTATCAATTAGACTTTGAGACCGGTCAGCTAGTTCACTGATTGTGAAGGTGGTGGAGCTTTCAGCTTCATTTCCTCACTTTCAATGTCCCCACTGATGCTGGGAGCTTCGAAGCTAATTCTTGCTCGCTTCTTGCCTTTGTCCTGCAGGGGACTCCCAGTATGACTTCTATCTGCAATATCATCAAACCATCATGTTCAACCCGATGCATCCGGGAGGAAGAGTGGCAGGATCTGCATGCAAATAAGAAGTGAACAGGTGAAATAAGCTTACTTGCCACCAAAGACATGAACACCTGACGTTGAGCTTCCAAAAAGTATGATGTCCTCTATTATTGATGTAATGACTGCAGTGTCATTTAACCGCCATGAGCATGCCCTCAGCATATCTGATTGATGCCTCTGTGCATGGAAATGGCTTGAATTTTTTCAAAGCACTTGAATCCAGAATACGAACTTCAACATGTAGATTTTCATTCCCTGCAAAGTGTTCCGGAGTGACGACACATACTGATAGGCCACGACATCGACAGTCGAAGCAGTGATATTTATGCTCGAACAGCATCCCAATATGCTCAGAAGGGGTTAGTGGTGTGAGTCAAGTCCATCAGATTGAAGAAGCTGTTATGATTTGTTAAGTTAGAGCCTTCATGTTGGGTCACCCAGCTGATATTGCCAACGATATCATAACCATTATGCGACATTGTCTGTGAATATAGATCAGCCTCTGCAGTGACCTTTGCTCCCTGTAATTTGGATGAGTTGAATACCGCAAGACAATCAACGTGTCCTACTTACCATAGCATATAAGACATAAGTTCCTTGGTTGGCAAAGTTGACCAAATCTTTTGTTATAAAACTTTCTTGCAAAAGATTACTACAAAAGCAACACAGGCGTTTCTAGCTCGCATAAAATGTGAGTGTCCAGATAGCTCCATCAATGCTCGAGATTGGATATGGGCTCACACCAAGTACACACGATCTGTCAGGATTGTGGGCTCATTAATGACTGCGGTGGCGAATATCAATATCAATACCGTTAGCTCGTTAATGATGGATTGTGTGCACTTGAAGTCATCGCATGAAATGAAGCCAGTGCTCAAGTTATGTGCACTCGCCAACCAAACTGAGGCCCAAGTGATTATTTAGGCAACTACCAAATGAGAAAGGTATCCGAAATGAGACGTTCCAAAATGAGAACGGTATCCAAAATAAGAAATATCTGAAATGAGCAGTGTTTCAGACACCAAGCTTGACTATTACAGAAGATTTGCTCAATAGAGCCGGATATATCATTGTTTTCCATTCAGGCAAGTTTCTAATTGATATAAAAGAAATTATGATGAGACATCAGGAGCACTAGTCGTACGACCTTTTTTTTAATTATCAGAATGGGAGAGACCCTGTTCTATTTTGGTATTCCATTCAATATATATCTTCATAAAAGTAAAGTAAGGTGCATGGTTTTTACTAACCCAGACAGGTTTGTTAATTAATATGGAGATAATAATATGCTATGAGAAGAGTGTAGAGAAGGGCTTGAGCATGCAGGCCGATGTTCTGACATACGTTGGAGCATCATAACATCAGCAAGGGATTATTATAACTCTGATGACACTCAATGAGACTATACATTCAATTCAGATAGTAGGCAGTCTGATTCAGGTTATATCTTGATTCCCAACCGTGGAGCCTCATGATGCATGAACTGAAAGGCTGAAGTATTGCTTAAATCCCAGGCCCATGCCTAATGATTGTCTCGTTGCAATTTTTGTCTTTCACTACTTAAATGGCCTCCACATTCCATAGAGTATAATTCATACAATGTCATTTTTCCCTATGACAGTTTCAGCCAAGCTTGGCAACACTACTTACAGCCAGCACATGGGTAGCAGTATCATATAAGTGAAGTTTATCAATGACTGTGATTTTCAATTTTTGAAGGATAATTGTTGGTGTTGTGATTACAGGGCAGTGTTTGTTTGCCATCCACAAGAGGTTTTTTGAAAAAATGGAAGAGTTTAAGTGACAGAATCAAAAATGGAGGACATAACATTACATTTATAGAGCAGGCAGAACAGTATCTACTACACCATCATGGTGAACAGTTCTTCATTTTCTTTCTTTTATTAGTCACCTTCATTGAACACTTAACTTCCCTCTTCACTTTTTCTCTCAAATCCCAACTTTTTTTGATAGCCTGTCTGCGTAGGTCCCACCCCTTGTGCCTATCTTCGTTTGGTTTTATGGGCAATGATTTTGTATCTGCCACATTTTTCGATAGCTTTCATCAATACAAATTGTATTTAATATGAGATGATTGCTATAAACAAGTTATGATCTCACCTCTGCCCACTGCAGTGCATAGGGCGATGCTGGTGGTGACCGCTCATTAGTATCAAACATCCTAAAGCACAGTTGCTTAGTCTAAGATACACTGCTTGAAGGGTTAGTACTACATACCGTTAAAGAAGAAACCAACAAAACAAATGGTATGATATATGCAGTGGCTACTCTTTTTTTTTGTAAAATGAGAGGCAACCAAAACCCGGGAATTGAGCCACAATATGTAGAAAATGTACAAAGTGCACAGACCATGTGAAGTGTCTATATATGTTTATTTGGTCATGCTCTTCTGATTTCGTCCATGTCTGATCTAAGCTTACAAATCATCGCTGCCTCCCAACTGCTGTATATATATTTGTTGAAACATTTTTCAATGGGGTACACTACACCACTACTGTCATGCATGACATCGACAGCTTATGGTGGCGAGTAAGTGTTAGATATGAACGGTAACAATCCTGATGGTTGGAGATATGGTAGTAAGTCAATTTACCGTTATGTGGCGTGAATTTGGGAGTAAAAATAAGCATCAGCAGATGTGATACACACTTTGAATAACATGCAGGACAAGGTTTCGACCAATGACACGTAAGACCAAAATTCATAAACAGCACAGAAGTGGACATATTCATGATATCACGAATGACTTTGGTAATTACAACACCAATCGTTCATTGGACTAGTATAAACCTGTAATTTTTGAATACATACTCCAGCAAAGGTGTGATTTATTTTGGGGAGTATAGAAAGTCACCGAGAGGTGTATGTCAGTTGTCATCATCATATCCATCGCTCGAACGTGAAGTCTGAGAGCTATCCTCATCGTCTCCTTCCCCACCTTCCCCACTCCAATATGATCGCTGATCATCCCCACTGTCTTCCGTCACAACATTGCGATCCTCTTGCCATTCCTCCTCTTCATCGTCATATACGTCCTGCACGATATCTGCCTTCCTTCTCGAGCGCGGTGGTTTTCGCATATTCTTAGCTATGTTTGACCGTTTCTTGTTGAGGGCTCGCTTCTTCTTCCTTTCAGAGGCCATGATAGTTCTTGCTGCATCCTGTGTAAGTCCCCGTGATACAAGAAGCTTCTTCATGAACTCCGTTCGAGGCTCAGTTACTCGTGCCCTGCTTGCACCAGGTTTAGAGCGTTTACCTGCACCCACACGCTGTAGTCGATAGAATTCTGGGTTAGTGATGACCTGAATCGATTCATCCCGTTTGCACCAGACGTAACCATGATGGTTTGGCGTTCCCCTGCTTGCGACAGGTAGACACTGAGTGTTGGTAAAGATTTCTCGGAGATGAGAGCGAAGAGTCTCTCTGTCGTCATCACCCAAGCCGTGTAGGACCTGATGATACTGTCCGATATATCCGGCTGATGAGTAGAAGCTATTCCATTGTGATCCCTGATGAACTTCATGTTCGATGTCATGAAAGAAAATATCCATGCGAGATCTGAACGTCATTTCAGGTCTACCTCTGATGCCACCGTCCAGACCAGCATTGCAGGGTAGGAATTTGACGTTTGTAATTGAGACATAGATGGTTTCCACAGTCCAAATGCCCATAGCCTCTTGCAAGGTATTTGGCGTGATGAGACGATCCCGCACTACCCATGTTTCACGAAGGAAAAGCCAGAGCTGTTCAGTAAATGTGACGAAAAGTCGTCCCGCTTGTAGAGAGACGTCCCAGATGGTATCGTAAACCCATGGACGGATGACTATCCATGGGGAGTGTTCTATCACCCTCGAAAGCTCGGACCACATAGGAGCAGGTCCAAGAGGATACTCTACAGATGGACCCTCCATATCGGGCAGCTGCTTCAAAATACGAGCACTCCTTTTGCTGTGATATCCCATAGCTCTCATTACATCCACGTCATCGACTTCCTCAACCTCGGGAAGTGGATTCTCATCCGTGATGTCAAGGTCATGCAGGAACATCATACCAAACCTCGACTTGATTGCACGAAAGCGTAACAGAGCAAGTGATTCCTTGACATGGGCCGGAAGAATCATGGGCGGGCTATCCACACAGCGGATTAGATGAGATATGATGCCTGTGATTATTCCATAATTCGTAGGAGGTGCTTTGTGGAGACGAATCTGAACTTGCCGAAGTTCTTCGATCCGTCTGGTGAGGAACGTGAATAATGAATCTGTACGAATCCACAGGATTGGATCGGATTTAAGAAACTGTTCCACCTGCCAATCTCTGTGTATGAGACTAAAGAACGGATGGGCGAAAAGAAAACATACAAGTGTTTTGCAGTCTGTGAATATCTGCTTGAGGGCTGAACCTCCTATGCGATATTCGTCGCGGGTTCCATAATAGCGATGCCTTGCATCACCACTGAACAGCTTGACACGGCGTGCACATTCCGCATGGTATTGTTCATTGACATCATAAGCATCTCCATCCTGGGCAAAAAACGGGATATTGTCCTTTGTGCGAGTGACCTCGTAGACGAGGTTATATGCCGATCGAAAGAGGACATGAGTCCTCCGAGACCGTTCTTTAGACATCTCCGCCTGAATCCCGCCATATCGACCGAGTGTGTTCAAGTTATGCATGGTCCCAGAATTAAATCCTGCAGCACCGAAGGAGGCATCCAAAGCATCCAATCTCCACAGGCCTACCACAGGCTTACGCAAAGTGCTTTTCTTCGGATTAAATGAGAAGGCGAGATCCACAAGGAGCTCTCCATTGGTGCGGTCCATCATGTAATCCAAATCCAGCTGAGGAAATTCTGTCCTGAGGCGTTCCCAGGGGTTTCTTCTATCGTCGATTGTATGAACGGACTGCTGCGTTTGCAACTTCAAGTTCTTTCCCTCGAGCACAAAGAAAAATGACCGGTAACGTCTGAGCGAGGCGTCACTGGACTCTGCCAATATGTCGAACATAGTAGACTGTATCCGCGCGAAGTTGTCGGCAGATATAGCAACCGTCTTGGGACGATAGTAGTTACCCTTTCGCTTATCCTTCGTCGCGGATTTTAGCTTGAACTCTTCGACGTTATAGTCCACATATGGTAAGATGCTATCCTCGGCATTAGACACTACTGCCGGTAGCACGACCTGATTCCAAAACAGGGCCTGGACTTCATAGGGCATTAGGGCCTCTCGTTTCCCGGTGAACTCGTCTCTGTGTATCATTCTGGGAAAGAATATGTTGATTGTGATGGGACCGGCACCGTCGACCAGTTTCGCGAATGTCGTGTGTGGAATTGCACTAAGGGGGAATGACTGCTCGATCCACTCTCTTTGACCATTACGCCTATCGTCATCAGAGGGCGGAATGAGAATCTCGGCAGAGACATGATTGCTCTTTCGGATCGGTGGTACTCTGTTCACTGTTGGACTCATAGCAACATGTGCACAAGTCCTAACCTTGACAAGTTTTGTGACCCAGATGAGGCTATCGATGTCGATAGACACATCTATATCTGACGGAGACAAGCAAATGGCATCTCTTTCGGGATCCACTTCAAGGTAGTCCCCTTCCTTTGTACGGCCACAGATGTAGAGCGCTCTGCTGGCTTCCGATCCAACCTCGCCGGCCATCCTCTGCATGTCCCCGATACCCAATGTTACGATGTCGGTAACCGCAATCATATCTGGCTCCCCGAAAATGCCCCTTTCTCTAAAGAGTGGTTCGGAACACTGCGAGAATCGGATGTAGGTTTTCGGTGAGTAGTCTGATGGAACTCCGACAGTGAGGATATGCTTTGACACCTCCATTGGATGTCCAAGATAAAATATGTGTGCGAAGCGCGCGAGGAGTCGGTAACCATAGTCCGCAAATACAGTCCAGCAGCTACGGTGGGTGAGCAGGTGGTATGGCTCGAATGTATGCATTAGGTTGGGACCTCCAAGCTCCAGACTGTTTGAATAAGGCAAGAAGTCCTCAGCAGTAGGACCATCATCATAATCATCAAAATTCGACGAGTGGCGTGGCCAGATGGGATGGTCAGGAAATGGAAGATCCACAGGAGATGTTGGTCTCGGAAACCTGCACATACTAAGCATGGACCAGTCTCCAACATGCTTCAGCCGAATTCGACCAACCCGCCTGGATGGTGGTTCGACAAGATCAGAATGTACATCAGCGCTCGTCCCTCGGCCGATCTGTAGCACAGCGGGAAGATGTCCACGGTCATGACCCTGTATCAATGGCTGACAACCTGCCTGCGCACGCACTCCCGAGTTAATGTTGTCCTGTAACTGGGAAGCGTTCGTCAGGGCATCAAATGCGGCTTTTGTGCTTCGACAGGAAATGCAATTAGTGCTCGATAGTCGTATGTTCCTAAATATCATGGCATCCTCAGCATGGGTCTGGAGCGAATGGATTGCTTGAGTTATATCGTCCTCGATATTATATGTGGGAGCAGCAGTCGGTCGTTGATCATAGGAGGCCCATTCGACCGGTGCGCTTTCATGAAGATGCAGGAAGTCTTGGTATGCTGTGGAGAGAATGCGACATAGATCGAGATACATTTTCATCCGAATGAGATGTCCACAGATGATGCTGAGGTGCTCCATTGTACCATCATCATGCAACGTTATACCGTGGCGAAAGATGTGAAGCGCTGCCATTACTGCGTGAGGACCACAGTTGTAGCCATCCATCGCCCAAGGAACATTGAAAGCAGAAATATTCTGCTGCGTGCCAACATCCCATCCGTGTAGAAGACATAGATGATGGTAGTAGCGTGGCCCCTCCCACTCCTCCCATGGATCATATATCTGTTTATCGCTCGTACGACCAAGAACGTGAATGGTATGATGCTCCATGTCCATCACGACCACGAAGTAATGATTCCGATGAAGAACGACAAATATGAGTGGTGTAATGTCGCAAGGGCCTGTGTCAGGAAGAAAATAGTTTCGACGGAAATTGTGAATGGAATATGCTTGATCATTGTAAGATTGTTCAGATTTCCAAGCTCCTGCGACGAAGGTGTCCACGTAACGTGCTTTTGATGTTGTGGAATTCATGAACCAGGCATGAAGGAGGTATAAATTGATGAGACTGAAGTCCAGCCATTGACGGTCGGCCAGTGTATCCAAACTTGCTAGCGCAGCCTGCCACAACCATGGGTTGGAAAGGCAGCGCCCTTTGTATATGATCGCAACAGTCAAGGAAAAGCAGGTGACTAGCGTGAATGTGTAAACTCAACTGGCTCTGTCCAAACGATCTCCAAGTGACAATTCCTCCGGTGAGTTAGAACGAGTACTATTGTGTGTTGGAAATGATGGTGATCGAATCACAGTTCTTGGCTGGGGCGGTATAAATGTCGCATCCATACTATTCTCTGAGTCATCTGTAGATTCATCTCTGTCGGAGCTATGTTCGCTGGATGACGACAGGGGATGTGACTTTGCATCCAAGAGACTGGTTAGAATTTCAGCCAGTTCGGCCACATTCTGCTCGTCATCAATACGACTCCCACTGGTCTTGATCGCTTCCAGCATGTGCCAATCAGGTTCATAACAGGGCAATGAGTCATCACCTCCTAAGGAGCTGGTTGTAGAATATATGGTTTTTGCTGTTTGTTCTGTGGCTGGTTCAGTTCGCAACGATTATGTCTGGATGAGGGCTGGTACATACGATGACATGATGAGTCGGTCCATGTCGTCCTTGTCCCAGATAGAATGGGAGAGCTGTGATTGGATATATTAAGGTAATGATCCAGGGTTGCGGCCAGGTCCTCGTGCGATGCGCTCGTCAATGGAGGTGACGGCGTTTCAGCCGTGGGTTTCAAATTCAGTAGGCGGTCGAACATGATCTGGAGGTCGTCATTAGAATCGGTGGGGAAGACATATGAGCAATAGGATCTGTAGATCGCGTCTGGGTTAGGCTGTAGGAAGTCGTTTATATGAATGTATCGACGAACAGTGTCGATGTAAATTTTGTCTCCTTTTGCCTGGAGGCATTTTGTAAAGGTGCACGCAATCTCCGGCACATTGGGGTCTTTTATTTATCATGTGTCTGTGGGTGGGATCAATGACATAAACTATGAGCGCGTCATAGGGTCATGGCGTGGATTGGATAACTTCAGACACGCACCAACCATATGATTGTAGCCGGCACACTGGATAATTCAAATACACGGTAGGTTAGTGACGATGCCGATCATAGTTTCACATTTTACCTAACGTACTTCGCACCATGCATCGCATTCATGACACAGCACGTCTAACATTTTACAAATGTATACCTGTTGGTATCACATACATGACCTGCTTATCTTAGAATGAAAGGATGCTACTTGTCTCCTGTGCATCAAACCAAAGACTGTCAGTTTTCTATAAGTTCACAATTAACTAGAACACTACATTAAATCGCAATCGGAGGGATTGCCATCGAATTGAGAAACCTGGCGATGGTCTTTGTCCTGTCATCACTCTGCAGCTATACAGGGACAACTGTTGGCAAATATAACTAGAATTACTGAGGGATAGCATACCTTCCTTTCATGAGCATCAATCCTTGTACCCAAACATTGGCACGTTGTACCGTGTGTGTATTCCCATTATATCACATGCAACTGGTTCGCTGTCTCCATGCATTGAAATGAACAATATCATTGAATGGTGATAACTCATGAATCCATGGAGAGTCCCCTCATGGACATCTACTAGATATTATGACCGCACGAAGCGTATCTGCCTTTTAAACCATGAATGCCACATATAGAAGTAAATTGATAATTATCGTATAGGTCGGGATTCGAACTCGAACCTTCCGACAACTGCAGCAAGGTCAGTAGATCGCGATCTCGATCTACGATCATGTGTCAGCGGAGTTGGGAAGCACTTCCCCGCGGAATTGGACCTTTCCTTCTTTCGAACTTCCATCATCTCTGCGACCGGAAGTGCAACATATTTTCCTGTGCTCGCTGGGCCCCTGATACAACCAGCGTCCCATAGTAATTAGGTATGTCCCCTCACCTCTTACTCACCGTCGCCCTGCACGCCGGAAACGACTGCAGGTGCGATGTCGACCATACAATGTCCGCTGTGCGCTGGATACAACCACAGCGGATGTCCTCCCCAGGTATGTCCCCCTCACCTCTTATTCACCGTCGCCCTGCACGCCGGAAACGACTGTAGGTGCGATGTCGACCATACAATGTCCGCTGTGCGCTGGATACAACCACAGCAGATGTCCTCCAGAGGTATGTCCCCCTCACCTCTTACTCACCGTCGCCCTGCACGCCGGAAACGACTGCAGGTGCGATGTCGACCATACAATGTCCGCTGTGCGCTGGATACAACCACAGCGGATGTCCTCCCCAGGTATGTCCCCCTCACCTCTTACTCACCGTCGCCCTGCACGCTGGAAACGACTGCAGGTGCGATGTCGACCATACAATGTCCGCTGTGCGCTGGATACAACCACAGCGGACGTTCTCCAGAGGTATGTCCCCCTCACCTCTTATTCACAGTCGCCCTGCACGCCGGAAACGACTGTAGGTGCGATGTCGACCATACAATGTCCGCTGTGCGCTGGATACAACCACAGCGGATGTCCTCCCCAGGTATGTCCCCCTCACCTCTTACTCACCGTCGCCCTGCACGCTGGAAACGACTGCAGGTGCGATGTCGACCATACAATGTCCGCTGTGCGCTGGATACAACCACAGCGGACGTTCTCCAGAGGTATGTCCCCCTCACCTCTTATTCATCATTCCCCTGCATGCCGGAAACGATGCACGTGTGATCTGTGCTGTTCACCATGCACTGGACACAGTTGCTGGATATAAACAAACATGTGTTGTGTGATTATTACATGAGGACTTGTCCAATTGGCAATTCAGTTCTCATTGTATGTGTATTATCAATGCAATGTATCTGTTCATGTGGAAGTGACCACTCCACTATAACACATCATGTGCAGATTATTAATAGAGCAATTTTGCATAAGCCACTTCTATCAGATACCTACCACATACATAATGTGAGACCTTTGATCACACGCATCTCTGCCATGAGAGGCATGTCTGGAGGCTGGAATCCTCTCAAACACCGAATTTGGGAACTGATATTATTTTCCTCCATAAATCAGCCCATTAGTATAGTATACATTGTATGATTAAATATGCCCTGAATGCCAGACATGAGCAGCAGACAACATTAAAGTCCCGACATGAGAGCATCTCCATTGGCCATGAAATGTAAATGAACTCCAATCATACTATCATCGTAACTAATCCCATTTATTATGAATAGATACGGTTTAGATACTTGAGGTCATCGCCTAGTCCTTCCATCAACCACTGCTTTCAATCAATTGCCTTGGACGCAGAATGAGCCACCATTAACTCCTCAACAGCAACATTGATTGCCTAAGTCGTTGACCCAAGAGAAAAGCAAGAGAACAACCCATGGGTGCCTTCCATATGGGCGCTTGTTTTGTCGCGCCGCCTGCAGCGGACCTCCCATGCAATGACCAATCTGTTGGCCGAGGCTAATAGCTGCACATGACCTGATCTCAACGGGTTCTTCCCATGAAACTGATATAAAGTGTTCGTTGACTGCAGATCGTTTATTCCCACGTGTAATATCTTTCCTCCATCTCCAATGTACGATCCCACAGTCTCCTTTTGGTGTAGCGACGACAATCTACCAAAGCGGGAATTAAAGATGGCATTGACGAGGAAGTACAAATCTGTTTTATTTGACCAACATTTTTATCGCATAGTTTCCCTACATCCGCGAACAAAGAACGACACCACAGAATGTCAAGCCCCGGTTGATACCGCAGCAGGATTCCGTTTTTTGAACTACTACATATCTGCCCTCCAGGATGCTATCAAACGCGACGTACTTTGTGCGATGGCAAAGGACGAGGAGGAAATCACTGTACTGACCATCATGGACGGTCTAAAGCGCAATCTCCTCAATCTCCACCGCGTGCGGGAGGCCTTTGTTGACGCAATGAAGTCCGATCCTCGTCAACCTGCCACTGCCCTCTCCAATTGGCTGCTGGAGGTTTATTATATCAATGAATCTGTCCCGCATATCGTCAAGAAGAACCTAAGCCTCATACATGGCAATGCATTCGAATTGGGTGCGCCACCAGTTACTATTCACTTCATTATACATATTCACCAGATGAAGACTGGGCATCATGGGTGCTCGATGACGAGACGAAGAAAGCATCACGACTCGCCGTATTCGGTCCAGTGGGTGAAGATCGGTCATTGCCAAAGCACGAGGGATATGATAGCCCCATGTCCAGGCAATATGCTGACACCTTGAGGGCATTCGTCGAGGAGGTTGTTACTGGAAAAGAGGTGTACTCGGAGGCAGCGATTCCAGATGAAGTGGTACGAGTGCATCCACGATTTCATCTCCTCGTAAACTGATATGGAATTCGTAGAACGATGTCCCAAAGGATGCACCAACGATGGTATGTCACATTTGTAAACATAGCAACACCTCTAACTATGGCTAGAGCATTGCAAAGCGTACGTTGAGAACGCGGGACAGAGCGAGAGGCACACGCACGACGAATGTGGTATGTATTCCTTACATTGTATATGTAATAAATTGAAACAGGTATCATAGAAATCAACGCAGCTTGTGGCGGATGTCGGGAATGATGAAGGGGCATCTGAGACAGATGAAGAATTGCGCCAAAAAGCGAAACGACAGCGTACAGGAAAGGGAAAGGCACAACCAGCCATCGATCCAACTGCAAAGGTATGTCTCATTTCTGTCAGATGCGACCGTATTCTGATAATGAACGTGCAGCTTTCTGACAATCACCTTGACTCTGATCAAGAGGAACAGGATGCTGCAATTTCCGTACGCCCCACGGATGTGTAGCCGGTATGTGGAGGTACGCAGTTGATGGTGTTATTCGTATGTATTCCATGACTTGATGTTGTGTGCATCATTTCTAACTGCATCGCTGGTAAATTCAAAGATGATTCCAGTGACTTTGGAAAATTATCGACAGTTGAAATCAGCGATTGTATTTATTTCTGTATGAATAAATGGTTTGGAACAATACGCATGAACCACACTTGGTGGAACTTATGTACGGCAGTGCTGTGTATGTTTATGGTGCTGGGGAGAGATTCGAGCTAGCACCATGTTCAAAATGTATCGCGATGATATATGTCGATTTCATATATCACGATCCATACTGACATTCATATTACGTCGAAACGCAACCGGTGGTGACTATTTCACACTCACTATACTGCGACAAAAAGATATGTCCAACGAATTTATGTCAGACATCTGAGCCGGTGAAGTGTTCTACAGACTTAGATAATACTGTTGCATATAGGGCACACGCAATACGAGGGGATGTCCAGCGAGATGAACTCGGCACATTTCTCTGCTGCATCCTCGTCCGTAACCTGCTCCATTGCCTCCTCGATGATCATCTCAGGCTGTTCTGGGACGCCAGCATCTGCATGATACTCCCGTATGCTCTGCACAACAATTTCGAAGCTCAGTGGATACCCAGCGCCGTCTAATCCACGCTGAATCGGCCATGAGAGCACACGTCCCCATATTGCACTGTAATCATCCTCAGAGCTATGGTGCGCCGCCCAGAGAAAATACGTCTGCTTGGTATCATCAGGTATCTCTCCAAGTAATGAAGCGATACACCCACAAGTGGAACCACTTTGTGCACTGGGGGCACCAACGGAGGACATCCTGGTCAGGAGAATATTTCCCACCTTCCCCGCAGGCGCTGACACAGATATCCACATGTTTCTATAATGCATAATTAGTGCTAGTCAGTCGTTGGGATGATCTCAACATACGTAGATCGACATCTCCGATTGCATTCCTAGTACTCGGAGTCCTCTCCAGTATACATCATCAGGACTCATGGGACGCAAGTCGACACGGTCCATGTGGAATTTGACGATGTCCGACGTACCTGACAGTATATTGTTGTGTTATGAACATTCAATGTTATCTGCATGTGGAAGTGACTTACATTCAATACAAGTGCTGACGTGATAATCCGTGTGATCGGTCAGTACCAGTTCCCGACGTCCTAACATCGTAATGCCACTGGAGGACAGGGCCGGATTGCTGAGTGTTTTTCACAAGGTACCGAACATTACCCACAGATTATCAAGCAGTTTCCTCTGTTTCTTGGATAGCGTCGACTGACAGAAGTCCGAGTATCGATAGAACCATCGCGCCTTAATATAGGCCTGAAGTACGATCATGAATTGGCAAAATCGCAACTAGTGACAGATCAAACCCACCTTCCCATTGTCCGATGTGCGAATTTCATCGGCGATGACGTGCCAGTAGTGGTCCCCATCGATTGTGGCAGTCCTCCAATCCTGCGATGATTTATTGGACATGCTAATTGTCGGGCGTAACATTAAGCTGATTTAGTGATTAATTCATCTGTCATCGCGAATACATTGTATGTCCACATACCACGATCCAATCGTGATAGTTGTATCCTCCTCATTCTCATCATCAGATGGTACTATGAAGTGTGACATGATTGCTATCTATACAGGATACCAGAGTATAGCACAACGTACTTGTCAAAGTCCTCACGGACGATAACTTCTTGAAAGCGGTGGCGGTTGTCATTCTGCTGATAGTTTGAGGGGTTGAGGATGCCGATCTCATACAATAGTTCTCATTATATAATGGACCGGGCCGATGTCCATATTGTTTTCAATGCAGACAATTCAAAAGCTTTCTTTTTGTTTTTATCGTTATGTGTCATCGTTCTATATGACGTGATGGTGAGTAAAATGTGTCGGCTACATCTACTGCACATAATGTATTGTGGCCTAGATACACTCATTGAATGTATCATTGTCGTCGTGGATCAATTATTGTTATTGTTCATGTGTTGTCACAGAATCATTGACGATTGACAACAATTAAAATGCGCTGGACGGAATTAAAATCATTACCAGATGTTTGCGGACACTCATGGCAAGGTTGTGAAAACCGTGGCTAGCAATTCTATCAGTGGCTACCTCAGTATTCTTTCATGGTGATTCGCAATATCATAGCACGTAATGGAGTATAACCAGTATCAACCGATCTCCATTTGATTATGTTCTCAATACCGACTGCATCCAGGAGGTTTCATATATTAGACCGACGATGTTTGGAATAATTGTGAACTTAGGTAGTATCATCCAACATGAATATGACCTGAACAGGAATTTAATCTCGCTAACGTATCTTGCGTCGATCCAGGAATTGAACTAAAGTATCCGCCAATTCATCCATGATATACAGAGCCTCTGCAACGCCATATCCACTGAAAAATGACGCAATCGGGCCACGGTCAATTTCGTTTACAAAATAGTCCAACCCACCAATCCCGTTGTGTATTACGGAGACGTCGATGCGTGCGAAAAGGTCCAGTGATGAATGATGGCCTGGCCCAGCGGTGACCATTTCCTTTGCGACCAAGGCCTTGAGAGTGACCTCTATGAAGTCATAGAGTCCTCGCTTGGCTACTTGGCGCATGCGCATGGTGCCACCACCTCCATGTCGATCCAACAGAATGTCCGGATCTTCGTTGCGTTGAAGTGCATCACTGCAGTAGGATATTAATGGCAGAATATATGGCCAACGTCGATTCACCCACTAAATCTCCTTCAAGGAATAGATGTCGCTGATATGTCGCCCGTGCAACAGATCATGAGACGGTTTTGTGCCCACGATGGAAATAATCTGGCCTCCGACCACAAACACCCGCCATTCACCTATACTCTCCAGATATTCAACATAATCCTGAACGAACCATCGTGGCGCCATTGGGTCCTGTGCTGCTGCCCGTGCCTCCTGGTTCACCTGGCGCCGTTCCTCTCTATTCAATGAGCACGTGAAAAGGTCTATGACGACTTGCATCGCTCATCTCCCTCTTCAGCACTGTATTCGGTGTGATTTTTATCTTCGGCGTATATGGAATAGTGCATGGACGCTGGGTGTGAGTAATAGAAGCCGCAATGTCATCCAGGTCCCGAATGACATCCAGTTTTCGGCCAGCATGCCTCCCATCCCATATGTGCGGAACTATTGGGATACGCTTGGATAGTATTTCTAACCGGCGGAGAAATATATTGACGTCAGAGATCTTGTAATGTTCCTTGATACTGCAGTGGCGATCAGTTCCTACGTAGTGCTTAACGCAAACGACCTGCCTTAAATCGAGCGACAAATCTGCACCTCCCCATATCAGATCAAAATCATCGAATTTTGTGTTATAACCTAGGTCATTCGTCCGGTTGCCATTCTTGAGTAGTTTGAAGAACTGTGGGAATGTCATCGCCTGCACAGTAATTCGTGGATGTTGGAGGAATCGACTGTAGAGGATTATCTTTGCAAATGTGATCAGGATCGCGATGGAGGTTTCAATAATGTAACACTAAAAACCCACTTGATCATGTGCATGTACCCGTCTATGTCCTGCAGGTACGGGAGGGTATCTTCCGGTTGAGTGAATGGATCATCGTAGACATACCCTCCCCCACATGCTGTGGATAGAAAGGCGCAATATCACTCTCCAGAAGGTCCAGTGATGCCCAAGAGGCATTCTTGGGCTGGGATATGATTTCATTCTTGGACCGTACTTGGGCTGGCTCTAGAACGAATAGAATTCGATATTTTATGTTGTCTAATGGTGGCGTTTTACCTGCTACTGCCGAAAATACAACATAATCTGAGCTCACCATTCTCCACCTCGGCAAGCCGTTTCTCTATCTGAACCAGCCGAGCGTTGAGTGTAGCTATTCTTTGGTCCATGAGACTGGGCTGGCGATGGCTCTGAAGCACGATACGCCCACAGTATGCGGTATTTGAATTAGCTACATGGCGATTTCGGTCCGACATTACCCGCATTTCAACTTCCATCTGATTTGGATCTTGCGTGTGGCTGGTGCACCCCAACATTCAGATGTATTACATTGCATATCAATGCGAATTCTGCCAGCAGGAAAATTAAAAATTAACTTGAATTTACTATGCATTTGCTAGAAAATTGCTACTGGCCACTTGTTCGATGAATTTGATATCCACGAAAGTCAAATGTGAGAACATGACAAGCGCTGCAATGCGAGCCTGAGTCTAAGTCGTATAATTTGGCGTATAACCACTGGCGGTCTCGAACAGACATGCCTCAAGCTAACCAACGGGCATCTTCTCGCCGTCGCTGTCCTTCCACATGTGGAGACCCAGCCCTCTCAGTCCTCCGAGCACGCACTGTTCACCAAGAGCTTCACGGTCCCCTAGCTGATCAATCACTCGAGCTGGATATCACTGACGACCCACTATATGCAACCATTGATGATACCTTTAATGAACTTGAATCCAGTGGAGAATAGCATATTACTACTGAACTTCCTCTGTATGGTTCACCACCCGCATTTAGGGAGGATATCACCACTCACACAGCATACATTCAGGCATTCATCGTTGCATGATATGGAAATAAGCAGACACTTCCCATGTCTTACCAACAATTGTACACTATGAGTGGATTCTCCTCTGGAGCACAGAAATATTGGGTCCCAATTGTGAGATAAATATTCGATTCACTGATAGCAAATCTCCATGCGGAATACATCGATATCGTACACTAACTTTACAACATCTTCTGAGCCAGATAAACACCCATCCAGCACTCATTTAGACGGCCCAGCATCCGAGGGGCAATCTTTGTGGGCAGCTTTGTCAGTGCCTTCTTCACCTTCAGCAACTGCATATCTCCGTCAACGTAGAATCCTCCCTCCGGTTCCTTTCGCTTCGAGTTTCGATGAATGACAATATCCATCGCTGTGTTCATTCGCTCCGACACTAGTTCCTTCACATTAGGTGCTTTGGTGGCGGTGATGTGGTCCCTGTTTTCATCACTACACATGGGCATCCGCTTCATCACCTCCGGAAGGTTGCAACGCGCAACAATTTCATAGTCCTCTTCCGGATGGCCTTGACCTCGCTCTCTGTCAATTCAGCCATGGTTGTGGTATGTGTCCGCCCTGCATGAGCGAGAGGGGCCTAACGATATCCCGCCGGTGTATGACAAGTTCCGCTGTGCTATCACATTGCGGGAAGATCTAGAAACAAAACAATCATTTGTTGTGACAGATATGTCAAAATGCGGATGAACGTACCTCAATCTCCTCTGGCTTCATCAGAACTGCCTCTGTGTATAGGATGCCGGATGTCGGACCCTTTCGGTATACCCGATACATATTGTACAACGTGTTCCCTCCTTCATCTGGAATGAGCTCATGGAGTTCACTCTCCGCATCCACTGGGGTGATACCGTACAGCTTCTCCAGCTCCAAATCATCAGGCAATGAGCCCATAGCACATTCATTCACTACCCACTTCCCTAAGGTGACCTTCGTAAACACTCCTGTCACCCTGTGTGCATAGATCTTCACCGTGATGACGGTGCGAACGAGTCCCCTGGTTCGGCATATGAGTCGTCCAGCATCAAAGCGAAGTTTCGCCTCGCTTTCGGATAGTCCCACCTCCCAGCAGAGGACTGGAGTGGTCCTGCGACGGACAATGTCTGGATCGTTAGACATTGAAGCGTCAACCTCCTCCGGCCTAGCTCGGAACCCATAGTCAGGGTCCTTGGCTCCCGTACCACGGAACAGCACCCGGCCACTCCCACTCTTCGTACACCCGTCCCAATCGCTGCCCTCGCCTTCACTAGTGAGATTATCAATGAACGCGATAATGACGCTTTCATGACCAGGTTCGATATGAGATCGTCACGATCGATCCACTGCTATCAATCCTTTCCACCAGTTAGCCTAGATCTTGATCTGCCATCTCACTAGACCGCTTACTTCATGTTCTCTAGCTCGGGCGTCGCATACAGCTCCGAGAGGATATCAGGCCCATACTGGTTGATATCACGAAGTACAAGACTTGTTGGGTGAGGTGTCTTCATCCATTCAGAGACCTGGGTCGTTAACTCATCTATGCTGCGTGACTGCACAGCGTTGGCTGGAGGTCGAAGAAGTTCATCTGAGGATCTGGTGTAGGAAGCTGGTGCCAGATATGGATGGGATGGAGTACCGCCACTAACATCACGACGAGGCAGTGGTGACGATATCACAGGTGTCGGAACAAATCTGTATCCACTTCGTTCAGGGAATTTGGTGGGACAGTGTCCCTTGTGTAAATCCGTCAAAAATGGGCGTTGGGAGACATGATGGGACCGACACCATCTCGCAAGCGACACAGATCCTTTATATAGGAATCTGATCAGAAGCAAATTAGTCCTGACATGATCGCAAACCCTGTTTTCATATTTAGAATCTGCATGCGGCGAAGCACTACCTTAACGCGTCAGGATATGTGACTAAATTAATCCAGCAATTCACTAGAGCACATGGTGACCTTGTGGCAGAACAGATATTCAAGACATGTAAATCGACTTTAACCACAAATGCATTATGAACAAATGACTATGAGGACACGGAAAACATCGATTACGATGGCCCTGCCATTGGAGCGATTATGCAATATTTCCTTGTCCCACGTTCCGGACACAGCCGGAGAAAGAATGATGGCGAGGGTTTCCAGCTAAGTTCCTAGATCAGTGCCAAATGGGGAGATGGCATCCATACACGCGAGATATAGCTTTTTATGTAGTGTAAAAGTGATCGAATCGCAGCGGTTGCAATATGAGTTGTGCTTCCGATACAAATGTCCATTCAAGATAGATCCGCACATCAAGGTACATTTTGTGTCAATGACCTGCATTCATTGGACATCGTAGTAACTTTGTGTTGTACACAATTGGACTTTGGAGCCTATGGGCAACCTAGCAGTGTTCTAGTGGCATATTATGGCACAAGCACACAGGAGTCCATAGGCTACTTCCCTTCCGACACATCGACATACTCGATAGCTATTGACCTCTCACTGGTCAAAGCTCTGTACCATGCATTTATAGCGGACCAACTCCGCGTATGAGGAGTTGATCTTGCACAGGGTCGGTGACGGTAATTGTCCTAAATCGCATCACACTACGTCAAAGATTATCGGAATACCGAATAGGCAGATGTGAATATTTGAGTGGAGACAATGGTACCTGTGGATCTACTCTTCTTATCGGTACCAATTATTTAGACCATCTCTGTAACGTTTCACCCTGACGTCGCAGAATAATGATGATATTCACCCAAATCCTTCCCAAATCCTTTTCGGCATGAATGCGGTTCTGACATAGGTCCCACGTCTTGACTGCTGTGTCCAAGAGAGTCTGTTGTACAATAAGTATCCATGTGTTAGGTTCCAGGATGCTACATACCGCACTTCGCTTGTGCATTCGGATCTCAGATACCTTGGCTTTGAAGGTACCTTCCATCTCAATATAACCATCGCGGAATGACTCGACCATAGCTTATTTTTCGGAGAATCTCCTCCTCTGGCTAGATCTAAATCAGCTTTGCACATCGAATGCAATGTGATGATGAACCTTGTCACTCTTAACTAATTCTGTAAGGACCGGATTGTGGAAATATGTTGCTGGAAATGTCCAGATAGCAGGCGCGTTGTTCAATGGAATGCTGGCGGTTTCGGGCTAAGCGATCGTATGGTCGCTACACCAGACAATGAAGATGATGTGGTTTCTTGATCGCGTGCAACATTCAATCTCTTCCCCTTCCGACATGTGAATGATGTACCACCATCCTTTGGCATGGATTTGTGATCAGTTGATTTCGATAGGCTCGCTTGGTTTCGGTGGCAGCTTCTTTCTAGGAGATTGCAGAACCAAGTGTTCAATGTCAAATGTTTCTTCGTCCACGGCACTTGTATCCTCGTCACTGTCGACCAGTGGCGGTTGTTGTAGTGGCATGATAGGTATATTCTGTCCTACGAGTGTCGACTCCCTTTGTGCAAGTCTGGCCGAATGTCGAGTTCGCACCTGCGGCATTCGCCGAGAAGTCGCACTACCTCTAGGACGCCCTCGTCCTCTGGGAGTAACCATGCTCATATCATCTCGTACTCGGTGCATGTCAGAGGCTACGATGTGCGGTGGATTCAGTTTCTGTACATTTTATCTGGCAATGACATACGACCTGTCATTGTAGATGTTCCCGTTGGTGATATCGTTTCAGGCGGGGAACTGGTTCTAAGGGCTCCGTCGACTTCTACCGAAGAGAAAGTGAGTTGAGTTAATGGTATATTCTAGAGCACACAATCCCCACAAATACCTTCCTGAGCTTCGCCTGAGCAGTCTGAACGAGCAACATGTATATTATCCTCAAACTCCTCATCAGTGAACCATGTATCCTCGAAGGGAAACAACCCTGCATCGGTGGCAATATGACCCCATTCATCGACCACTGTATGCAAATAAACATGTGAGCAATGTATTCGCAGATGATACCTATCGTACGTGTGACGCACTACAATTGGCTTCCCTGTCCACTTTATCGCAAATAATGGTGATGTCCGATTTGTTGTTAAATGTATCATTAGTATCATGGATATATTCCACTTAAGATTAACGGTGAAATGAGGTACTTCATGTCATAAAAGAAAGATGCTAACCTGGTCGCATTGAAATGAGCAAGGCGATTCCATATTGTGGGCATGTATCATAGTTCAACACATTCAAAATGGTGTAAGTACATTGCTGAATCGAGACTTATTCGGCACCCTGACCATTGGCCATATCTGTGGTCACCGTCAACGACTCTGGCGTGGACTTCTTCAGAGATAAAATATGAGCTTGTATAGTAGGAATGATCAAATACTATATGATACCTTCATAACGAACCGGTTGAGAGCGGAGCCTGATGTGGGGCTGTGACTACCAGCGCGAGACGACACCGTGATGGCTTCGTTCTCAAAGGTAGCAGCAGGCATCTTGTTGGATACACCACTGCTACCTGGATGCTGTGGCTATATAGTAATGATCGTTAGCAATTATGGTTCTCGTTTATGAACAACCAATAATATCTGATAACATACCATGATATGGCTGCTGTCCGATTCCAAGTCCATTTCACTGTAGTTCGCTTCATCCTCGACTTTCGCAGTGCGATCAAGTGCCAATGTGGATTCTACAGTCCCTTCGTCTTCATCATGTTGATCGGTTACCTGTTCCTATACCGGAGACGTTCAACAACCCAATTAATGAGAGCAATGGCAAACATTACCATTTTCTGTCGCTTGATCTCACTCGTCTTCGAAGGACTCGCCGTTGGGGAGCTTTCTGCTTTTCGCTTTAGGCTATTCAGCAGATGCGGATGAAATAGGGAATTCTGCAGACACACCTTTGGCGCCGCTGTATCGTCCATGAAGCTGTCGTCAGGTTCTCCGAGTGCATCGATCGAACTGTCATCGTCGGATGCCCCATGGTCAGCATCACCGTCCGGGCTCCTTTGACCAAGATCATGCATCAGAGTTTGCTGTAGCTTAATTTGAGCCAGCTCGTTCTGGATGTTGTGGTAGTTGTCATGCAGCTCTTCTACAGTCATAACTTCTACGGGGCGGAGGTCATCTGGCTGCGACGTGATGACGATGGACGGTTTTGGCGCCAGCCTCGCCTTAGAACCTGTCGTTCAGTAATCAGCATTACACGCTAGTTAGTCTAGCACGCATAATCATACCTGCATTATCAGCATTGTCATCCAACATTTGAAGGTCCTCATCGGAGTCATGGAGCATCGCAGCGAGCTAGGAGTCGATTAGTTTAGTTTCGAGACAGCGACAGCATATCTTCCATACCTTTATCGTTGCGGTCTTGCGACTCGCCGTTGCCTCCACGCTGGGAGCCATCTTCGGCTTTGGCCTGCCTCTCATCCTGTTGGCGGACTCAAGTCTGGTGTCGCCCGGGACACCGTCATCGCTATTCTCCTCCTCGTCGTCGATCATAGCCTGAATTCGCGACATTAACGACCTTGCATTACGGCGAGCGTTGCGGAAATTAATACCTGGGGTGCTTTGCGGCTCCCTCGCCCCCTGCTCCGCGTGCTTCCGCCACCACGTTTCTTCTTCTTCTAAAATCCGTTAGCTTTGCTGCAGCAGATAGCGAAGCATCCTACCGTCGGTTCAGGCTTCGCCTCAATGTCGCCCGGGACACCGTCATCGCTATTTTCCTCGTCGTCGTCGATCTTAGCCTGAATTCACGACATTATCGGCCTTGTATTACGGCGAGCGTTGCGGAAATTAATACCTGGGGTGCTTTGCGGCTCCCTCGCCCCCTGCTCCGCGTGCTTCCGCCACCACGTTTCTTCTTCTTCTAAAATCCGTTAGCTTTGCTGCAGCAGATAGCGAAGCATCCTACCGTCGGTTCAGGCTTCGCCTCAATGTCGCCCGGGACACCGTCATCGCTATTTTCCTCGTCGTCGTCGATCTTAGCCTGAATTCACGACATTATCGGCCTTGTATTACGGCGAGCGTTGCGGAAATTAATACCTGGGGTGCTTTGCGGCTCCCTCGCCCCCTGCTCCGCGTGCTTCCGCCACCACGTTTCTTCTTCTTCTAAAATCCGTTAGCTTTGCCGCAGCAGATAGCGAAGCATCCTACCGTCGGTTCAGGCTTCGCCTCAATGTCGCCCGGGACACTGTCATCGCTATTCTCCTCGTCGTCGTCGATCTTAGCCTGAATTCACGACGTTATCGGCCTTGCATTACGGCGAGCGTTGCGGAGATTAATACCTGGGGTGCTTTGCGGCTCCCTTGCCCCCTGCTCCGCGTGCTTCCGCCACCATGTTTCTCCTTCTTCTAAAATCCGTTAGCTTTGCTGCAGCAGATAGCGAAGCATCCTACCGTTGTTTCAGAGGTAGAATCAACCTCCTCCTAAATGACTACCATTAGGTTATGGATTTTAGCCATACGTAACGCTCACTAACTTCTGTCTTGGCTGTGTAAGTGCTTTGTCCACCGAGCACAGAGATAACAAACGATTTGAGCTCGTCGATATATGCCTGGTGCTTTGGACGACTATATCCCTCTTCAATGGGCAGAATACGATCTTCGCCGACATGTCCAAAGCAGGCCAGTCTGGTTGCCTTGCCCTCTTCCTTATTCAATACCCAATCCGCCCAATCTGCATCCGCTTAATCAGCAGACTCAAATCTAAGTTAATGAGTGATTCAAACGCACCAAATGCGAACGCATCGCCAGGAAGCTCGTGCTCCAGTTGATGCTTGTGGACAACCTCTGGGTCCGATTCCCCGATGTGGTATACTTCTAAAAGCCAATTTTCTAGCGCTTGGGGGGATTTGCGCGGTTGGGCCTTCATCGCGGCAATAAATGTCTCGCGTACGCGATGCATATTGAGGAGATTGCGATGAAGCCCATCCAGAATGGTCAATACTGTCACTCTGTCCTTGCCCTTTGCCATACCATTCAAAGCCTTCTTTTCAATAGCCGTCTGCAGAGCGGAAATGTAGTGATTCAGGAAGCGAAACCCGATCCGCGTGTTCTCTGGCGCGGTACAAACATACTCGTCCTGTTTGCTCGAGTTCCGGCGAAAAACTTTAAAATCATGTGCTGACGAGTCGGAGTAGTATTTGGTCCGTAGCGCGTCTTGCACCTCGCCATGTGGTAGGACGGCGTCGTTGCACCAAAGGCAAAGCGTATTGTCATACATAGAAGCAGGGTTCAGTGACAGATGAGTGGGAATTGCGCGATCCATCGGCGATGTCCCAGAAGTCTTTTTATCAAAATCACCTCACCTCAGCCACATGTATTTGTGTACGGATTAACGCCCATTCGTCATCGGCACGTGTACAACATGCTCGTGGTTATATAAAAGAAGGGGACGACCGAAATGCGGAGTAGGTATCACGTTATTCCTTTCATTTCGATTTAAATCACCTCGCAATATTCTTCAACCAAGATGATGGGAACTGCGGGCGGTCGACCACCTCCACAGGTTCAACAATTGAACAGATCATCAAGATCAGTCAATGGGGTTTACGATGAGAGCGTGTTCACAGGTACAACAAGTTTGTTTCTCCAGATGAATTGTCTCCCATAATGATGTAGGTGATGGTGGGCCGGAGACTTCCATGGAGATCGATGAGGTCTGTAAGTACCGCGATCATGCTCTTCCAGAAGCGCTATTGATGATTTCATTAGACGATTCTACCCTCCTGCCAACCAACAGGATCACACTCGTGAGTGAATTACAATGTTCACGAGCTACGTGCAGCACTTCACACATCATCAGAGATGTTCTGGGTGTTCGGACTATGGTACAGTGTTGAAATGCACAATGCCATTATGCCCATATGCGTTGTGCCTCCGCAACGACTTATGCCTCGGTGGGTGTGTAGAGGAGGCCACCGTGAAGGACCCAGAAACGTTTGTGTGCCCAGAGTGTCACCGCAAAGCAGGAGAGCACGTTCCGGTATGTTATGCATCCATTCGTCCATACATTGATTAGCAAACACTGTGTGTAAGTATGTGGTCCACATGCAGGCCAGCAGACATCTGTCTCCTGGGTTCGTTTCTGCCTCGCTGGCGATGTTCATACTCAGGTATGGGCGTGATGCCTACGTGCGAGATGTGTTCAAACCACATTTCGTCGAAAGATTCAAGTCGGTCCCCGACAATGTGAGTCTCGTACTTATATCTTCACCGATGAGGAATGGCTTCATGAGACATGTAGTTCATCCTGTCCGACACACGGCTACTGAAGGGAGCAGCCGTTTACCATACGGTTATGAAGCGAATCACACCAGTGGTGAAATGGCTCGAGGCCCGTCACAATACCGTTCCGTTACTTGTGCTGGTGGACACCCACAGCGATTACGAGACAGGGATGTTATCGTTGTCATCCACAAATACTGGTATGCCACCCAACATTGGCCCTATGAAAAGGTAGCTTCTGGCGTTTTCTTCAGTCATAGCATTCACACTGTTTCTTCGCAGGTCCTGGCGACATTTCTTGGGTCGGCATATAAGACCTTCCCCGAGAACACGTCGAAGTTGAAGGGCCTATTCCTCCTATCGTGCGGTGCATGTGTCACGAAGGCCGACCGGTTTGAGGAGCTTAAGGCCCAGGTGCAGAAGTGAGGCCTATCGTGCAGCTTCGCCCCAAAATGCTAATGTTCCAAATAGCGGATATTTCGACTTTGTTATTACCTTCACTGCCGACAATATTCAGGCAGGGATCGTCGTCCCTGCACTGCTCAGCGTGGCCAACTCTATCTACTTCCACCACGTCGAGACGCTCAATGTCTGGGGGATCGTCGTTGCAGTTCTCACTGGTGCACATGAACTTTTTAACCACACCAGCGTCGTTGTGATATCTCGGGAGCGTGGCACCGTCGTGGCGCGGGAGCTCAACTATGGCTCTATGGGACGACGTCCCTTTGGTCTGCACCCTCGCTGTAAATATTGCGATGGCGAAGGTTCCAACATCGCAGTGAAGCTATCTCGTGATGGATGCGCAGTGAAGATGACATGCCGCTTGTGCAACCAAGTCGGGGAATATGAGCGGCCATCATGGGTATATGCGACTGCTCAACCATACTACTATTATGTATTGTTTCCGCTGACTCCTGAGCAGTCCCTGTGGCCAAAACGGGCCTTGTAGTACGGCCACATATGTAATTACAAAGTCAAATCATATCGTATGCACAGTGGTTGCTCCTTCTATCCATTTCAGTAAGTGTTATGACTCACAGTGGTAGGCGATGAAGTCATGAGGTTTCCGCTCATGCACATCTTATATTACGACCAAACCTTCAGGTGTATGCCTTTGAAGCGGTTAATGCCTCATGACAAAGAAGAATGGAAGATTTTGTTCCGTAGCAGATAATGATATCATGACATAATGTTGTTTAATGGCTTACTGTACTTAGGAGTTATAGACATCGGAGGGAAGATGGTAGCATAAGTCAATCTGGAATCGGGCAAGTGTGTCGCTTCAGGTACAGTAGTCAATCCTGACCACGCCCCATCACCTCGCTCCTATAGGCGGGAATGGGTTCGAATTACAAGGACAAATACAAATGGTACTTGTTGGGCCCAGCAGAGAGGAACAGAGAGGTCATAGAACACACCAGCTCGTTATTGATTCATTCACATCAGTGGGTGCATCAAATTTATAGATCTCTTCCTACTTAGATTGGATGGATCCTGAGCAAAGTGCAGTGGGAGAGAACAGAAGGATTCACATTCCTGCCATACTTTCTACAGTGTGCACGACACAAGCAACATACAGTTTCGGGTTTGTTAGGATGCCATTCACAGAGTATCACGACCAAAGGAGTAGCCTCCATGGACAAGAGGATGGGAGAAACAAGTAAGGGCCGGCTTGATGACAAGCACTCGCTCCGGTTACAAGTCAGTTCGAGCTATCGTGGGTCGAGCCAAGCCCTGTATTTTCGCATTGACTGGATCAGTATGCAGGATATTGAGGATATCGTACTATTACCCTGTGTACAGGACAGTGCACCAGTGATTCGTCAACGAACGGGATTCGAACTCGAACCTTCCGACAAGTGCCGCAAATTCAATGGATCGCGATCTCGATCTACGATCATCTATCAGCGCAGTTGGGAAGCACTTCCCCGCGGAATTGGACCTTTCCTTCTTTCGAACTTCCATCATCTCTGCGACCGGAAGTGCAACATATTTTCCTGTGCTCGCTGTGCCCCTGATACAACCACAGCGGACGTTCTCCAGAGGTATGTCCCCCTCACCTCTTATTCACCGTCGCCCTGCACGCCGGAAACGACTGCAGGTGCGATGTCGACCATACAATGTCCGCTGTGCGCTGGATACAACCACAGCGGACGTTCTCCAGAGGTATGTCCCCCTCACCTCTTATTCACCGTCGCCCTGCACGCCGGAAACGACTGCAGGTGCGATGTCGACCATACAATGTCCGCTGTGCGCTGGATACAACCACAGCGGACGTTCTCCAGAGTATGTCCCCCTCACCTCTTACTCACCGTCGCCCTGCACGCCGGAAACGACTGCAGGTGCGATGTCGACCATACAATGTCCGCTGTGCGCTGGATACAACCACAGCGGACGTTCTCCAGAGGTATGTCCCCCTCACCTCTTACTCACCGTCGCCCTGCACGCCGGAAACGACTGCAGGTGCGATGTCGACCATACAATGTCCGCTGTGCGCTGGATACAACCACAGCGGACGTTCTCCAGAGGTATGTCCCCCTCACCTCTTATTCACCGTCGCCCTGCACGCCGGAAACGACTGCAGGTGCGATGTCGACCATACAATGTCCGCTGTGCGCTGGATACAACCACAGCGGATGTCCTCACCAGGTATGTCCCCTCACCTCTTACTCACCGTCGCCCTGCACGCTGGAAACGACTGTAGGTGCGATGTCGACCCTATGACGTCCGCTGTGCGCTGGGGATCAAGACTATGTTAGTCGGTGGAGTTGATGGACCTCTACGTGTTCCTGATCCTGAGCTGATTAATGCAATAATCGAGAGTACGACGTTGACTCCAGGGACCAAGGTACGTCCTAATGCTTTACGTATGTCTGTCCACCGAGTCTGAGAATTATGTTGTTAGGTTCAGTTATGGTGTCTGCAAATTCCACTGCCGAAGGTTGCTCCCATCGTCGTCGCTGCTATACGTGTCCCAAATGATTTTGATGCAGTCCCGCTTGTCGCGCTCTCTGATCGAATTTGGCGTGGTTTGCGAGACTGTTCCATTCATGTGACGTCGTACTCATGTGACGGCACTGATGTTGAGCGGTCTGTTCAACAGTTGCTACGTGCGAAGGCCACGATGTCGATCACATATAGCATTCCTTCTCCTCATGCTGGCGATTACGAACTATCAACAACTGTTACTGTATTCGAGAAACAGCCGCTCGTAGTAATTCACGACGTAAAGCACGCTCGCAAGACATATCGGAACGGCGTGTTCTCCGTCGCACGGCTCTTTCCCTTTGGGAACCACACAGCAATGTATCGTCGCATTCGCGCTATAGCTTTCGAGAAGGACACCCTTGTATCACCGTGATGTTGATAAGATTGACCGTCGAGACGACAATGCTGCCTCATGGCTCTTCTCTGCAAGATGTCTTCGATTTCTTGTAGAACATCATCCGGAATATCTCGGCGAAGTCGTGGACCTCTTCATTTCCGGCGAACTTGTTGATGCTTAACTATGTATCTCATGCAGAATGCCTTCAGCTTGTCCTGAGCGCGGACCACTTCGTGAAGATGTGGCGGTCGTATCTCACGGGTGCTGGCTACTCCTCCTATAGTCGCTACTTCCTCTCCCGCCCAGCTGTAGATATCACGCGAATCCTGATTGAAGGTCTTTCGCATTGATCATGGTCTATCGGGATTATTGTACGGGCAGGGACACCACTTTTCCGCTTCGCCCTTGGCCCCACTCCAGCGAGGCTTGTAATCATGTCTTCGGCCAAGCACGTCAGGTCGTGAAGGTCTTCACATTCATGGATTTCCTCTCGATGGTCGGCAAACTGCGTATCAAAATTCGGCAATGGTCCTATTGGTGGAATCATCAAACTCGAAAGCACGAGCAAGTGGTTACAACCATACTATCTCGACGTCACGGGCATCGATTTGCATGCATTGGCAACCTATCCGAATAATGCAGAGATCTAAGGTATCGCTGTAGCAGCTTTTGATGAGGCTGAGTCACTAGTCGCACTCTAGGCATCTTGCCGACCAGCTTCATTCTGCAGATATCGTGATCCATCTCCCGAACATCTCGAGCTGGTTTGACGGCGGTAAAGACGTTGATGAAGACGAAGACGAAGAGGAATCACGGTGGATACTGGCGATGCAGCGGAACTTCGGCATATTGTGCGTAACGAAGAGTGAGCTCCATGGGTTGACAACCGCACAAACACAGAGGATGATGAACGGTTAACACTTACCTTTGCTGCTGTGTCTACCACAGTCGATGACATGATCCGGACGTGAGTCAGATCCATAATTTTCCAGTTATTAACTTCTCATTCTCCTTACAGCACCTACCCGACGTTGACGACGAGTTCGAGGAAGTCTTAGCTGAAGGATGCCAGCAAATCTATGATTCGATGGCAGCTGCCTTGTCATCGGTCGATGCCTGGGATGCGCCAGAAAAACCTTTCGGACAGGGCATTCTATCAGTGAATCAGTTCGACTTCAGTTTCCTTGTCGAACTTAGAGAGCAACATCAAACTTGTGAAGCTGCTGAGGGAGTTAGGACGAGCTCTATCCGGGCAGAAAAAAGGTAGCCCGGAGGAAACTCTTCGTCGGCAGATCATCCGATGATTATATGAAGTCACCAAGGAGCAGCATGATCGCGGTGTAGGGACTGGAGAAAGAACGAACATACCTTGGTGTGAATCTGGCAGCGCCACTCAATCCGGATCTGCCGGTAATTCCAAAATGCTGCGACAGTAGTGCTTCTGTAGCAGGCGCCGAAGTGATATCGATATCATTGGGTATTTTCTGACGAGTCAGCTGAAATGGTCTAGGCTGTCAAGCGGCGACTGAACATCTCACCAAGGCAGGAGTGCCTTCGCACTTGCTCCACTATATTGCTGGCGCTCGTGTCTCTCCAACGATGCCCCTCGAATCGGGCAGTATGCCGTTATTCAAGTCCACGAGCAAATTGCGGAAACCATTGGACAAGGTACGATAATGATCAGCTGGGAGCTTAGTATATTTTCTCACAATGGCCGGAGCAGTGATAGGTATATATTGAAGTCGGGCAGCAAGAATGGAAGCACGGCTCTGTCGATGATTGCACTACCATTGGTGCAGTCTCCTATGTTGCTGTACGGTCTCGAGCATGTTCACGGGAAACAGTTCCTTTCCATTCCCAGCGCCACATCTCGCTTCGGCCCGAAGCAGTTTGCTCTCCTACCTTCGACAGCATTCCTTAGTAACCTGGATCATCAACCCAAATACAAGGGAGTGTTCAGATCATCAAAGATATTGATGTGCCACTCTTCAGAGCAATTCAGACTGCTTTGAAGCTGTTTGGTGATGCAGCAAAGCTCTTTTCGAAAGGGCAGAAAGCAGTGGATGCAGCGTCGAGTAGTGGGATTCTTGTCAAGTAACAAACATAAGTTCCGGCGGCCTAGATGACATCTCAGAGTGAAAAATTACATTATTTGAGCCATCCAGACGAAAAATCAGGCTTTTGAGGCTGCCGCATGATCCGGACTCTACGTACCCAAGCAAACCTCGAGCTGGCCGAAAGTCCGGACACGGATTGCTGGAGGTGTCCGGACACAAACGGCCAAATTTAGACCCAATTTCGCCGGCCTATTAGCCTATATTCAGGGTCCTCCTCTGCTGATTCTATAACATGTGCTACCCTGCTTCGCACGGGCACTTATACTCAAGGTGACACGAGGCAAAAAAGGTAATTGATATAAAAAGCATCTGTAACTACGAATAGCTGCACGCTCCATTCCCACAGGTTCCATGCCCCCTACACCATTATGTACGATCCCAACCTCTCGTTATGGTGTCTTAAACACGACATACCTAAGAACGAATTACGAAGAGCATTGACAACCAAGTATAAGTCAGTCCCATCTGACGACCATTGCTATCACATAGTTCTCTTCCATCCGCGCAGAAAGAAAGATGTCACAGAATGCGACGCCCCGGTCAATACAGCAGCAGGATTTCGTTTTCTCAATTATTATATATCCGCACTTCAATATGCAATCAAAGAAAAAGTACTCGATCCCATGGCGAAAGGCGAGGAAGCCGTTCTTGTTCTTACTATCATAGATGGTCTCAAACGCAATCTACTCAACTCACATCGCGTTCGGGAAGCATTCGTTAAAGCAATGAAGTCTAATCCTCCTGGCGCCATAACTGCCCTCTCTAATTGGCTCTTGGAAATCTACTACATTGGCGAAACTGCTCCGGATATCGTTAAGGAGTGGATCGGCCTCATCAAAGGCGATGCATTTAAACTAGGTGTGTTAGATGTTTATCCACGATGTTTTAAGTACTGACCAGAATAAGACTGGGCATCTTGGGTACTGGACGATGAAACGAAGAAGCAATCACGCCTCACTGCCTTCGGTCCAGTGGGCGAGGATCGGGAATTGCCCAAGGAGGAGGGGTATAATAGCCCGACATTTCAGCAATATGTCGATGCCTTGAGGAAATTCGTTGAGGAGATAATTGCGGGAACGCTCAAGTACTCAGGTGCAGCCGAATCAGAGGACAAGGCATGTGTGAATGCTCGAAAATTTCCAGTCGCTAAGATAACACATAATATGTAGAATGATGGTGGCGTGGACACGCCAACGCCAGTATGTCTCATTTGAAAATATGGTACGAATACTAACCACGTTTAGAGCAAGACAACACATGGGTCGAGATCACGCAAGACCGGGAAAGGCAAGACCAATGTGGTGTATATTCCTTTCCTTGCATATGCAATATACTGAAAACTCCACCACAGAAATCCAAGGAAATTGTCAACGACAGAGACGATGATCAAGCCGCGTCGGAAGAAGATACACATGTGGCCGTAAAGCCGACGCGAAAGCGCAAGGGAAAGGAGAAGGCATCACAAAATGTCGAGCCAACTAAAAATGTATCTGTCTTGTTCATCCACCCATATTGTCCTGACACATATTCAGCTTTCTGCTAAGCTTTTCGACTCGGATGCGGCGCATGCTGTCACATCTATCGGAACAAACGATGATGGTATGTCACCAATTTCTGGATGCATTGTGCTAACATGAAAGAGTAAATGATCTTAGTGACAGAGGAAACCTCTCAGCCCGTCGCTCCCACACCTGTCCTTACCTATTCCAACAAAGCTCGCACGGTGAGATTCGCCATCGACGAAAATGTAAGGACTGTTCCGCTGGTCGAATATAATAGCAGCGTAGATGATGAGGATGCCCACGGAGAGCTGGATGAGGATCCAATGGTCGCCAACAAAGACGATAATGCGGCAAAGGTCAATATTCTACTCCACGTACGTGCTATATGCTAACGGATTAACACAGCGCAAAGCGATCGAATCTCCACCGAGATCCTGGGAAAGAAAGCGACCTCGGGAGGTCTGTCTACGAAGCGGCTATACCTATGCAGGAATAATTGATCGTGCTTTTATAGGCGTCGACGTCTCCTGAATCTGACTCCAATGGTGATGGCCCTATGGACGAAACCACTGAGGGGAACGTGGCGTGTGTTCGTAGCAATTCCCCCATGGATCTGGATTCAGAAGGTGAAAATGTATGACATGCATTTATTTAGTGATGTTCCATGCATTGTAAGCTTGTTCTAGAGACATTGCTCACACCTCGACAGGTGGTCCTGGAGAGTTAGAACAATGGTCAGGAGTCGAAATGAGTGATTATGTCGAGATGTACTTATCTTTTCTTCCATTTCGCAATTATTTATGCTTCCATGTCACGGATTATTGTCTCATTTCTAAGTCAAAGGTTAGTATACATGTGATTTCAAATGAATGGTGGGAATCTATCTGACATTCGGTGGTACAGACTGCATGCCTGCTTCACATATGGAGATTGATGTGGAATCCAACACTGCATTTGTGATGCCGCCAACAAATCCAAATCATCGTGCGTTATTTCATGCACAGGATATCTGTTTCTTTCGCTGACTTACGAATTCAAGCATCCATAGACAAATTCTTATCACAGGATCCCACCTGTCTCAATGCGCATCTGGCTGATATCATAGAAATGCAACAAATCATTAGTGACAGTGAGTCTCTCGATAACCATGGAATCAAGTAGTTTAATGCTCGTCGATAGTGTTCATCGACAAAACAGAACATCAGCATGATCTGGAAGATGCAGGACAATCTAGCCAAATGGATACCGTCAGTGCTGTGGAGCCATCCATTGATGAGCATAGAGGAGGTTCCGATGTTTCACACTTAGGCAATACAGGTGGGAAGGATTTTTCATGCATTCCAGACGTCACTGTCGAATGCCTCCGTATCTATAGTGAAGAATATCGAAGTTGACAGCCTCTCGTGTAGGTTCGGACAACTCCATTAGAGTCTCATATCCATCTGGTGCTATATCTACCGCCTTGTCGGATACCATATTCGATGGTATGGGTTCTCTAGTCGTGATTAACAAAGACTAAATACACTTCAACTCCATCAGGCAGTCCTGAAAGAGACCATCATTCCCTCGAGCAAAGAGCCATATATCAAGAACTAGCTAGCAATATATGACCGAACATCATGTGGCTGCAAAAGTTAGTTCATGGTCAAGAGGTATGTGTTGGTGACAGGCATGATACACGCAACGTATCAGGGCGTAGCCCGAGAACCGTATTTGCTGCCAAATCGGGTTATGGTCAGACTCATTTCGCGATGGTTATATTGAGATGGAAGACACATTCAACGCGAAGATATCAGAAATCAAAAGAAACAATCATGCAGCAGTATGTGTTCTCCTTGCTACGAAATATAGACTGAATTAGAGTACTACAGACCGCCTTGCATATGGCCGTAGCAGATGTCGGAATATATCTCCAATGTCGAGGAACTACTGACGACGCATTGACAAATAATTGGAACAATGTCATAGCAATTGTGCTGCAGCACAGAGGGGAATTCAAATGGTGGAGATCGTGCCGGAGTCTTAGATAGGCAAATATCAAAATGTTCATTCATAGTCCTCAATGAATCATCTCTTGAGCTTATAATGCACGAGAACAACGGAATTGGAAGAACACATTATGCTGTCAAAATATGATTTATAGAGGATGGACTGACTATGGATTTAATGTGTCGTCGCGGATCCTAGAAGGTGTGATAAGTCGCCTATTCATTTACCATAATGCATATGGAGCTGTATAGAGGACGATTGTACAGCGCTAGATAATGAGGCCGCATGACGGGCATATGCAATAGGAGGGAACGTCGAGCGAGACGAACTGTTTATACTTCTCCAACATGTCTTGCTCCGTGTCCTGCTCCATCGCCTCCTCCACAATCCTACGTGGGTTTTCAGGGACTCCAGAACTCATATGATGGTCCCGTATCTTCTTTATGACAATCTCAAAACTGAGAGGATAGCCAACACCTTCGGATCCACGCTGAATCGGCCAGGAGAGCACTAATCCCCATATGTCACTGTAATTCACATCAGTTTTATGTGACTTCGCCCAAAGAAAATAGGTCTGATTGGTGTCATCAGGGATGTCTCCGATCAATGGGGCAATGCAGCCAATGTGGAACCATTTGGTGCATTGTGTGCACCACCGGAGGATGTCGTCGTCGGGATAGTACTTTCCACCTTTGTGGCATGCATCGATACAGATACGAACATATTTCTATTCATGATGCAGATGCTTGATTAGTGGTAGTGGTTCATTTATATAACATTAACTTACATGCACGCGCTTCTTCGCCTTCATTCCTAGGATCCGTAGCGATCTCCAATAAACGTCTTCCTCACACATGGGACGGAGATCGACTTGGTCCATATGGAATTTGATGATGTCCGATTCGGCTGTTGCGTGGTAAATTAAAATATTATTTATTTCGACATGCTATTCACTCACATTCGATACATGTGGTCGTCTGGTAGTCGGTGTGATCTGTCAAGACAAGTTCCCGACGTCCTAATGTCATTAATCCCCTGAACGGAAATGTACTGTTACTCGTTATCTTCTACAATGTAGGGAATATTGCGCACAGTTTCGAAAGAGTCTCTTTCTCACCTGCCTTCATTGTCGACGTAAAGAAGTCTGAGTATCGATAAAACCATCTACACTCCATATATGACTGAAATACGAGTATAATTAACACTGTTTTACATTATCGACAGCTATAACAATGGCCTCACCTTATCCTTTGACACTCGGATTTTATCCGTGATACAGTGCCAATAGCGGTCCCCGGGGATAACACCAGTCTTCCGATACGATGGATCATTGCAGTATGTGCGCACATCAGGGCGTAACATTACACTGATATTACAATGAGTTCATCGTCCAATGAGCCCCACTATTTAGATTCACATTGATCCAAGTTCAATGATCGTAGGATCTTCATCATCATCTGATTTTACTGTTAAATGGAATCGTGCGTGATCACCATTTATGCATGAAATTACGTTGCAGATGAATGACCTACTAGTAAGTGTACGGACTGATTGTAATTTGAGGAACTCTTCACGGGATGTCATTCTTGTCAACGTTTGGGAGAGGGGTGTGAGCATAAGCACGTCGCACAGTGGCCCTTTTATCATGGATCGGTCCGAACGCGGCATTCCGATAATGTAACGATGTCTATTGTCTTTTCGTTGTTCATTCGCCGTCGTTCTCAGTGACATCATCTTGAGAAATTGTCTTACGACTACTTTGCCCGTCTGAATATGCCCACCTACAACATCTCACAGGTATATTAGATCATTCTTTAGTCCCATATTCGATCATCTCAATATATTAGATTATTGTTTGGTCTTGTTTTACCACTTTTTTTTAAAAATATAGTAATATGTACGCTACGTATCTTTCGCTTCTGCGCATTTGCTTACTCGACTAGCGCCGTCGGGATGCCGGCCCGTGATAATATTCGGAGATGGGGTCTGATTCCAAGGACATGCAAATTATACTACTATTAAGGCTACTTTCGCGATTATCATGTTCAATGTCAACGAAGAGCGAGAACCAAGACGAAGTGGAACTGGACAAGGTATTGTGCCAGGCACTCAGGCTGGTCCTCTCGCCTCTATCATGCCGATGCCGAATGTCTGCACGGAGTGAACGGACTACACGAACAACCATACAATATAGAGATCGAAATAATAATGGTGATGTGCTTGATGGGCGAGCCAATTCCACACCGATAATTGCCCCGCTGTACTCCTTAAAAAGAATCAAATTTTATTATAGATCCTGGCATGCGAGCGACATCATCGTCCCCATGTCTTCGTTTTCTCTTCTTTGTTGAAGTTGCGTCGGGATCACGTGGTCGAGAAAGGTACGTTGTGTTGGTTTCAATTTGAACCACCGAAATTCCCAGCTTTCCTGAACCGCAGCAACATAATTTGATTTAGGCGATCAGATCATGGTTCATTATGGAACATTATATGGCATATTTATATTGGTCGTACCTGGACTTGTTCTGCGCAGTTTCCCAAAGCTCCCCGCACACTGTACTAGCATTCCAAGCATGGCTCTTATTCCCAGACCCCATAAAAACGATTTGGTATCGCTCAAGCGTGCGATGCAATTGCAAAACGATCACGAGCGATTTAAAGACGTGACGGTGTGTGGGGGTTCCTGTGATCCACATTCAGGGCGGGTTTTCGGATGAGCTAATTAAATATTCCACTTTTCTTTTTAGCGTCATCTGAGGCAAAACATCGGGCGAATGTTAAAGCCCAATATTCACTGGGCTGAGCAGGACCTAGATACGAAGATGGCATATATTCGTCGTGTAAGTGAAATCTCTCAATACGTTAATGATACTGACGGTTTATGTTCACGATAGGTGGTGGAGACGTATCCGTTCTTGAAACGATACGAAGGAGCCTGGCCGGTGATAGTCTTCACTCAACGGAGGCTGGGTGGAGCCGTTCACGCCCACAGACAGAAGCTGTTGAAGGCAAGTAAGGACAAAGAGAAGAGCAAACTACAGGATAATCTTCAGGTGGGTTTTTGTTGCATCCTGGAGCTGGAATTCGAAGCTGATATGCTATTTGTTCGTAGCATCCACTGCGTGCTCGGTCGTCGACACCAGGTCCGTCCCGTGGCTCTCAGCCCTTGCAGGTGGTAGTCGAGTTGGCTACCAAGGTGCACGTCTATAATCACTGCGGTCCCCGGGAATTGTCGAAGTCCGGAATGGAGTAAGATCGAGGAATTGTCTGTAAATCCTGTGCCAATCCCACGTGTACCATCAATATATTTGCACAAGTCGCACAAGTCACCTTTCGCGTCCTGCGAGCGGATCGAACTAGATCACGGTTTGTATCGTTTCGCGAATAAGATCTGGACACCTGCTTGTTCACAAATCCTTACTTTCGCTCACATGTAAATAGTCATTATTTCCTGGCCACGGGACAATGGAGGGATTGTTTCAACATCCCACTATCCTGTTGGGCTGCTGTTCGAATCCAGATCTTAACATGGCATAGGATTGCTCGCGCTGGCTTATAAACATTTGTTCTTCGTCATCGTGCATCACCCTTCTTCTCTCCTCCCATCAGCCTCTTTATAGCAATAGCGCATCCGTCACCGCATATAACGAGCTTAGCGCTGGCAATGTGGGCATCGCGTGCACAAGCTTATCTTGCCGAAATCAGTGCGTATTCATTCCTGCCTTTATGTCCGCTACAACTAGCAGATTCCCGTGCTACAGCTACGGAGGGGTGTACGATATTTTTGACTTGAGAATATTACAGAAAAAGTAAAATGGGAAATTTCGAAATGTCACCTCTAAAGAGCATATGACCGTAGAGTAAGGTTGTATATTGGCGATCTAATACGAAGCTAGTTGGTCTTCTGAGAAGGCGGCGGCGTCTCCAGCACCCGCACTTGACCGACTACTGGACCTCTCTAAACTGATTCTTGGCCGCTTCTTGCCGTTGTCTCGCAAGGGACTCTCGATAACCTGAGAACCGTCATTGAATCATTGTGTGCGACCAACCCGTGCAGATGGAGGAGTAGTACCACCTGCGTGTGTATAATAAGCAATCCAATTGTAAACTCAGTGATACGGCACATTGCCATACCGAAGACAGAGACCGTCGATGAAGCAAGACCCAACATATGCAATATTTTCGAGGGTCAAGACGAACGACAATGGTGTGAGATCGTCGCGTCGTTTTACCGCTGTGAACATTCCTTCGACATGTGTTATTGATGCCTCTGCATACGGGAACGGAATCCGCACTTCGACCGGTAGCTTTCCTTTCCCGCCGGTACTGTTGTGAAGTTGTGACACATACTGGTAGCCGGTGACATTAAATGTAGATGCTTCGATGTTTAGACTGGCAGAGCAGCCAGCTATGTTGAGAATAGGATAGTGATGTGAGTCGACTCCATCAGCGTGAACGAGCTAGCAAATCGTTTAAGTCCGAGTTCTCTGCTAGAAGATCTGACGACACACTCAATTAATGTCTCCTACCAGATCATAATCCTCGTGTCTTTCTTTGTTAATATAACTCAGCCTGCGGAGACCTGTGGGACCTGTTATTTCAATGAATCAGCGGCATACTATACATACTATGACAGTGAAGAATACTTTACTGTAGCATATGTAATGTAAGTACCTTTCTCTTCGAAGCTGATAAGGGTCTTGTTATGATACTTGAGACAGGCCATTAAAGGCGTGGCATCGTCACCAAGCCAGTACACCGCATCGAAAATGACTTGCTGGCAGTGCGCTTGGTCACGTCATGGGGTTTCTAGTTGTGTGACACTAATGCACCCGCTATGTTGCTCACATCTGGGAAGTGCGATGCGGCGGGCTTGCCGAACGTCATAAAACGTTGGGGAAGCTGTTCACGTCTGCAAAAATAAATCGTCACGACCGTGTTGCAGGGTCATGTCGCGTCATGTCGCGTTGAGTTGTGCCGCATCAAGACATGATTGCCTTCATCAATTGAGGCCGGACTTGCAGTCCCTACGAAATTTTTCATTGCTGCATATAATTTTCATTGTGTTTTTAAGGACTTACTTGTTCTTCAGAGCATCCTTCGCTGACATGTCGAGCGCGTCGAGATATGCCAGCGTCGAGCGAGTGGAGGAGTGACTATAATCCGTGTGACATCTTGGTTTGCACGGGCAGAATTCTCTGCTGCTTTGAGCTCACATAAATGACAGGGAAAACATTTGAATTACCTATTTTGACTCTTGCAATCATGCATAAATTAATTTTGAGAACACGGCAACACTGAAAGATACATAGTCCCAAGGTGTGACATCTGTAACACGTGAGACGAAAAGAGACATACTTCCAAAATGAGAAGTCACTTCCAAAACGAGACAGTTATCCGTAAAAGGAAACACGAGCTTCAGTACTATAGAAGATTGTCATACGTGATATCAGTCTTTATTATCCTCGCATGGACGGGGCGCAATTCGCCCATCTGCTGGCGGAGCGCCTGCAACAATTGGCACAATTCCATGTCGTGGAAATATGAGTTCTGGTTAGGCACCATTGCAGAAGGTGTACAGGACGTGCACGGACGCGAAGGTCGCCTCAGCAACTCATGAACTATTCGCTGCTCTTCAGCATCGAGACCGCCTACAGAAGAGACAGGATGCGAAGTTGTGCGCGTCGCCTCAGGATCATGGTTGGAGCGTATGGATAACACGGGCGACAACACGGCCACCACGTCCAGACGATCCACATATGTAGCTATGTCCGCGTCGTGACCTCCGGCTGAAAAAGGGGCCACATCGATCTCATGGTGAGAAATCAACCAGTATAAATAGTATTCACGGAACCGCACTCCCACGGCGTGCTGGACCAACGATATACAAAACGCGATCACATGGCGTTAAGACGCGTCGTTATTGAGCCGTGTGAAGTAACACAACACCAACGTGTTCGTCCTCGTCCCTCATCATCGCTCAGTTGTGTAGTACATCCCACTTCTACCATGCAACTCTCCATCGTAGAAAAGGCCCACTTCTTGAAGCAGATGCTTGCTGAAGGCGATACCCTTGTTGACCTTGCTGTGGCGCTTGGTGATGACTCGTTGCTCAATGACATGATAGTAGCATTCGCATCGGGCACCTTATGGATGGGACAACTCACATCTAGTAAGTATATATTTCACATTAGATAGTATTTAACTATACTTGGTAGTGACTAACAGTCATTGTGACCCAGAATATGACACAGATGACAGCCGACGCAGTGCCGAACCTACAGAAGATCTGGACCCTCGAATTGTGGAGGTTGAGGAGATGGACAGCGCGAGGTATGTACCATTACACCTATATTGATAACTTCATACAGCTAACCTACTGTGTTGTAGCGGAGATGACGATGTTCGTTACTCAGATTGGTAGTAAGCGTAGACTGTGCAACACACCATATACGATTTGACATTGCGCTAGTTCATCATCTAGCTTCGGTACGTTCGAGGCGTCAATTATATCTGAGGATAGCGACGAAACAAGCCAGAAAATTGTAGATATGCCCCAACTGGTATGTCACTGTTAGAACACATGACCAGCATTAGCTCAGAATTCCATTTGTTAGGTGGGCACCTCCCATGCTGACCACGTTCGTGCTCAGCAGTCTGGCGACTCTACTGCAAACAATTTCCTCCAGAAAGCAGACTCCAATCTGCGATCGTGCAGCGTTATTGCCACAGAGGACACCCCACGGTGGGTGCGTGATCTCTGGTTGGATTTAGTTGGCAAGTGGGCAGAATTTGAGCGGCTTCGCTCACCTCGTGGAGTGGTAGGTTTATGTGTTTACGTCAGATAGATGCTGCTTACCTAGGTCGTTAGCGAGAGAATTTCCCGAACAAAAATCGGCCAGTTGCGATTGACGTGTGGATGCGGAGTCGTCGTTGGAATGACAAGACTCCCTTCATTGAGGATTTAACACAGTTTGGTATGAGCTGGTGGTATTGGTGGGTGACCTCCAATCCCGATTGGAGGAAGCCTCCCCCACGCTCCACAGACATGCTGCCGGCAAAGGCACAAATGCTCACTGATTGGATGCCGATAAACAAGTGCGGATCGAGCGGTATGTATGTGGCGATCCGGTCTCTCTCTGGTGGGTACCTGTCGAAGACATACATAAAAATTGTCTTTGGGTACAGTCTGTGAAAGATGTCACATCCGTGCTCTGTGATATCATATATCATTTGGTGGAGAACAGTGAAACATCGTAAGTTGTGCTGCATTAACCATATCTCTGATCTGATCATCTTTTGAAGTAGTGGGAAGGGGAAGAAAAGAGCGAGTAGCACAGGAGTCCACACACCACCACGAAAACGGTGAACAATCAGACCATCATGATTTTTCGGATGTTACTGACGCAGTGATAAAGTCGCCGGTCCCCCTTTTGATTTGTGAAGTGCCCATGTATGAAGTCTTTGACTCAGTAATGGCTGGCTACGTAGAAAGCAGAGCCACAATGGTGTGCCGCCCGCGGTTGCAGTCTCCGGCTGCCAGATCCTTGTATATTTCGCGTACCATGTAATTCTCCTATTGATAACGGAAAGATTAGCGAGATGATAGCGATATAAACAGATGGCGCTGTGTAATTTAAGTGTGAATACAGGGACGTTGGGATCTGGACTGTCTGACAAGAGTACTGTGGAGTACGAGTACTGCAGAGTACGAGTAGTGTAGAATAAAAAGTGAGAAACCCCCTAGCGCTAGCTGCCGAGAGAGAAAGGTGAATCCTGAATGAGCCTCGAGTAGAATATATGCCGTTGAGTTCCTAAGGCGCGCTTCGCACTTCGAACACCCTCAATGTGTTCAGAAGGATATTCCCAATAAAAGCAGGTGGCGGATTCACTGGACGAGGGGGAAAAGGGTGCTCGATACATCATATCTGCCTACTGCTCGCACACTCTCGCAGCAGTCTCCGCAATGCTCACTAGTGTTCGATAACCCTCCCTTGTTTATTATTATTTATTACTCTTTTGTCTCTTTCCCTCCTTTATTTGAGAGTTTGAAATGAGGAAAGCACTATTTAAGCCTTGTAAGGAACATAAGAAGCCGAACTCGATCACGGGCGCTTCCAAAAAAAGTTACGCCTAAGAAACTTGGAGGGTAGACGACGTTCTGCGCCCGCCCGATCCGATTCACCGCTGTTAATGGTGCTCTTACTACGGAGGGTACCTCTACGGGCACTTGGGGGTATCACTCTCCACGAAACTCACGGAATACTCCCATATTGTCCTACCTTATGATGGAATATCAAGGAGATGTCTGTCTATAGAATATTTTAAGTTTCAGTGGGGTTTCCAGCTCATAACACTGCATCTTATAAGAGAAATTCGGATGCAAGTGAAATCAACGAGATATGCCATTGAAAGGCAATGTGTTCGATCACTATCCGACTGCGAGATATGTGCCCTTGCCTTTCTCGTACATTTCACTGACCGACTTTCACGTGGCTTCCCGAGCCCTTTTTATGTAAATGTTCCATTTATCGGGAAGGATCAAGAAAGGCTTGGGAAAGGCATATTTTTCAATTGCTTGTCGACACATGTCCGACCAATTCCTGGCCCTTGGGCCAGTTGATACAACTTGTTTGGATGGCTGCACTGTGGGCAGACCGACATTTTGGAGACGAACTTTGGGTTCATTTGGGCCATCAGCAAAATCCGAAACCGTCTTATTTGATCTGAACCGGTCTATTTTGTCTTAGCATATGAACTGCAAGACACTTCAGAGTGTTCATAAGCCCTTGTCCTCCGTAGTTTCTAACACCTTCTAAATGGTCTTGAATGTTGGCATGGGTAAAACTTAGAGGCTTCAGACCATTGAGTTAATATTCACCCACAGACCATTTAGAGCTCATAATAGTGTTCATATGAGAATTGATTGAAAAGAACATAGCTATTACAAAACATGGCTGAGATCGGACAGAAGTGCAAGACCAACTTGAGGCTGCTAAGACGAAAAAGATGGTCAAGACGAGTAGAATAACACGGGTATAATGATATGGTATGCGGATTGAACACAGGAAACGGATGAGTTGGTGTTCAATGTGCTCGGTGTGGAGGGTCTGCCTGTATTGTCTTCTTGATGGCAATAGGTGCCAGTAGTTGCGCAAGCGGTGCAATTCGGCATTTGGACGAGAACTGCACACACAGAGTCAGGCGACACCTTCAATACCGCAGCGAGGACGTACCATGGAGAACACGGCGACACTCCCGAAGAAATTCGGCAGTGAGAGCGTGAGCAGTGTGCACTGCTTAATGAGGCGAATGGTCAGTGTGCAGCAGGAACGATGGTTCGGGGGACGTACGGGTGCACCCCTATCGCGATCAGTAGATGTGAGGACTGAGCTGTGATGCACATGTGCACGACGGGGGACCACTGGACGTGCGCTGCGTGGGAGGCGGGTACAACGCGCATATAGCACATGGGTTCGTAGTGGATTCTCACCTCATCCGAGAACGCATACCCCGTCAAGCCACAATAAGCACTCAGTGCACATGGTGCACGACTGAGTGGCGTTCGCACCAAATGCCACAGCGGTGAGCACGCCAAGTACGAGGTACTGGTTTTTTAGGAAGGCGAAGGACGCCAACGCACTCCAGACCAGCGTGGCCACGTCGGACAGCGTCAGGAGGGGTCATACAGGATCATGACGAGGCCCGCGGCTGTTGCCCGTGAGCTGACAATTGTATCCGACCGCATCCTCGAAAGTGTTCTGCAGCACGTATGAGTGAAGAAGTTCGTTGGAGAGGTTAATACAGAACTCATCGAAACTAGTCTGGTCTTGAGCCGAAACCAAAGGCGCCGGACCTCCAAAATACATTGATACCAAACCGGGAGCACCTGACGGGCTTGCAGAAGTTCCACGCCTGGCCCATCCAGTCGCCGACGGTGAGTGCGAGGTGGTGCGCGGTGATCGTGCACGCGACGGTGTTGCTGAGGCTTTTGACGCACTCGACCGCCACACGCGTCGTCGCGTGCTCAAGCACGATGCGCAGGCATGGGAATGCGGCGTGCAGCATGCGCAGGTGCGGGAGGAATGTGGGCTCCGTGTTCAACACGCACATGTTCGCCATGGGTGCGAAGGGCACCTTGCCGTGCAGGTTCAGCACGAGCCCCGCAGCCTCCATCGCGGCGAACACGGGTAGTACACCTCGTATGACTCGATGCCGCCCTCGGAGTTGGTCGTCACGCCGTGTGGGTACGACTTGACGCCTGGGCTGGTGTGAAGACGGGAGGGGATGCATGAGGGACGGGGGACGTACCGGCCATGTCGGCTTTTGTGGCCTTCGACGGCGGGGTCTATGGCCTGCAGCTGGGCCTTGTAGAGCAGCGCCTACTCGGTGTTTGTGATGGGTGGCTTGAGGCTGGGCTGTCATGCATTCGTCGAGTATCGACATCAATCCACCATAATACCAGATGAAAAAACACACCATGACATATGCCAGCCTAAACCCGCCCTTGCGGACATGTTTTGTGACAAGGGCAGAAAGCTCGCCCTGGAGGAGGTGGCTTGCTGTGAAATCCAGGCTGGTTGAAAGTAACAATCTGCGTGGGCGGTGGAGAGTCCTGGTTCAATGCGCTCTGCAGTGGTTGGGGATCACTACTAGGAGAGTACGCCGTGGGGCGCGAAGGAAGCGATGGATGGCTAGGGAGAGACGACGCATTAGATTGAGGCGAGAAAGGCGCGCTCCTACTGCCATTCTGGGAGGATGCTGAAAGAGGAGCGGATGGGAGGTTAATGGCATCAAATTGAGGAGGCGACGTGGGCAGCGCAGATACAGAAGGCGGCCGCGGTGGAAGGCCCATTGACACATGAATTGGTGCCGCTATCTTCCTCAATGCGGCACTTGCGCTGACATCCCGCAGATTTCCCCAGGGACCAGTCAAGCCTTCAGTTTGCGAGGCCATGATCTGCAAAGTCGGAGGTGAGGAAAGAGTTGGCCCATTCTCTGCGGTCAGCAGCGAATTGGCGCCTTGGCGGATCATTTGCTGGGGTACAGAGTGGAACGCCTCAAACGCAAACGAATTTTGTCTGAGCCGCGCCGCCTCCTTCTCTTTCTCTTTACGTCTTCTCTCCCGCCCGTCCTCTTCAGCACGCTCACGCGGTCCACGCGTGCCGAGAGCGCTGAAAGTTATGGCAGTAACGTCCACACGTCTGCGGTCACGATCCTCATCATCCCGCCCATCCATCACCCTCTCACGCCTCTGCCCGAGACCGCCAAGGCCTACACACATCGCACCCAATGCACCCAGCTCTCGGTCACGCAGTGCAGGCGCCTCGCCATGACTGCCACCTCCAGAAAGGGCATTCATACTGGTCAGAGCCTCGGAAGGTCCTGCACCAGCAGCACCACTCATCAACGGACCAGGGGGTAGCCCGAGGCCGGAAGGATGGGTATTGGGGCCCGCGGGTGCCCTGGGAGCGCCGTATGATGTGAACTCATTGTTCGGAATCTTCAACGTTGCAGCTTCCAATCCAGCGGAGAATGTGAACATATTCTGGAACTCCCGCTCCTAAAAAATGTCACAGACCACATTAGCACGACGGCATCTATTACACGCCGAGATATCACTTCACAAATATACCTGCATATCATCTGGGAATCCAACGACAAAATAGTCGAGATCTCTTCCGGCTGCTGCTGAGAGTTCTGTGCGGTCCCGTTGGCATGATTCGTCCCCGGAGCGCTCGTTATCGCACTTCCTGTCCCGAGCCATTTGTGGGCAAAGAGGGCCCATACTGCATTTGCGTTTGCATGGGCGCATGGTGCGCTTGCGATAGCGAATGAGATACGCCATTGGCATACGGCGCCTGGAACTGCTGCTGCTGAATGTCCTGTTGATGCTGCTGCTGCTGCTGCAGTGACATCTGCGGTGCCTGCACATTCTGTAGTATCCCCGAAGTCCCCGAAATGTTGCTCTGCTGCTTCTGGTTGGCTGTTTCAGTAACAAAGGCGAAAAGAATCGCATAAAGATCCCGCGCGAGTTGGTTGCATTAGGCAGCGCTCCGATGAGCATTCAGCATGACAGCGTACAGCTCCTTCCGCCCGTAGCTTGTCTTGTTCGCAAACACCTCACAGAGCTCTTCTGAACCGGCTCCTAGAAATCTCGCGACATGTTCAAGCACAGGCATATTGGAGACATAATCAACGAGCGCTCACCGGAACACCACTGCCTGCGATTCATTCCTCCTTCTCATAAGTAGGTATACCCTCGCAACGATGTCGTACAGATGTAGTGGTAGTAGAGGCGAAGTCCCAGGTAACGGAAAGCTAGTATCCTTGTAACATCTCTCCTCGTACTCCTTTGCACTCGTGTCGTTAACGTTGGCCAATCCCTTGTACGGATTAATGGCAATGAGGTTTGATGCGCTGACTCTGGTGTATGGTAAATCTGCACGAAAGCATGCTTCTAGAATGGCGAGGATGGTGTCGTCAGAAGGATAGACTGTTGCAGATGTCGAGGACGAAACTAAGTCAATGAGGTGATAGTGTGAGAGCACTGGTGAATTTGAACTTGGGCGCTTCGGACTTAGGTCGCGGCTTCTGGATGACCTCCTCTCTATGGCCTCGCTATCGCGTCTTAGCTCTCGGGCACGTCACACAACTTCTCCAATGCATTCGGCCAGATGCTCACCCCTCCCCGTGCAGCGGACTCGAACAGCATGATGCGCAACATGAGCAGGCGACCACCACCAGACTCTCGAAGAAGATGGCAGCATCCAGCCCAGCTGTGAGTTCCCCTCTCTTTGCTATCCCTGAAATGATTGCTGATGGCGGCGGCAGTCCCGACGTGGAAGGCATGCTCGTGCAAGGAGTGCGTGTTGCCGATCATGATGGGCATGCCTACCTGCTCCACTGCTGATGTCCGTACCCCCCGAGAGCCAGAAGATGTTATACAAGGGCAATAAGACCGTGAGCGATGCACACGACACGTTCGCACAGGCACGGCCCCAGCACAGGAAGGGGTGCAGACGCTGGTACCGATCACAGGGGAGCTGGGCAGGCTGCGGGCTGTCAAGGACGAGCAGAAGCGGCGTGCACGCATCCAATAACGTGCCATGCGCGTCACGGCTAAGGTACGTTTACACTCACATTGTCCTCTGCTCCCTACACTCGCCCTTCTCCACCCTTCGCTCAACAGGCTACCTGTCCGAGCTGCCCCTCCCGAACCCACCTGCCGCCCACACGCTGCTCGAGCATCTCGTGGTGGACTCCACTATCTGGCATGACATGCGCGCACACCGGCTGGTGGTTGTGCTGCCGACGGAGCTCGTGCTGCATGAAAGTGCCTCACCTGCTCGGGTTGAATGTGAACGCGGGCCAGGCGGTGAAGCCGCAACTGTGCACGGGCGTGTATGACGGATTCCGTGCATATGCAGAGGTGCGATGGGTGCTGTGCCACGAGCTCGTGCACAATGTGTGGGTGGAGCATGACGATAACTTGCGTACTTTTTTGTGTCTTAAAGCGTAGCGTGTGTGCTGACCAATCTGTGTGCAGTTTAAGGAGCTGAACTCAACACTGAATCACGAGCTCGCGCAGTTCGAGCGCGTCACAGCGCCGATTGCGGGAGGAGTGGCGGTGCCCATTGCCACCACTGTGTTGCTCATCCCATCGCACTCATGTAGATGGACTCCAAGCAGATTAAATGACCGCCACCAACGCGTCCGATCTGCAGACCACCATAGGCAGAGTCGCACCGGTGCATCTCCTTGCATCCGAGTACCGCTCGCTCGCACGTGCCTGAAGAGGATGAGGATGTCCAGGAGTGGCAGTGCAAGTGCCTTTTCTCAGCGGTCTATGAGGTCTTCTGGGTCTGTACAGAGCAATTAAGAGGACCCAGACGAAAATGATTGTTAATTAAGTTGGTAAGATCAACAAGACAGCCAAGAGCATTTAGACCGGAAATTCTCTGATCACTCTGAGTGCTCTTCGAGGTCTCTAAATATTCTGAGATTGTCTAACAATTTTTCGTATGGACTGTCTCTGGTGTCATTCACATACATTGCTTGTTAGCCGTTCTCCCCCTTTGACAGGACTGGACTTAGCGGCCTCGTGTTCAACTTCCTCGTCTTCACTCATAAAGCCTGCACTCTCCTTGACAATCACCGGCGTTCTCGGCCCTTGGACCTTCTGGGAGCTAGATGCTTTCTTGCGTGCCGGATTAGGAGTGACTGGCGGCGGTGCCATCGGCTTCGATGCCTCGGTGCGACTTCTGGCTGCAATGTTGCCGTTCCACGCAGACTCGCTGCTCTCTGACGCTCCCCACTGGCTGGAAAGACCGGAGAATTTGGCGACAGATGTCGTCTCCTTAGCGCTAATGGATCAAAGTGCATTAATTTGAATCAGAAGGTACATTATCAAAGGACTCACTTCTTCGGTGCGGTGGTCTCAATCTGCTTGCCTTTCTTCATCACAGGTTGCTTCTCAGGCTTCCCTCCAGCCTTCTTCTTGTCGGCCTGCTTAATAAACCGTTCATTGGAGCGCATCAATGCCAAGTCGATGGCGGCAGATTTGTCGGTCGTCTTGCGATTCGCAGCGATGTTATCCCTGATAGTCTTATTTCCCTTCTTAACTGGCTTCTCTTCCTCCTCTTCCTCTTCCTCCTCGTCCTCGTCCTCACCCTCCCCCTCGTCCTCGCCCTCATCCACGTTCTCCAGATCCGATATCACACTGGAGTTCAGCGCGGTATCAACTTCGCTGAATGCGCCATCTGATGCTCTTATATTCTTTTTGGCTTGAGGACGTGGCTTTGGCGCTGGCTTGGAACGTTGTTGTTTTTCCTTGGGTGGCTTTGTCACATCTGCCATAGCACCCTGGCGCTCGAGCTTTCTTGGTTGGGTGATACGGTCCGCGGCGATCTGTGCGTCAGTATGAACAATGGAATCCTCCAGCTCCGCAATGCGCTGCTCTGCTTTTTTCTGATCCTCTGCCTTGTTCTTCTGCTTTTTGGCGGTTGCCTCGCGCTCGGCTTGCACTTCAGCATGGCTCCGCTTTTTGCGTCCAAGGTCTACAAGACCAGGACGCCGAGTTGCGTTCGATGGACGCGTAGTAGGCATGGATAGCAAGATGAGTTGGCGAGTTTTGCAGACTGAAGAATACTGTGCTGATCGTTGAAGTAGGATGCCACGCAATCAGGCGCCTAATTGCAGTTCGTCGTGAAGGCATCGGAAATTTACGCGCACGGTCTGGACTTAGCACTGACGCAACAGGTATGTATAACTAAGTCTTTTTTCACTTGTGCGACGCTTGATTTTTGTCTGTGCAACAGCCTCTCCGTATATTGCACTTCGGCTCAACCTACTGTCAACCATGCCACGCTCATCCAATGCTCGCGCCACCTCTGACTTTCGACGGAGATCCCAGTTAGTTTTACACAAGCCGACAACATACCTCTGTACAAAATGCCACCGCGGATTCAAAAACAAAGCTGGACGCACGCAACACTTTAGGATCCACCATCAAACCTTGAGCCCGCCTGGACCTTCGTTTTCCCCACAGCGTTCATCTGCACCGTACGCTGGGTCCGAATCTGAGGATGGCGACATGGATGTATGGTCAAACGCTGGTTTGCAGGCGGGTTTGCGGGGCTCTGGTGGTAGTTCACCTGAGGTGGAACATTCTTACGAGGATCCTTTCAGTGACGCGACCACGCCTCGCATGAAGCGTCGCGATGAACCTTCCCGAAGGTATATCATCGGATGATGACTTCGGCACTCGTGACAATTTTGACGATTTTGAGAACGATTTTGGCGTGAGTCTTGACGGTATGTTCCAAAGCATTTTTATGGCGGATTTTATGCATATCTTACATATAGATGGTGGTTTCGAGGAAGACGATAGTAACTCAAGCTCCAAAGAAGACGACAGCGACGTGGATGGATTTGACGATGAAGCGGATGAAGACATTCCCCCTCATATCCCGGAAGAGCATCCTCCGAGTGAAACGGACCCAATAGGATTGGAGAAGGAGTTCCACAGCATGATGAATGGTGAGCAGTGTGCACTCATCGCGTACTTTGCTCACACCAGCGAATAACAGGACAACCGTGTAACGCAGAGGGCGATTTTCTGCCACCGAACACGCCTCCAACTCCCCCAGAGCCGCGTCCACCAACGGACTGGTCACCGTATAAAGACCGCATCGATTTTGAGACGGCTGAAACAATGTACAAGCGTGCGCAGATTCCTGCCGGAATCATCGACGACCTACTTAACCTGTGGACGGCTTCGATGCTCAAGTATAACGACCGCGGACCATTTCCAAACCATGCCGACCTATATCGGACGATTGACTCGACCGCTCTTGGGGATGTCAAATGGGAGTCATTCGAGATGTCGTACTCAGGCACTCTGCCTGAGAGCAACATACCACGGTGGATGACTGCTAAGTATGATGTGTGGTTCCGCGATCCACGCACTATCGTCCGCAACATGCTCGCGAACCCTGACTTCGACGGAGAGATGGACTTCGCTCCTTATATGGAGTTTGTTGACGGTGAGCGGCGTTTAAAAGACTTTATGTCGGGTGATTGGGCTTGGCAACAGGCGGTCAGTGTTCTTCTGCTTACAATTGCTAGTATTTTGCTCATTTCTCTCTAGGATAAAATCACGGCAGATCCCACGATAGACTCGAACGGCGCGGCGTTCGTGCCAATTATCCTAGGTAGCGACAAAACAACGGTCTCGGTAGCAACAGGTCAGAACGAGTATTACCCATTGTATATATCAATCGGAAATGTACACAATAATGTGCGACGCGCGCATCGTAATGCCGTTGCTCTTCTTGGTTTTCTTGCAATACCTAAAAGTGAGTTACTCATAAAGATCTTCTTCAGCTTATATCTGAACTTCCATGGATTCATAGCTGATCGAAAATACGCGGACGACGTCAAGTTTCGGAAATTCCGACGCCAACTTTTTCATTCCTCTCTCTCCCGCATCCTTCAATCACTGAAGGCTGGGATGACAACTCCGGAAGTTGTTCGTTGTTCTGATGGACATTTCCGACGAGTTATATATGGGTTAGGCCATATCTCGCAGATTATCCTGAACAAGCACTTGTTGCTTGTGTCGTTCAAGGCTGGTGTCCTAAGTAAGTATTACATTTTCTTCAGTCAATCATACTTATTACAATTTCATTCAGGTGTACCGCGGACTCAGCTGATCTTGACGGTGGCGGTGGCGGACGTCGCACTCGGGACCATACAGAAGAGCTCGTTGCAGCCTTCGAACTCGGAGTGCTTTGGGATGAATACGGGTTAGTGGGTGATATTGTGGTGCGTTGAACTCTCTCTTTCTTTATCCTCTTTTTGGGGTCACTTGATGTACCCGCACTCTGCACCATATGTTGGGGATCCGTACGCATAGTGGTTGGGTTTGTTACCTTACCTCTGCATGTCTGATTGATACCCCTCTGAAATACTCTGAATTCTTCTCTGCGGAGCTGACTGATTTAATCTATACAGCCGTTCACAAATGACTTCCCACGAGCTGACATCCATGAACTCGTTGCGCCGGACATTCTCCATCAACTCATCAAAGGAACTTTCAAAGACCATCTTGTAGACTGGGTTGAGCAATATATCGTCCAGACCCATTCGAATGCACGCGCACAAGCGATCTTAGCAGATATAGATAGACGGTATGTTTTACAAATGATTGTTTTCATGTTCGTCATGATAACAAAATATGTTCACAGTATTGCCGTGGTACCGCCATTTACGGGCCTCCGACGTTTCCACGAGGGGCGCGGTTTTAAACAGTGGACCGGGGATGACTCGAAAGCATTGATGAAGGTGAGTATCTTGTTTCATTATAATCGTCAATGACTTAATCATGTACAGGTTTACCTGGCTGCGATTGTCGGATACGTACCACGAGAGATGGTAAGAGCCATTCGAGCTTTTTTGGAATTTTGTTACCTTGTGCGCCGAAACGTACACACGCTCTCGACGATGGATGCTATGGAAGACGCTCTCGACCGGTTCTACAAAAACAGAACTATCTTTCAGACTACCGGAATTCGCGATGGATTTTCTCTCCCCCGTCAGCATTCCCTCCGCCATTATCTAGACATGATTTGGGCGTTTGCAGCGCCGAATGGGCTGTGCACGTCAATCACGGAGTCCAAGCATATTGATGCTGTTAAGGATCCATGGAGGCGATCCAATCGGTATGAAGAGGTCGGACAGATGCTGTTAACCAACCAGCGACTCGACAAATTGGCCGCTTCTCGGACGGACTTTGCTGATAGGGGCATGTTGAATGGAACTTGCCTGTTCGCAACCTATCTTGCTCTTCGTGAGTACTGAATTGATTCGTATTCGATACACTTATTGATGCGCTCCTAGACCCTGATGAAGACCTGGATCCTGAACTCAATCATATCAGAGTTGGGGATTCGGGAGCGGTAGTTACGAAACGCAAGAATCGCCGTCAACACGATGATGGCGCAATACCTGGTCCAACCGTGCTCTCATATGTTGTCATGGCTGCAACAGCTCGTAAGTACCTACTTTCTTTCAGAGCAACTTCTAACATGTGCATTAGAAACGAAACATTGCCATACTGCAGATACCCTCGGTGATGAGATTCACCAACCCAGGCTCTTGGAGCTCATCCGCCGGTTCCTTTACGACCAACTCAATCCGGACAGCGCACTCCCTGGGCTGGATGTGCCGATTCACGAGTGTCCACTGTTTCAAGAGCAGATCTCCGTATTCTATTCAGCGGCGGCAACCTACTACGCTCCCAGTGATCCGTCTGGTGTTGGCGGAATGCACCGTGAACATTTACGGGCTACACCATGGTGGTGGCGCACTGCGCCTCGGTTCGACTGTGCATTCATTAATCACGACTCCAGCCGCGCCGGGATCTTTGGCTTGGATGTGGTTCGCATCCACCTATTCTTTTCATTCAAATTCCGTGGTATCAAGTACCCTTGCGCTCTAGTTCGCTGGTATGAGCGTATGTCTGATGAGCCTGATGAGGACACAGGCATGTATATTGTTCAGCCAGAGTCAAAACACGGTGCGCCTGTTCTCTCTGTTGTCCATCTCGATTCAATTGTGCGTGCGGCACACTTGATCGGGGTATATGGGAATGAGCCCATTCCGGACAATCTAACGGAACACAATGCTCTTGATGCATTTCGCTTCTTCTATGTGAACCGATTTGCTGATCACCATGCTTTCGAGACGATCTTCTGATATCCCATTTCGCGGACTCTCTCCCCGTCAAACTCGCCCATGCGGCCGACCTTCTATGCATCCCTCTCCCATGCACGATGCTGACGTCTTCACTACGAAGGGCTATGGGTGTTTCAGGAGGGCATGCAGGTAGCTCGATGAAGCGGACGAGTGGATTTGAGGGCGGTTCCGTTCGGGGAAGGAATCAAGCATTCGAGCGCGCCGTTCGGAAGGTGCAGGTGCGGCATCATTATCGATGCCGGAATGAAGTATTTGGGTACATTATTTGGTTCGGGCGCGCGGTCGTGGTGGTTGGTGCTGTGCGCGGATGCAGCAACTCAGGGCGAGAGGTTGGACTTACGACAGCCTGAAGGATTCGGGGATTGGATGGGCGTGATGTCATTCTCGACGCCAGGAAGTTGCGAGGTGGAGCTTCACGATCCATCACACTGGTAGTACGTCAGCTTCACTTGCAGATACAGCCATTGGCTTCATTGATAGTAGTGACGACGCGTCTTCTGGATGCCAAGTGCTCAGCACCATCTCGGAACGCACCAAAAATCAATCTAGGCCGACAACCTTTGCTCTATCTGGCGGCGCACGGGGAAGCAGACCCACCACGCAATATATTGCTGGGGATAGAAGGTCGGGTCATCTAGGCGGCGCTGTCTCACCCTAACCTCATATTAGGGCTGCTACTGAACCGACTCGCAGCACGCACACGCCGGGGTGCATCCTGAATGTCCTATGGGGCCATTACTAGCTTCGTCAGGCAGCCAGCCAGCGCATCATGATGGATCTCCGCAGGCTCTTCCGCTCGGTGCCCTACTGGTTCAGCTTCATCAATGTCCCGCATTTATTTGGCGCGCTGCTGGACCGGAGCACTCGAAACACGCTTCAGCCGAGCTTGATTCTGAGCGCGCTAGCAGTGGCGACGTTTATTCAGAGTTCGGAATCAGAGCTGGGCCTCCGCGGGAGGGTGCGTGCGCTGGCGCTGCAGGAGCAGGCACAGAGTGCTCTGGAGGCGAGCTTGAATGCTGGGTGAATCGATTGCGGTCTTGTGCAAGCAAGCCTGGTAATGTATTTTCAGCTGCATATCATACATGACACTCATATTTCTTGTATTTCATTTGCAGCTTATCGGGTTCTTCGAAATTAGCCCTCATCTACTCCAAAGCGGAGAGCGGACCCGGTCGGCATTGGGGATACTCGACGCGTTAGTGCACAGCCTCAGGCTCACCACTTTGGACGCCGACGATACCCGTATGTCCATATTTCCACCTCGCCTCGTGCCCACTGTGGCTGCTTCGTCCCCCGCGCTGGGGGATGCCGGAGAACCAGTGGAGCTTGTACGGACCGAACTCGCCGCATGGATGCGCCGCTCATCATACACTCTGGCGCACACATGTCCGGAGGCGGTGGAATATGCACCGCTGATGTGTGGGATGCCTGCGTGGACCGATGTGTCGGAGGGCGAAATCCGCAAAGAGGAGTGTCGTCGGCTGGCATGGAGCAGCCTCATGGTCGCTGCGAGCCACGGCTCATATAACACCTCGGACAGCGCGTTCTCGCCGCAGATGGATCTGTTTATCATGGACTCCGCAAATACAAGTACATAACTTGCGCGCTTACTGCAGCACGTTGACTCTTCTTTTCTTACACAGTATGCGCTTCTTTTCCCGGGATAACACCTTGAATGGAAGCACGGGCTCCCAACCCCGCCGTCCAAGAACTCCATCTGGGCTCTGTGCATGCGCATACTGCTCTTGTGGCACAGCTGCATGCGTATGCATTTGGATCTTAGCCTCAGCGACGCAGAGAAGTCGCAGTTTGCCTTCACCGCTTGGCTCGAGATGGACACTATCGAGGACGCCATGGACAGACACACCTGTGGGGACGAGCTAAATTTCATGCAGAGACGTGAGGTATTGTTTGAGTACGTTCGATTGCAGATCTATTGCCTGGCCGCTGTCTCACGTTCCGACTAGCTCACGGATGCACATATCTTTTGAGTTCCAACGATTCATCCCACAGGCGTACGCGTGAGTCCTCTTATCAAGTCTGCACACCTTGTGTTGGGTATTGACCTTAGCGGCAGTGGTGCCAAGTTGCTTTTCTATGATAAGAAAGCAGAGGATTGGTGTATGTGCAACTCCGTACATTCTATATCCACTCTCACACTCTTTCTCTCATCAGCGAAGCACCAGGCCATGGTTGCAAGCCGCTTCAATGCTGTTGTCAACGGATAACGAGGTTCGAAGAGTCCGAACCACTCCCTTCCACGCGCGCGTTGACAGGTACGGAAGAAAGGACGCGTACTGGGTTGATCACGGATGAGACGGTTGAACTAGTGGCCAGTTCGGGTACTAATACTGTCTCGTCAACTTTGTCGTTCAGAGGCACGATGTCAGCATCCATGCTCTGCGACTCCCATGGCGGATCAAGCGGATTGTACCCCCCTCCATCTCCATAGCGGCTTGACTAGACCAGGAGGGAGAATGCCACGCTTCAAGATGCCACGACACGCCTGAACGCGGACATCCACAATTCCAAGGATGAAATCAAGAAATCTGTTCAGGCAGAGCGGACAAGAGAAGGCCCATGCTGGCATAGAAGGGGTGAGCTCTTGATGACCTTGCGAAGCTTGATTCGAACCTGACGATGTTTCTTCAGGAGCTGGAGAATGTGAAAGGCACTATCGATGAGCTTGAAGCTGAGTTGAAGGCCGAGCGAGGACATCTCAGACGTTGACAACCGAGAAATCCTGTGCCCAACGAGACAAGGAAGGAGTCGTGCTCCAATTACAAGCTGTTAGTGGTTCGATTATATTCACACAATGCATTCCGCTAAACATCGGGATATCATAGGACATGGCTGATGTCCGCGAGCAACTGCAGCGCATCAAGCAGGAGAACAGCGGCTTAGAGAAGGAGCTGCATTGTGAGCAATGGTGTTTATTACCTCCCATAGAGCCACATCTCACGCTGTCATTAGCTAACACAAACGCGAAGCGGAAAGTTGGGCTTCTCGAGGTGAAGGTCGCAGAAAACACAGATACCATCGAGCAGCTCCGCCAAGAGCACTCGCTACTCGCTGCAGACCACAAGGACCTGCTGCAGTGCTACTCAAAAGTATCAGAGGTAAATAAACACGTAGTAAGCACTCCCTATCAGCTAATCAGACCCATAGACGGTCAACCGTCTGCGGAGCGAGCAAGCGGCCTCACAGACGTCTCATGACAGCCGCCAGCACCAGCTCAACTTGCGGCTGCTCGAGATCGAAGACCTGCGCCGCGCACTCGCAGACCAAGCAGATGACCTCGCTCGCGCGGAGTCGGAGAGGAACCGCATCGTCGCGGAGAAAGGTGACGTCGCACGGACAGTCGCTGCACTCGAAACTGATCTGTGCCGCGTCAGGAAGTTTGCGGAGGCCTTCGGTCGTGACCTCAATAGCGCCAGATCGTACTCGTCGTCATACACATATGGCACTGACGAGAGTTCGGACAAGGAGGACTCCGGCAGTTACTCATCTGGAGCTAGATCAGTCATGCAGGACCTGAGTACAGTGAAGACCTTGGACAGCTACACCTATTCGCAAAGCATGAGTAGCAGGTAGATGACACCCACCCCGTCATCTTCTTCCTATACCCATTCTACAGAGGAGACTCACAGCCAAATTACGGGCACCATCCCTCCGAAAGCTCTTCCAACTGCTTACTTGCGAAATCACCCAATGCACGCTCCTTGTTCATCAACACACGTGCTAGGGACATTGGGCGTGGTCTGCAAGCGTGGCGCGGATTCTCCCAGTAAGCAACAAGATCTCCTAAATTGATGCTGTTGTTGCTGACAGTTATATTGGCACATACAGAAGTGTCCGACCAGCGATTGGCAGGCTTCTCATTAACGTCGACCTATCAAATGCAGCTGTGCGAGTTTTTTTTACCTCTCCATCTTGACAAATTATCACGGTAACATGCTGTTTCGTAGCTATAAACCAGGACCATTGCCCGAGCTTGGCGAGCTTCGTACACCTCGTACTGCACAAACACGTCAAGTCGATGGAGTGCTCCGGGATCGTGTTCGACACCGCGCCGACAGGGCACACGCTCCACTTCCTGTCCTCCCCCACGGTGCTCAGCGAGAAGGCCCTCGGCAAGCTGAGCATCCTGAGCAGGCGGATTGGGCCCATGATCAACCAGGTCGGAGCGGGTGCGGACACAGTTGTGGAGGAAAACACCCACGGCGCATCTGATCTCCCCATAATCGAATTTGCTGATCTCGACCGTCACCATATTGATCACCCGCTCCCTCCACCTGCCCGCGCACGGAAGCCTCATAAAATCCACAAAAGGCCCGCGCCGTCGCGTGCTCTCTCCGAGCCTCCATCTGCGCCTCCTGTTCCGTCTTCTGAGCACGAGGAAGAGTGTCTCCTATTGATGAGCCTATCGCCTCTACGTTGCAAGAGTCGCTGGGATCTGTTTTTCCAAATTGGGTCAGGGGGCAATCTGCTCGTCAGGCATACCAGCAACACCTCGAGACGTACCCTTCCTACATTCGATGGTGGGTGAATTCTGGGGACACGACGACCGTCTGTTGCACAAGGATTTGTGTCGCTTGAGCGGATGGTGGAGGGGCCACTGGCAAACCCGTGGACACGGAAGGGGTACTTTCGGAATGTGTGGGCGGGGATATCCTAGGGTACGTCCTCCCCTTCCTCCCCTTCTCCTTACTCTCTCTCTGACGCATGTATTTACAGGCTCTAACTGCGAACACTGTCGGGTACGGCACAACATGCAGCAAAAGTACCTGAATGAGGCGCACGAGCTCTACAACGAGTTCTTGCACATCGTGCAGCTGTTGCTGCTCACGGAAGAGGTCCACCGTCCGCTGAAGCTGTAGGGTGCCATTGTGCATTGGTCAACATGTGGACCTGTGGCTGTGGGCAGCCATGGGCACCTTCACCACGAGCGTCGGCCGGGATCTGAGGTGGCGGCGAAGCTTGCAGCGCTGCCGGGGAGGGTTGTCAATGTGCAGAGGTGGATAAAGGGTGTGGGCGGGGGCAACGTCGATGATGAAGAAGCGGACCACCAGGCCCGTGCTGGGAGATTGTGATCAACATTCTTGTGGCCGGCTACTATACCGACAACCTTGAATCCGATGACGCGCTCCTCACAAACTGCGCGCTCATATGCATGGACTGGTCGTTTGTCACGCAGAAGCTGCTCTTCCGCCACATCACCCTCCACATGCAAATGGCGTATATCGCCTTTCAGAAGGCCGTCGATCGCTCAACCCCACGAGGCTGCATGCTAGGAGACGCTGTAGTTCGCATTCGCCTTGTGTTGGGGCATAACTAGCCGTACCATCTCTGTCAACGCTCCTTCGCCCGCGTGGGTACTTTGTGCCCCAATTTCTACGAGATGCATCTCGTACTGTACGGTGAGGGAGCTCCCAGCCAAGACATCGTTGGATTTTCGGATGCCTCGCAGATGAAACGGCCTGCACCTTCATTTGACGAGCACACACTCGCCCTGCTGCGCTCCGGTCCCTGTATATTCATGCTTCAATTGGGCAACTGGTCCGATAATAATCCTTCCCTTCTCCAGCTGCTCGACGTCTGGGCCGAGCTGACTTCGCTGGACATTAGCGGCACTCTGCCATAGTTGCCCAGCACCTCCCTCCTGCCCTCGCCGTGCGCGCTGACTCCGTTCCACACAACTTCCGGTCAATGCCCTCGGTTGAGTTTGTGTAGTGGCCGCTGCATAAATCCGTGACTATCCTCTGCGTGCTTGAAGCTTGACCTCCCGCGATCCCTCCCCGGACACACTGGAATTCCTCGCATCCGAGTACGGCTCCCTCATACATGCCTGGAGAGGACGAAGAGAACAATTGAGAGCACCACCCCCGCTAGCAGTGGCTGAGTCAGGTACCAGACAGCCTACGCACTCGGTTGCCATCACCAACTCATTCAAGGATATCGAGATGGTCGTCGCGTTCGTGGGCACATGCTGAGCACACCGTGATTTCGCGTCGCTCGCATTCTTCGTGTTCAAGCACACACAACAACAGTCTACTGTAACCATGCAAGGTTCCCCCGGTCAGATGTTACCAGGCCAGATGCCAATGCCCGGTATGATGACGCCTGGCCAGATGGGTCCCGGCGTAGTGAGTACAAGGTTGCACGAATCAAGGCCAGGATCGCCTGTGGTCATAGAAGGGACACAGTCGCAAATGTCAAGGTCTCCATCACGCATACGGGTCTCGTCACCACGCTCGCACACACCTCAAGTAATCATTTCTGTGTCGTCCTCCTGCGGCCGTAGGGGATCTCGGTCGCCGCCTCTTATTGTTCAGTCTCGTTCATCGCATGGTCAGTGAGATTAACTAACATCAGATCATTGCAGACTAACCGTAATTGCAAGTGTTGCACGCTCTGCTGCTCCTTCCCATGCGCCGACACACGCAGAACCTCTCATGCGTGATGAGGCGATACCGATGTCTAGGACGCCGCCACTTGTCGTTCTCCCCGAGCCATTCGACCGCCGGTGTCGCCTCCTCGCACTGTCACCCTTCTGCCTTCTGCACATTCTGGTCCGGGAGTTGCTCTAGGAAAATGTCGAACAAGAGCATGAAGAACACTTCGGAGATCGAGAGTGCCGTACGCGAGGCCTCGCAAGAAGAAGAACAACGGCGACGTGAATTTCAGAGCAAACGAGGACCAGCACGATCCGCTATTTGTGCAACGCCACCGTCGGTGCGACCAGGATGAAATTTAGAGACTCCGTGCAGAGATGCACGGATCAATTCAGATAATTAAGTATTAATAAAGACCTACCAGATTCCGTGCAGAGATGCACGGATTGATTCAGATAATTAAGTACTGACAAAGACCTATCAGAGGCCCAAGATTGGCAAACTGGTCTGACTCCGTCTTAAGATCCTTTTTTGACTTGTTGGTCTGTGTGGCTCTTGGTAATCTGAGAATTATCGGAGCAGTCTTGAAACTGACAAGGTGATCGCGTCTGGTTCGTCTTTATTGTCTTATCCTCGTCTTGTGCATCTGAAAAATTTTCCGGTCACACTGACACCAGCCGTCTGATTTGTCTGGGGACTCTTTCTCTTCTTAGAATTCCTCACCAAGAACAAACAAGACAATTCAGATAATTTAAGATAATTTAAGATGTTTTAAGATGTTTTAAGATAGTTTAAGATAGTTTAAGAGCCAAAAAAGACAACTCAAGACATATCGGATTTTGCTGATGCAGTGATCACGTATTCTCTCTGTAGTTGGTAAAATCTGGCGCCGTTGTATTTTTGGTGTTGTACAACATGGCCCTTTCCCGGCTGATTCCTGCGGACAATTTTTGACTCCAGCAAATTCGTTCGCCGATGACATCTTTGGTGTAAAAGCCGGCGGGAGAAGTATCCGGCAAATCATTTCGCCGACGACATACTTGCCGCGAGTGTCAGGAGAATATAGCTGATAAGCAACTTTGCCGACAAGATCATTCTGCAGGTAGATCTGAATGGAAGACAGTATGATGTCCCCCCTCACATTCCATCACGGCATATGCACAGATTTGGCTACAAAATACCTGAGCCTATGTTGATATATACTCTATACTAAGGAACAGGCATCATCACATATACTCTCTGCTGAATTATACTCCCCGTGACAATGCAAGCTCATGCAGTTGTTTCATTGCCGTGTTTTATTCGAACCATTTTCTGGAAGGACATGGGCGTATTTTGTTTGGAACATTTTGCTGGGCTTGTAGCGTGGTCGGATTTCTGCTTATTTTAATGACATCCTTGGAAGAGGTGAAACTAGGAGCTCTGTGCCATATTGATGGTTTCGCTCATGGTTAACAGCAACGCTTCCGTCTCGATTATTCCTATTGAAATTAAAGTTTTGAAATTCTTCCGCGAAGTGGTGTGCATGATATGCGGAACGGATTTATCCGGTGACATGTGGCAATCATCTTCATTTCAATGACCACATTCTTGACTGCATTTCAAAACTTGTTACTTGTCTAGCTGCCTGACCCGAAATATAGTTGTAACAACTTAATGAAATTATTGGGATGAAGCTGTCCAATTATATCCATTTCTTTTGTTGCGGACTTCAAACTTTATCACTTTTCTATTGTAACACACACTGGCTGCAACTCATCTTGTTGTAGAAACCTCACCTGTTGGCATGTCTCGTCCTACCTCTCTCGACTGTGTTAATGGCCAATCTAGAGAAAGACGAGCACAGGAAATCTATTATCGGTGCGCTGCGACAGAAATGCAAGTCCGGGAGTGGCGAATTTGTCAAGCCTTCCGGGCGTATCCACACAATGCTCAAGTTCTCACGCAACAAAGGTGGAATAGAGGTCTTGAAAATGAGTTGGTAAGTTCCATACGACATACTAATCATTACACGGCTTATCAATATGCCCAGGTTCATGTTAGGGATCTCATCGGGAAGATGTACCTGGTTAACTTCGAGGCTCCCTACATCCCAGAACTCATCGCGGCGCTTATGCATTTCGCATTGATTTGGGAGGATGGAATGTATCGTGTGGATATTGCCAAGGTGCCCGTTCCCCGGGAAAATCCTCCGCCTCTCCCAAAGTCATTCGAAAATGTCGGAATTCGTTGGGCTTGGTGGACTTGGTTGGATGAGGAGCCGGCATTTCCACCGATGTGGTGGAAAGATCCCACCATTCATTATGTAAGTACTGAAAATAATCGTTTATCTACTTACTAACTGCCATTAAGAGGGATCCTATTCGAATATACCGTGCCGACTGGGAGGAGGTAGTAGAGAGGCTATTTGCGTTTGAGCGATGCATGCGGAATTCTGTCAAACTCGCCAGCATGACATCCGAGGACTAGAGACCATTTTACGCCAATTGGAGGAACAAATGTTAGCTACAGGCAATTGTAACTAGTCATTTGCTTTCTTTTCATTTTTCTGAGCATATGGGGGAACATTTCACAAGGTTCATGGGCCAGTGGGCTGATATGGTCAGTTGACAGGTCAGTCGACATGGGCCGGAATAAACAATGTATTCATGACCACATCGTGTCCGGCTAGAGTGATATAGCCATGACAACAGCCCGGCCAGATGTAAGATATTACCAACATCACCACTCCGCACAAGAATTTCCTCATGTCCAGTCAAACAGACAACCATGGAATACAATGTCCGGCATCAGCAAAAAGTCCAAAGTCTGGTGGACGTTGCACCGGCCAGACACGTGCAATCTGGCCAGGGAGGCCACGAGGCTACCAGACTGCGCGCGTCTTGCCAGATAGGGCAAGCGTCCAGCAGAGCATGCAGCCGATGTTGGAATATTCGGTGCCTCACGACGTTATCGAGCTCGCACGGTAACGGTTCCTTGATTCCCGGAACTTCTTTATTCCTATCTTCGGTACTTATCGTATATAAGCTGCTGTATTCTACGTTGTACGGTACGCGTTTGCATCGGCCAAACGCGATGCTTCCTCCTTTCCTACGAGTGCGCCCGTGTATTTCTACACAAACGCGTCTGGCTCTGCCCGAAGCCATATAATTCGTGCATGCCCGGTGGGGCCGAATCCACTCGCTTGCGCGGCTGTCGTTCCCACGCCGTTGCCTTACTCGTCGACTTGTCCTGCCGCTGCTGCCGTCGACCCGAACCCGCGCCGAGCCCTGCGCTCGAACCCCTAACCCGATTGACCGAACCGCCGCGATTAACCGAACCCGCGCTGACGCTCGCCGAGAGCTGAACCGCCCGGATCGAAAGCCGCCCGCCGAGGGCGCACCGTTGAAAGCCGCCCGCCGAGGGTGCACCGAAAGCCGTCCGCCGAGGATGCGCATCGAAGCCGGCGTCGAGGCACATGATTGAAGCCGTTGAGGCCGTGGATGCCGATACCGTGAGTTGTTGAGGTGTTGGATTTGGGAGCCGGGAAGTGGTATGCCGCCGTTATCAACCGGTCCTTGAAACGCCCAAATCAAGTTTTGGCACTCGCTCATGCAAAATGCAACCCAGCTTAATTCTGGTTTCTGTAGTGCTTTAAATATATATAAGCAATGTTCTCTCAACATTTGGGGAGAATACATGAGAAACTGATTGCACAATCTCAAAAATATGGGTGTTTCAACGACCGGAAATGGGGCAAGACCCGAGTCACCGCTATATCCTCAAAATGGAATTGTTATATCTACACTTCCAGAGTACTTTACACCTCCCTACCTAGTCTAATCTCTTCGTCAGGAGCATCTCAGTTCAATAAAATAATTTTTTAGATGAGAAGATGTCTCAAAAATTTGATAATTCGAGCACAAAAGTGTTTCAAGCACTGGTGGTGTTTAAAGGACCAGTTGATGACTGTATTCTTCACTCATTGGATTTGTCGGAGGTTTTTTGGGTTTCTCTGTTGATGTCGAGGTCTCAGGATTTTTGCTTGAGGGGGTAAGAATTTTGATTTCCACTCTCCATTCACTTGCTCGCACCGCGCTTCACTCGAGGGGGTGTGTTGGAATATTCGGTGCCTCGCGACGTTATCGAGCTCGCACGGTAATGGTTCCTTAATTCCCGGAACTTCTTTATTCCTATCTTCGGTACTTATCATATATAAGCTGCTGTATTCTACGTTGTATGGTACGCATTTGCATCGGCCAAATGCGATGCTTCCTCCTTTCCTACGAGCGCGCCCGTGTATTTCTACAGCTGATCGCATCGTCCTGCACACGGAAGGTACTCTCTTGCAGAGTAGACAATGTACCTTGTAATGTAATGGTATAGTGTGCATCCAATTATAGTGAAATATTTTTCGCCATATCCACCTACATGTTTACCAAATCGGGGTACGGACATCAGCAAAATGTCGATTTGACTTATGGCTCTTAAATAACCCTTATGAACTTACTTTTAAGTCTTATTTCTCTTTTTTTTTCTTAATTAAGACCAATAAGAGCGATTAAGACGTAAAAGAGGTCTCATAAGGGTTTTTAGCTGCCCAAATAAGTGCGTTTAAGTACGTTTAAGACACAAAAGTATGGTAAGTCAAATTGACATTTTGCTGATGGACCTTCCAAATTAGGTGTTTACCTCTGTTATTCGCAACGTCAGTGTCAAACATTTTCGGTGTTTTCTTATGACATCACAACTAGTACTTTAAACTCTCGATCTTGGCCAGTGCAGACTGAGCCGTATAAAAAGTACCTCCCACCTGCATTTAAATATTGGACTCCATCTCTGCTTTCCCCAGATTTCTCACCATGAGCCTTCACCTGATCGTCCCACACTTCCCCTTTAGTTAGCCTGCACATACCATATGATGTAAGCCATCTAATTAGAGTTGATTCCCGCCATTCCTCTTGCCCGGGAAAAGAGAGCTCAAGAGCTCTGGGACGCCTTGCCAAAAATCAAACTCGTCAGCGCTTCAACCACCAAGTCTCCCACAGTTACCGAGCATCCAATTCCGATGATGGTCCGGCAGCATCCATGCACGTGCTCCCGTGTTTCTGCCCCGACACCCATATTCCCCGCTCATCACGATATTCTAGATTTCGTTTCCCCACGCTGATAACTCCCATATATCTCGCTTCCAATCGATATCCCCAGCGCTTTCAAACGTACTTAGATTTGTGTCTCATTTCCAAATCAAGATAATCTCAGAAAACCTCACTTTCCCAGATCGAGATGGAATGACACAACATTTCGCTGCTCCCTCCATTTTTACACACTTATCTCTGCAGTACCTGCTCATCTTCCTTGTGTTGTGTGAAGTACCAGTGTTATGCAGGACATCGAACGTTTGCAGAGGTCGGCGACAGTTTGCCGACCTCGATGGTCGCCGACCTCAAACGACCACGACCTTTCTCACGAGAGCGTGACCTTTTTACTTCCAGAATTGCCAGCATTTGGAACTGAAATTCGGCAGGGCATGTGCTTGCCGGTGCTGATTCCAGAAAGCGACGGGGAAGTATGAACGTCTCATGTCTCTGATTGGATCCTCCAAGGTCATGCGAGCGTGAGAAAAGTCGTGTCAGCTACAGACCAACGAACTGATGGCAAATTGTCGTAAAGGTCGTGGTCACGACTTTTGCGAACATTTGAATGGTCGTAGAACACTGTGAAGTACTAGTTGTCCAAATTTTTTTTTCGGACTGCCAAGAACGCCTGACTGAGTCCGCAAACTGCAAAAGGAAACCCCAACAAAGTTCATCTTCCCATGCCTGAGCAATCATCCGGATCTCGTCCCGATTTTCATAGTAATCGCTCCACTCAAACTCCGATTCATTCCCATGTCTTTCCTAATGAGGTATTGATGTTCAACTTTTGGGCACCCACCGAACTCCTTTACTTCCCTCAACTGCGATGGTGATTCCCTGTCCCTTCCACTTCACCCACTGCGATGGCGATTACTCTCAGGCCTCATTAGTTCTTGTATCTCCTTCACTGCGATGGTGATTGCCTTCGCTCTTTGCCTCTTTTATTTTCCCCCACTGCGACAGCGATTGCTCTTCCTTGTTTACTTCCCTTCCCTCACTGTGATGGCGATTCTACCTATGCTTTCACCTCAATGCTATGGCTGGCTTTAAACTCACCAGCAAGTCTTACATCTCTAAGAAAGTCAAGATACGGTATGGTGGCGCCCTTGGAACCCATGTTCAAACAGAAGGTCATCATTTGAGTGATGCTCAAAAATGACATGACCAGGCAGCCAAGCTACGTGCAGCACAGCTTGGGGGTACATATCATGCACTCTGATCTACTATTGCGATACTTACTTTCTATGTATAGCCATGAGTTTCGCCGACCGCCAGCATCTCATGGATATCGACCCAGATTTCACCCATTTGGATGACGCAGGAGATGCATATGATGGCGGCTTTAATTCACTACCTCATGGTGAGGAAGTGATGTTTCTCAGCCATGCAGAAGGGGAGGAACAGCTATGCAGAGAGATCTTCGAGGACTTGCAAACGAAAAGGTATGTATGCTGCATTGTCCTGTGTAGTGCGTGCTTACGCTATTTGCAGAAAGCGAAAGGATATTCATACTCACAAGGACCGGACAGCGGAACCAGGAATGGTGGGAACAACTCGAAGACTTGGTTGCGGTGTACCTGTCATGGAAGCGTGGTGAGGAATGTACATTGATGTTGGAAGTAGAGAGCTGGAGTATGTTTGCGGTGGACTTTTTCGGTAGGTTTCATGTTCATATTTATGGCATAAATTTAATGGCATAGGTTGTTCTGATCTTAGCTTCAAACCATCCTCTCCGACGGTCTGCATCAACACGACTCTCGTTAGGCATGGCTATCTCGGTACCGCACCCCATAAGCCAACTGTAGCCTTGTCTTTCAAGGTGCTCGAAGTGTACCGGCAGCTATGTCGTGCTTGCCCATGCTTAAGTATTCAAGGCATGGTTCACACATTGTGTTACCTTCATTCAGTGAGTCGTATTTATTACGTTTTTTTTTGACATTCCATCTGAATACTGTTAGGTCCCTTACTGACGCGTGCTCATCGACCAACTTAGCATTGCCTTTGACGTCTACCTCAACATCCTTCACAGCATTGACAAGCATGTTGCCACTGTGCTCCATTGTGACACCCCCAATTGGCATATGTGCAATGTGTGTGCCCCATGCTTACATGCTCTGGAAGACAAGCCGCTGCTGACGTTCGCTTTTCTGGCAACAATGGACGAAAATTCATCCCTGAAGCTTGTAGATGACACATTTCGTGGTGGAACCTCGCGAGATGATGATAGGCTCGGACGGTCAGATCTATGGATACTTCCAGCAGATGTTGATCACTTCAAGCATGAAGTGAAGCAATCGAAGGTGTGCAACATGCATGATATGTACTTGGGTTCCTACTGATTGCAATTTACAGAAACGGCAGGCGGCAGCCAGCAGTTCATTTACCGTGGACCCTGCCATGGACAACGATGATGACGACACTTGGCTTGACATTGACACTGACAGTGGTGGGAATGAACCAACAATGATTTGTGTGGAGCACTGAAGGAATGCAGGACCAGAAGCAAGAAAGAAAATGTTTGCCCTATTTGCTGTCACAGATGTATTTATTTGTCTCTGTTGCCATGGTCAGCTTCTCACCATATGCAATATGATACGGAGTGGTGAACTGTGCATATATTTACTTTCTTGTGATTATGACCTTTTTGTTGCTGATGCTTGTCTTCTGTAGTATGAAATATCCTCTTGCGATAGTCGACAAGTTGATCAGCATGTTCCAGGACAAAATTGGACTTGGGTATGACATAGCATGTGCATTTTTGAAGACTCTCATAAATAGTTCTTTGGCAACACTCGTGAAGATGGTCAGTATTACTAGTATCATGCCGGCATTCCATGGCCACAGCCATAATCACGGCTGTCAAGTCTATTGGCACCCCATGTATATGGAAGGTGTCAGAAAAGAAGACTTCGAGGGCTGTGAGCGACTCTTCTCCAAGTTGAACGTGCTTGCACCTGGCACCTGATTAGCATCTGTCTTCCATCGCGACAAGGTGATCAAACAGTTCTTTGACTTCTGGGATGAGCAGAAACATGCTGAAGTGGGTGAGCGGGTTATCGTTTCGACTATTCTACATACATGTAAATGGAAATTTCATCTTCAACAATTATCGACAGGCACTCAGCATCATAGAAGAGGGAACTCGTACCCTGCAAATTCTCGAGAAGGAATTGAAGATCACTGAAGCTGATTACGAGACATACCTTCAGAAGAACACGTCTATCTTCAATCGCTCAAGTCAGAACCTCCGGAAGTTGCACTGGCGATCGACTACCTCAAAGCATTGCATCGTCTTGAGACAGCGAAGTGAGTAATTTCATTTTCACTTCTCTATATCGGCTGATTTCCCATGATTATAGCTCGAGATCTGGAGCTGCTAAGGTTGAATATGAGAAGCTCATCAACAACCCGAAGCACTTTGATGACAAGACCTCGAAGAAGATCTTGTCATCATATCGCACCATCCTGTCACGTGTCAATGCAATTGAAGAAGAAGTCTGTGTGCTGAAAAGTGAGCTGGACATTGTGGAATGGTGGCTGCTGGGCATGTCGCGGTACAAGGAGATGTCAGCTGAGTTAAAGCGGCAGGAGCATCGTGTTGCCCTCGACAACCTCGAGCACCTTGTGGTGCAACAACTGTTTGAACTCACCAAGCTGGGGATGAGTGGTGTCAGTGAGCGATATCATTCAATTTTCCTCCAGTCAACTCACATACTTTATCTAGGATACAAGATGCGCGAAAAAATTTGGCAAAGCTCTTAAAGCTCGCGCAGAGGCTACTGGAAAGCATTGGTGGAGTACAACACTCACGCGGCAGCACTGTCCCCTCCTCGCCCACAATTTGCATGGAATCACGTCATGGACATGGTGACTCTTGCTGAATTCGACCTGCTTCGTGATGTGCGTCGGGACATTCGAGCACTGCCGTGGGCTCAACATCGTCATTGTGAGGCGATGAACACGTACTTCAATGTGAAGTGTGCCCGCAAGGAGATCATCCGTCTCAACATTGAAATCGACCGACTTTTCACCTTGATGATCGATAACCATGTCAATTATTATCGAGCAATCGCTGCAGCCTCCATCGTTGATCTGACTTTGGCTCATGAACTTTTGTGCCATTGGTTGTACTTAGACCATATCCACGAAAATGTTGCTCATCGTCTCTTCAAGACCTCCCAACTGCATGGATTTTGTGGCCGTCTCAGATATGGTTGTCGTGTTGGGCAGGACACGTCATTGATAAATGGCATTCCACTGCCATTGTGGGCTACGTATGCCACTGTTTCAGAGCAGGGCATGGTGACTGATGTTGACGATGACTTAACTGATCACGGTGGAATTCCGGGACAATGAATGAGCAGGATGCGGACAACCTCGTGCAGTTCTTCGACAATCTCGGTATCAGAGAATAGCTGTGTATCCTTTCATGTAATATATATCACTTGAGTATGAATTGAGCAGTATTTGTATGCGGGCCTTTCCTCACGAGCTTGTAGTGGTGTATTTCGATAAAGACCAGGTGTGAAGGAAGATGTAACAGATCAGACGAACAATAAAACATTGTGATTGTAGGGCCTATAGCAGTACTTCACAACACATTCTATTAACAACGACAGTACGAGATGTGCACTACAGAACCCTTAAACCCTCTCGGCAACCCTTTCACTTAGTGTAGTGTTGCCACGGCTTAGTCACACCTGTTTCAGCTTTTTGGATATTCTGACATGAGTTCTACAGATAATGACATCACATTAATTGAAATTAATAGTTAAGATGTATATGTATTTGAATGTAACACAACCATTTGCATAATTATCTTGAATGCATTTCAATTTCAGTTACATTGGTAAAAAAGCTGACTACAAAGTCGGACTTTTCAATCGGCCTTTTGGCCATATCTCCATCAATACAAGGTATAACATTCTGATATATGGCATGATTATGCGGCTGTATATAGGCTACAAACTTAGTGTAAGAACACTGTGATATCTGAAAAACTGCACAAGTTATGAGTCATATATCATTTAGGCCTGACTTAGCTGCAGCAACACTAATTTCACTTTGACAACACTTCGAAGGATGCTCCGCAATCTCCTCGCCTGCCTCGTTACCTCTTCCACTGATATTCTCATCGGTAGTTGCAGGTGCCACTTTCTTCTTGCCCTTCTTGGTCCCTGCATCTTTGCGCTTCTTGTGCGTGGTCACCAATCCAGCTGCAACGCTCTCGTCATGTTTCTTTTGCCACTCAGCAAGTGCAACAGGAGAAAGACGGTCAAAATGGCATGCTCCCCTTTCAATTGCAGCGAGCAATTGTTGTAGCAGCCCAATGCTGTTACTGAGCTCTGAGGGGTTCACAAATCGGTCTGCGGTCCATTCAATGAGCTCAATTCCAAAGCACAGAACAATGTCATGCTCATAGTTTACGTAGTTCATTGTCGCCTTCAGGTTTGCAGTGATCTCAACTAACATATAGATCAGTAACATGTTATCAAACAACATTAGCCATGTACTTACAAAGCATCCTGTTCATTCTTTCCCGGATTTCGGCCTTCAACCACTCGGCCCTTGATTTTGATGTATGCAGGAATGCTACGAACAAACTGTTGAGCAGAATTACATACATAAAAGAAAGATGCTTACTCATAAAATCACATCCTGTGAGGGCAAATGCCTCCGCCATCTAGTGTTGCTGCAGCTAAGTCAGGCCTAAATAATATATAACTCATAACTTTGACAGTTTTTCAGATATCATAGTCATCTTACATTCATTTTGTAGCCTATATATAGCCGCATACTATTGTCAAATATCAAAATGTTATACCCCATATTGATGGAGATATAGCCAAAAAGCCGATTGCAAAGTCTGACTTTTTAGTCAGCTTTTTTACCAATGTAACTGAAATTGAAACATATTAAAGATCATTATGCAAATGGTGGTGTTACATTCAAATACATATACATCTTAGCTATTAATTCCAATTAAGATCATGTCATTATCTGCAAAATTCATGTCAGAATATCTAAAAAGCTGAAACAGGTGTGACTAAGCCGTGGCAACACTACCGCCATTGCGCCGATCTTCTCAGGATCCCAACCTTTCCGAATGGCTCCCCGAAGGAACTCATCGAGCTCCTTCGATGAGAAATACCAGCAGGGTGCCATCTCGAACTCTTCTGTGTTACAAACAAGGCAATAGAAGAATTCAACTCCAGTCTGGTGCTTGAGACCGAGACACTGCAGAGAAAGTGAAAGTTAGGTTAACTTTGAATCTTAATCATGAAGGTACTGACCAAATTTTCAATCTTCAAGCAGACATTGTTAACATCTTGCGTGCGTCCACGCTGAGTTGGCCACTGTCCAGTTGTCCATATTTCCCTCTCTTCAGTAAGTTCAGCGATGAACACTGTCTTCTGCTCCACACTGAGGTTCTTGTAATCTTCCATGTTGTCTCGCTGTAGGTCAAGGAGGTTGACTGAAACCCCCGCTCCATCTGATGAATAAGTAAGTGTTCTATTGCTCAGACAGCGTGGATAATGCACCTTCATTAAGTTCCTTTGCCATGTGGTGGGTCCAAGCATTGAAAGTGTTCGGTTTCCGCGCGTTGTTCATCTTCATACCACTCGTGAACAGCAGGGTGAGGTAATGACTGGGCTTCTTGCCGTATTTTTCCGAAAGCACAGTTGCAAGGTGTAAGGTATCATTTGTACCATTGTTTGACTTTGGCATTCAGTTGTCACCTCTTCAGCACATTGTCCTGAGCAATTTGCTGCCACTCCTCGCGTGATAATTTAGGCGGAGCACATCATTTCGCAGGAACAGTCGACGAAATCATTATGGGATAAGTCATGATAACGAGTTAGGAGCCTGAGAAGAGCACGTTCGAATTCGACAATGTGGAGAACAAGACGACGTGAGATAGAGACACCAATCGAAACCTAAACACACACCACTGACTCGACCCATACATATATACTAGAAGACCGGAGACTTCGTGGCAAATCCGCAACATGAATCCACCTGTAGTCCGAAAACACATCACATCTCATGTGAAATCACAGCAACAATGAAAACGAATGACACAACCTCAGACGACGATGCGATCCAATCCAACCATGTCCAGTTTCATCGCCATCGCCAACTCCTGTGCCATTCCTTCCGAACAGTTCAAGCGAAACTCAATCTCCGGCACCCATCCGCTCACGGGAATTGTTTCGCAGATGTTCAACAAACATTCGTGAACGCTGGGCTGAAGGCCATAGCGTTGCACGACGGCGTCGGTGTGATTACCGAACCGAAGAGTGTTACTCGGGGTGAGGGAAGGAATGGGAGGGTTATCGCCGGCGAAAGGATTTGACCCAGTAGGGCTGTCGGTGTGCTTCTCGTCGCGTAGATCAGCATTACGATTACCGATGTTACCCATGTGAAGGAAGGGATTTCCGCCGGGAGAACCCACGGCGCGCGAACTCGATCCTGATGAACCTGACGACACTGACGACATCGACGACACCGCAGACGGAGACATGCGACGCGCAACGCTAAAGGCGGGTACCTTGCCCTTCGCAATGGGGGTAAGGCCCCTACCTCTAGCAGGCGAGTGTGCACGACCATGAGGGGAGCTGATGGATGGCACGGCTGCGCGGCGCAGAGGGGATGGCGGCATATTTGCCCGCATGAGCAGGGCTGTCGTTGAAGCGCTGTCAGCGCAGCACCATAAACCGAATGAATACGTACTTGCGCGCGCCTCATTCATGTCGCCACGAAGCTTCCCGATAACCGTATCCTTCTCATCTACTAGAGCTTCAAGCTCCTGGACCCTTAACTTCAGCTTGTTAACCTCCACCTGATACCACCCAATAGAGTTGGTGGCGGGCGCGCCGGCATTGGAAGAAGCGGCAAGCCAGGCGGTACCAGCGGCCGCACGCTCTGCTACGTAATCATCAATGAGACAATCTAAAACCCCAGACGGATGACCACGAAACACATGTCGCGTCGATTTACCAGCCGACGGAGGTATCAGAACGGGTTCGGAAGAGACCTCCTCGCTCGGAATCCCCGTCCTCTCGTTCAGAAAGCTGGTATTCTTGAATGCACGCTCCCAACGGGCGACCACAGGTACCCCGACGTCCTCGATATACATCTGCACAATGCGCGCAATCGATACCTTTGTCCCCAACTCCTCCATCAGCGGCTCTGAGAAGTACACTTGCGCCCGAACGTCTTCTGCAACCGGGCGAGCTGCTCGCATCGCGTTACCTTCAACGTGTATGAGAAGCGTCGCGCCACCGGTGAAACGATCCCATATCGTCACCTATTGAATGGAACATTAATAATATCGGACCACCGTCAAATGTTCGGATTACTCACCAAATCGAACACCACACGCAAGAACCGATTTCGAAATGAAGCCCGAGCCAAATTACCATCCGGACCCGGAGTCGAACCCGCATGGGCAGAGACGAAGAGTGGATGAAAGCGGTCTCGCTGGAGGGTGTTCATCCCATCGGTGTGCGCACCTCTTGCGAAAAATGCAACCGCCGCAGCATCCAACTGGCTAGTGTAAGCGTGGCCAAGACCCGTCACGTTCGCAAGAATCGCACGAAGCGACTTTAGACCGGAATAGCTGAAAAGACAGTCGGCAATAGGAGGCAGAGGTTCCTGGTTCATGCCAGAGAGAGATTGTAGTGAAACAGCGAAGAGGAGACGAGTAGATTCAACTCACGCTAGGGCCACGCCTAGGCTCGAACGTCGTGTGAGAGGCCACTGAGAGGTCCCCCGTGGGAACGCTGAGTTTCAATGTGCCGCCGGCAAGTCGATCACCTGATCGCGACGTGAGGAAGACGCGTCCGCAGCTGTACTCTCTGCAACTGACGCGTACTATACTGTATTTCATAGCTGAATGAGCTCGAGACACTCTCGAGAATCTATTGCGATAAATGTCACCTTTCGACCATCTGACCATCTTCATGTGGTACGTCTGCAATGGGTACTGACACTTCCGAGAGCCTGAGAAGTCCCTCGGCGATGTCGATAATCTCATTGTGGCTCATTTTAAGCAAAATACCAGAATACGAGTGAGATGTAGTGTGCACGCAACAGAATCGTAGTACTTCAACACTCCATGCGTGATTGTGCCATCGGCGCGTTCAAACTCCACATTCCCACGGGGGACCTCTCAGTGGCCTCTCACACGACAATCCAGCCTCTATACAGAGGAATGACTGTCTTCTGCATATAGAGGCTGGCTAGTGAGCCTAGGCCACACCATCTTGTGCATGTTACATGGGAGCAGAGGAATGCCAGGGTGAAGAAGGGAAGCGACTGATTGCACACCTACCATCTCCTTGTGCTTTATAAACTCAGCCTGGGAATATACTGACAATACTGGAGAACGTTGATTGGTCAATTGACAATGCAGACATCAGTGTGGATCTCTCAGCGCTCCCCGCTCGGGTAACTTCCCGGAGTGCTGTGGTTCTGAAAGACACACTTGGCACTTGCCCCAACGGAATGATGAACACGGTATGACTCACGAATTAATGAGATGATGTGATGGGCAATATATGTTCCTTAAGCACATGATCTCTAGTACAATGTGGCGAGAGTACTTCTACTATGGTTTTTTAATACTTTTAAATACTGGAGTAAATTAACATATGGCGTCCAATAACAGTTGGCATAAATATTCTGACATTATCTTGAGAAAGCTACCCGCATCGTGGGATTAATGTATAAGTATGAAGATTATCTTGATTTGGAAATGAGACACAAATCTAAGTACATTTGAAAGCACCGGGGATATCGATTGGAAGCGAGATATATGGGAGTTATCAGCGCGGGGAAACGAAATCTAGAATATCGTGATGAGCGGGGAATACGGGCATCAGGGCAGAAACATGGGAGCACGTGCGTGGATGCCACCGGACCATCATCGGAATTGGATGCTCGGTAACTGTGGGAGACTTGGTGGTTGAAGCACTGATGAGTTTGATTTTTGGCAAGGCGCCCTGGAGCTCTTGAGCTCTCTTTTCCCGGGCAAGAGGAATGGCAGGAATCAACTCTAATTAGATGGCTTACATCATGCAGGCTAACTAAAGGGGAAGTGTGGGATGATCAGGTGGAGCCTTTCGATGAGTTTGCTCCCTCGCTCTCAATTCTGAATGGACGCGCATATATCGACCTTCAACCAACAAAAACATGCCTGCTTGCTCCCTGACCTATCTATCCACCTCAAACATCTGCTCTAGTCTCCATCCAGACCACCACGGACTTCCTTGTAGCTGGTGCACCATACCCTTTTCCATGCTTGTCGTGATCTGCCTCACAGTGATGGACCCGTACGGGTGCAGTGTGTGCTCGGGCTTCAAGGTGCACATGCCGCACAGCACTCAAGCTTGCAGCATACTTCAAGCTGTCAAAGGTTGTGTGGCTGGATGCATGAGACAAGCGCAGAGCATGGTGGTGCGTCATTGTTCTTCATGTTGTAGTTCAAGCGTGGCGAAGCCATGTCGGGAGTTGGGAGGCTGATATTTCACATTTTCTTTTTCGAATGCATTGTACTGAGATCCACATACTCCAGTGGATTGTGATGAAAGTGCAAATGAAATTTTGCAGTTCCAGGAGTTTCAGTTCAACATTTGCCGGGATTATGCATATTCCATTCTCCGTCTTGCTGAATCTACAAGGTTGCATCTTAGGTTTAAGTTAGTTCTACAGGTACCACATCACCATTGCTCATCAGCAAAACTCAATTTTTCCTTGCCACTCTTTGGGCTCTTATCAGCTCTTTTCCTCCTTTTTGACGTAAAAAATTGCCTTTCTTGGACAGTTTTTAAGTAAGAAAAAGGAGCGAGCCCTCCTTTTGTTCCTTTTTCTTCGTAATTTTCATAAATAAGTATTTTAAGTAGGAAAAAGTAACTAAAAGCACTAATAAAGGAAAATTTGAGTTTTGCTGATGGCCTGTCAGTTGCTTCAGCTCCATCGTAGAGATTCAGTACCCCTGATGCATCCATCATGATGTACTACACCATTGACGGATGCATCCCGATGGTGTATCCACATGGATACATCTGCAAATAATTAAATACATGTTGTTCACCCATGGATACATCCTACAATAATTAGGATACATCTTTCCTTAGGATACAGATACATTATGTCATAGTTAGGATGCATCCGTTGCCATACGGATGCATCCCATGATAATACTTAGGATGTATCTTTGAATAGTTCGGATGCATCTTAATACGGATACATCCAGCGATAAGTAGGATACATCCAGTCACGGATACATCACCATATTACTAAAATAAATATTTGCCTGACTCACGCATTGAACCCACGTCTTCACAAATGACAAGATCTTCCAACTGCGCCATAAGGACATACTTAATTGAGCGCATCTGAAGAATTTGACTCCGAATTGCATCATTGGCACAACTGTCACACCTCTGTTGCAAGTGTGCCGCCATTCAGGTATACCTAGAAATTACTACACCCAGATAAATATTCCTACTCTAATACTTTAATCTATTGTGTTTGCTGCCTCTTCCTGCAGCAACAATGGTGTCTTTCTGTGGGATTTAACTCAGTCACTGTACAAGGCACTGTCTACCTACCTGATTCATCTGGCAAACTCTTCAAGACTATCTTCGAGCAATCTAAGTGATGAAGGGAGAATAAGGGGGAGATAGGAGAAAGAGGTCAATAGAAGAACCTAGCAATAGTAGGAGAATATGTGTTATTCTTCGGAAAGTGACTGTGGTGTCTGTCCGTGGAATAAATCTCAAGACAATATTTGAGCGACATATATAATGTTTAAAAAATACTAGAGTAGTGTGGTGTTATGCCCGAGTTGGTTAACGCGTGTATCTGACCGATGTGCATGCAATCACGTGTTCGAACCCTCCCTGTTGTAATTATTTCTTTTATTCCCCCAAAATGGGCCAGATGCATCCGAAAGAGAGATGCATCCGTGAATAGGATGTATCTGTGAGTGGGATGTATCTCTTTCAAAGCATGCTTAGGTATAGTAGATACACCACCAGGATGCATCCGTGGATGGTGTACTACACCATGATGGATACATCAGGGGAACTGAAGTCCCTCCTCCATCAGGGTCAAACAACCAGATGTGAGTCAAATTTGTCCCAATGGTTAGTGTCCAAATAATAATGGACCAAAGCACTTTTGAGTGAACTTCCTTCACCCAGCACGCGTATGTTTTGACTGCCCAGTTTGGAGACATCAGGGTAAATCTATGTTAGACTGGACTATACTTGATCGTTAAAATCGTGCCTTGTTCAATTTATTAGCTGACAAATACACATTCATGGCACCATAACTCAACGGATAACTACGGATTCTCCACCAGAATCCTGATGTGCAGTCAGGATGAAGACATTCGCATTTGCCTGGATCTTAAGCATCCGGGCAAATTTCGCACATGTTCGATATCTGTTCGTCGGCGGGGAGCTGAAGATGGGTGCATTGCAGTGTGCAGGGCTGGCGAGCATCAAGCCTGCGGAAAGTGAGTGTTGGTGGTGCCATTGGACCACAATGCAGCCACCTTGAGTGCGCGAGTCTGAAGTGCAAGTGCGTCGTGTTGTGCACATTGCACAGGATGGACCTGGATGAATCGCACGCGCAAGCTGCTCGATTGCGATGACAGCCGCAGTGAAGTCAAGGAGGTCGAGCTGACGAAACGTAGAGAGGGAGCGAGAACAGATGTAGTGTGCTTCAGCTGTGGGGAATAGATGGAAACAGCTGCATTATGTACCTGTAGAATATGCACATGTTGTAGTTCGCAAAGCCATGCACCGTTGCGTCGGGAGTCGGGAGGCCGATATTTCACATTTCCTTTTTCGAACAGTTTATCCTAGTTCATTGCCGCTCACATATACTGCACGCTCCGTAGCTAGGTGCTTCAGCTGTTTCCATCTATTCCCCACAGCTGAAGCACAGTACGTATTCCCTCCCCACTCAGTTTCCTGTCTAGATACTTATGATCTTGTAGCTATGTCTGTGTGCATATTCTACAGGTACATAATATAGCTGTTTCCATCTATTGCCCACAGCTGAAGCACACTACATCTGTGTGCGTATTCTACAGTCTCGCTCCTCCTCTACGTTCTGTCGGCTCGACCTCCTTGAGCACACAGACGTAGTTACAAGATCATAAGTATCTAGACAGGAAACTGAGTGGGGAGGGAATACGTACTGTGCTTCAGCTGTGGGGAATAGATGGAAACAGCTGAAGCACCTAGCTACGGAGCGTGCAGTATATGTGAGCGGCAACGAACTAGGATAAACTATTCGAAAAAGGAAATGTGAAATATCGGCCTCCCGACTCCCGACGTGATGGCGCGTGGCTTCGCCGTGCTTGAACTACAACAGGAAGCTGAGTCATTCCCGGAAGGTATAAAGATCACAGATCCACCAAAGATCAAAGAGGATCATGCAGAGAACCTTCTACAATATTGGCAGGATCAACAGAACGATCCGGCTACATCAGCAAAATGTCAATTTGACTTACCATACTTTTGTGTCTTAAACGTACTTAAACGCACTTATTTGGGCAGCTAAAAACCCTTATGAGACCTCTTTTACGTCTTAATCGCTCTTATTGGTCTTAATTAAGAAAAAAAAGAGAAATAAGACTTAAAAGTAAGTTCATAAGGGTTATTTAAGAGCCATAAGTCAAATCGACATTTTGCTGATGTATTGTTAATGTTTTCCGGTTCTCTAATGCTATAATCGACGGCGAACTTCGAAAACTGGCAAAGTGCACAGTATCCGAAGATGCTGACACTACGGGCATTTGCAGGTATCACCCTCCACGAAATTCATGGAATACTCCCATATCATGGTCCTACCTTATGATGGAATATCAAGGAGATGTCTGTCTACAGAATATTTTAAGTTTCAGTGGAGTTTCCAGCTCATAACACTGCACCTTATAAGAGAAATTCGGATGCAAGTGAAATCAACGAGATATGCCATTGAAAGGCAACGTGTTCGATCGCTATCCGACTGCGAGATATGTGCTCTTGCCTTTCTCGTACATTTCAATCCACTTTCACGTGGCTTCCCGAGCCGTTTTCATGTAAACTTTCCCTTTATCGGAAAGGATCAAGAAAGGCTTGGGAAAGGCATGTTTTTCGATTGCTTGTCGGCACATGTCCGACCAATTCCTGGCCCTTGGGCAGGCTACCTGTCTTGATGCGGGAAATTGGTGATATATTTATGATATCCAGCTATCAGAAATTCTCCAGATATTCCCGATCCAGGTAAGACCATATGGGAATATCCCGAGCATTTCGCATAGCCCAATACTCGCGAATGCCCGTCGTGTGAGGACCCGGTCAATGATCAGTGCTCTGCCCCGATCATGGTAGATCGTATCGGAAGGAACCCATTGAATCATCCATCATCGAATAGAGCGGTGGGTCCTATGCGAAATACAGGTAAAAACAGAGGCATCATCGTCCTGAAGTGGGGACTCCGAGCCAGAACCAATCGGTCTTACCGACTTACCGGCGAAGATGCCGAATCTTCTAGGAGAGGACGATCGGCGATCTCGTAAAAATGTCCGGAGAATTACAGCTGCGAGGGACCAGCTGCCATCAAGGGCTGTGAGTACGTTAGCTAACCGTCGGCGTTTCCTGTTGGCGTTGTCCGATGAAGCCATGTATCAGACATTAATCCGGGTAATCGTGGAGAAGTTGGTGGGTAAACATGTCTGCACAAGAGATTGAATGATCTGATGTCGTAAAACAGGAACTACACGATTGCCCGGAAATATGAACATAATTGGTTACCGGCAGAATTTCACCTCGCTCCAGCTGGAATCGACGATGTGGTTGCATTCTGGATGAGCGAAATCCAAGAATGTGTTGCTGGAAAGAAATGGTGCTTGATAGAAGATGCTGTCGAAGCTGCATCATCCATCGAACTCATCCTCCGAGACCTTCACCGGATCCAATTTTCGTTCGACGATCCTGACGTTGACACACACAACGGAGATATTCCTGTGCACGTCAGGAATACACCGCACTCATTCTCTCAGGTCTCGGCTTTATCAGAGTTATATGGACATTTTGTCAAGTTCTGGGTCGATCAGGACAATGATGGGATCAGATCTCTGATCATTGAAGAATCGCAAACGCATATCCCGTCGACCACGGATAATTCATTGAATACCTCTTCATTTGCCGGACCAACATCAACCGGCGATACTTCGCCGCGCAACTTAAATGCATCGATAGGAACCAGGCCGCGAAGATCGATCCTACCATCCATATCTCAATTCCATGACGATAATCACAGACGCATACCTGACACATACGCCACTACGCCACCTCGAAAGTGCTCACAAAGCCGAGGCTTTCCCATCCGCAGACCAGAAGCCAGAAACCGAATGCTTCTGACCTTTACTATGCTGACGGTCAAGCGGATGCTCAGATTATCCCCACTGAGGACGTCGTCAGCCAGCTAACATTTCGCCGTCGGGGAAAGATCTCCGGTGGTCGAACTTCGGAAGGGCAAGAAAAGAGTTCAACCTCAATTTATCGTTGAGGTCCCAATGATCAGTTGTAGATTGAAGCGGATTGCCGATGGCACTCCATTGGATCGTAGATGAGCAGATACTAAGGAGGAGCAGCCTCTGGCAAAAGGACGACGAAGAATGGATTATCCGGCAATACTCACTGCTACTGGTGCTCAAACAAGGAGCATGACTAAAAAGGCCGCAGGTACTCTTCTGCCTTCGAAGACGGTACGAAGTCTCGCCGACGCAGATGGATGGTCTATATCCTCCCTACAGTGCCTGACATATCTAATACGGTGCTTTGAGAACGTATGCAGTATGAAAATCACCTGAACTACTAACAGGAATATAAGAATTAGATGAAGGTAAAGAAATATGACAAATATGTGGGACGAAACCAAAAAGTTTAGGCACCCATATTCCAATCCTGGAGTCGCTGTTTATGCACCCTTCTCACCTCCATGACTTCCTCCCATGTAAGCAAATCTTTCTCCGTTTCTGGAAACGCTGCGACCATCCCGTGGATCGAGTCCATCGATTGACCATTTCCGCGTTCTCTGACCATGGACCATATTGCTGCTGCCTCCCTTTGCCACGTCTGGAGTCGGATCATGTCTGCACGACACCATTGTAAAGATTCGGCGCGAACTCTGGCGAGATCCTCAAGGCTAATGTTGGTTATTCCAGGAACCTGGTGCGCCCACCAGCTGCACGATCCACTCTGCTCCCACTCCACTTTTTGATTTTCCTCGGGAGAGTCTCGTCGAAATAAAAGAACCTCTGGACTCTCGCTTCTGTCTCGATGACCGTCCGGAAGAGTCGTCATCGGAAACGTTAGAATATTCACCGGCGTGGTGTGAATTAGCCGGTTGTCATTACCCGACGGCAATCTGCCGGCGGTGCTGAGATTAGTATATTCTTCCGGTGGTGAATTTGTACTCCATCCTGGATCAGTATCATGAAGGGTGGTAATACGGCTGTGTCTGGGATCGAGTCGTAATTCGACGTATTTTTCAGGAGGCGACGTTGTGTGCCAAGGTGGCAACGATGTGTGAGCATGAGAGTGGTGAGATAACCGTGTATAACGTTCCACCGGAGAATCTGTCCTCCAATCGTTATCGGGCATGGTAGGCGCAGACTGCGGCAACGGTCGATATCGGTCAGATGGTGAATTCGTCCGCCATTCAAAGGTGGAAATGTCTTCATCCATATTGTGTAATTGGCCGACATATTGTGCCGCCGGCGAATATGTGCGGCACTCGATGTCTCTGTCGCGTTCATCGTCAGCATTGATGATGTCACCAGATGCTTGGTTGTTCCAAGTTTGCAAATTGGTGTAACTTTCCCGTGGTGAGGTGCAAATCCAATCATTGGCTGTTCAAAAATAGAAATAAACTTCAATGTATAGAAGGAATTCTGGATGAAACAAATACCTTCGTTCGATAAGGCTATTCAAACCATGAGAACGATTTTTATGAACCAGCAAAGATTAACCTACTAGGAATTGTCGTGTTCACGTCATTATTAGTGACCAACATCTGAAGATAGTTCCCAAAGGTGGCCAGAGAACAGGTTTTCGGATACTTGTTTTATGTGTCGGAAAGAGTGATCACTGGGTTGGATTTTCAATATTATGTGCTAAAGTATCCTTAATACAAAAAATGAGGGGTGACGTGACGGGATAACCCACGTGGCAGTAACTGTCACTTTTTACCAAAGCTGGACAGGCTTGCGGTAACACATAGAGCACGGTGTCCAGTCTTACTAACATTATCTCATTGATGACAGACTGATGTCTTATTCTTGACCAGCACTCATTTTGTTTCTGAACTCAAGTCATTGTCAGCACTGAGTGTAACATGAGCAGGGTATGTCACGTGACTAAGGAGCATCCACAAATTTATCAAATATGGCAATATTTGCGTCATCTAACAATTAACACTACAGACATCACCGAAAATCAGTTGGCGCGAAATGCACGAGAAATTCCCTGAGAGGGCTTACCTAATAAGGACTTATCTCAAGAATTTTGTGCAACAAAATAGTAATCAAATATAGAAGATTTCTTGTGAATTTCAGTTCTCTCAATAGTAAGACTCTCCATCTCTGAAGAAATGAATTTGAAATGTCACAGAAAGGACACATTTCACATGACTTTCCAACAACGGGAAAGTGTTGCAGGAAAGTCAAGGGAAAGGCATGGTGAAGGCATCTGTAATCGGATCAAAAGGCACCTTTCCGGAGCCTTTCTGTTTCTTTTCCCGTGACTTGGAACTTATGTTATCATATACTTGGAAATGTTTCGGAAAGGTCAATGGACAGTTTCAAATTCCATCCCGTGAAATGCCCAAGATAGGCCCAGGTCATATAAGACCTACTAGGAAATTTTCCCGACATTTCTCATCCACTTATTTTCCGGTATGCCCGTAGTGTAACCACTCAACAGTTACTATTTAACAGTTACTAACTAAACAGTAACATTCAGTGATTAATATCAATGCTGTCAGTTGCTTTCCCGTGCTGTGGGCACGGGTTCCCACTAGTTGTAAACAAATTATAAAGATAGTTCAAATATATTTTTCATAACCTTGTGTAAATAGTTGTAAACATGTTGAAAACATATTGTAATGTTTTCAATGTTTATCCAATAGGATCACAGCTTTACGATATCTTCAAAATATGTTTTTTAATATTATGCCGTTAAATATTATAAATGATATTTGAACTATCTTTATCATATTTTTACAATATTCTCGTCAAAAATATTGAAAATCCCTACCCAGTGGATGGTTGGAGAGAGAAATGTGCAGGCATCACCACTAATTCAGCGATCGCCTGCTCGCGTAAGCTACATGGCCAGACAGTTTCAACACTGTGACAGGGCTGAAAACCCGGAGTGTCACAATAGCACTGTAATGATACTGTACCGATACTATTCGCCAATGATCATAATAGCCTCGTATCGTACAACTTGCATGACCCTATTTTGCCGCCTAAATTTTACCTGAAAAGCTAAGTGCACATTCCGAAAATCATGAAAAAATCTTGTGCACACAGCAGGACTCCAACCATGATGCACACCATCACAAATCCATCCAATGCCAAGTGTCGTAACCACCAGACCACTTTGGTGTACAAAGGTGTTGATACATATAGTTTATACTCAAGTTTTCTTTTCAGCATAAAATTAAGGTGAAAATGGGGTCACACAGGTGCTTCGATACAATGCCCACACTAACCTTCTGCATAACGATATTATAGCCCTCGGGCTCCAGCCTCACACAAGTACCAATATGGTGCAGTATTTACCCTTCTCGTAAGATTTATATTATCTCGTTCGCTATATGTAATAATAATGCTATCGCAATTTGGCCGTGTAGGTCATTTGATCTAGACCTCTTCTCGGCTAAATAGTAATGCTCCAGGTCATGTGATAGAATTGACGTGGTCAAATACCGTCCGGCCTTCGTGTGGGTTTCCCTTCAGCTCCTTCCCCAAGTTGCGCCAAAGTGACAAGCCTCCTTCTTCAACTGCTTCTTTTGGAACCATGGCCGCACCCTCCGATTCCTCGAACCTGATTACCCAGTTCGACTCTTTGGCCGCAGACCTTTGTGCGGCATTTGCCATTCGACCAAAGCGTGATCAACCTAAGTATGAGGAGTTCACTTGCACGTGGTGGCAGCATCTCGTGAGTCCCTCATAGGATTACTCAGGGTTTTCCGGCAAAATTGACATTCCGGAAATATTTGAACTAGTTTCGACTTTATAACCTTGCCAAAGCCGCACGAAATGGGGGCGTCGAAGTCCGATTTCCACGGGTTCTCTTCAGCGGTGTCGTGGAGGCCAATGGCGCATTTCTTTCGAAAACTGAAAGGTCAATAGAAAATGTCCGAGCAGACGATCCCCGTTGCAGGGACCAGTGGGCCCATCGGGATGATGAGCCGGTCTCCACGAATATGAATGGATGGTGGCTGAAATGTTCGTCGTCGTCTAGCTCTGCTTGCATTCGCTAACCATCTTTCAGATATTCCTGGGAAGACGATTGAATCTGCGAAGCCTTCCGGCATTCTGCAGTCGAGTGGGGAGTCGCGCGGCTCACCTGTGACGGCAAAACGTGCCAGAGCTCGTTCGATCGGTGAAGCGAATCGGACGAAGAAGGCAAGGCAAGAAAACAATTCTGGGACAATTGATGTAGGTACGCAGGAGACGGGAGAGCCACACAGACGTCGTGATGGCAAACCCGGAAGATGCATTGCCTGATGTCGAGATGCATGAAGAAACCGTCACGGAGGCAAAAGGAAAAGGGAAGGAAAAGCCGCCCGTAGCTGTACAAGATGTAGAGATGAGTGAGCACACAGCCGACGATGATGCGGTCGACAATTCTGTGGTCAAGAAGGTGCAGGGGAATGCCTCGACGGTGGTGAAGGATTCCGGTGGTCAAGATAAGCTGGGTAAGAAGACCACATCGAAGACGTCGTGGAAGGCGAAATCGAAGCGCATCGTCGACGATTCCGATGAAGCGAAGACAGTTGCCGATGCGGACGACGTTGTCCGAATTCTCTCCGATGGCGAGGAAGCAGCTTGCGCTGCGATCACGCTAAACATCTCGGTATGTTATTCTGGCTTTCGTCGTGCTTGCGCTGACTTTGAATAGGAAATTGTTTGCGAGAAATGCAAGAAGGACGGTAAACCATGCTATCTCATTGAAGCGGATTCTCAGGCGACAACATGCGCGTATTGTCGCTGGCTGAAGAATCCCTGCTCGTTTGCCCCGAAGGATGAGGCAAACATGACTGGCCGACGTGCGAAGAATGCGAAGGAGAAACAAATGAAGCGGCAGGCCGATGCCAGAGCTTCTCGTGAAGGCCGTGGAGATCCAGCGCCGGAGCGCGACGTACAGTGGGAGCAGCACTTGAAACTTCGACTTTGGCAGAAGCAGGCTAAAGACAAAAAGCCGGTGGAAAAGAAGGTGCAGAAGAAACCCCAGTCGACTGAAAGCAAGGCGGAGGTCATGGGTACGTTATCCCCTGTCGCTCTCGTCTTGTGCTCAACTTCGTAGCCTATGTGCTAATTCCTAACTATATCAAAGCCGCGAAGACAAAGCCGGCAAAGGCATCGGCTAAGCCACCGACGGCAAAGTCTTCCTCTCCGGCTAACAGCTCCCCGGCTAAACGCGCGGCGAAATCTTCTCCGACGGAGCCACCGGCAAATCCTCGCAGCATCACGCCGTCCTCAACCGCCTCCACAGTCAGGCCGGCGACAGTTGGAAAGGACGTCCCAACGGTGCGGATCCGCCCCATGCCGCGTAAGGTCACCACGCCCAAAGACTCCCCTCCACCTGTGACTGTACCCACCGGCAATGTCAAGGCAGGACGGCCTGCTGAGTCCACAGTGAGCAAACCATCCACTATCGAAGGGAGCAATACCACCGGCAACACGGATTTGGGCAGAAAGGCTACTCAGGCGCAGACGTCTCAGTACGATAGGACTCGTGGAGTGCCTGAGGAGGTGGGCAAGAAACACCCAGCTCCACGCCCGATCCAAGCAGACCTTCCTGGTGGTCGCCAGCATGCACCAAATGGCCGCATGACGGCGACACCTCGTGCGCCTCAATTCACGAGTCCTGCCCTTGAGGATGTGGACAGCCCTGTTGAGGGCAGCGGGTCGGAGACCGAGGACAGTGACGACGAGGATTCAGACGACATCGAGGCGATGTCTCCCGTGAAGGTGGTGGAGATGTTCATTCATGGCAGGATCACGAAGAAGCAGCACCGACGTGTTGGCATCCGGTTTGCTGATCGCCTTGACAAGGCCCTCGCGTATATGGAAGAAATGCCATTCAGAATGGACGCAGTGGAGGAGACACTGAAGGGGAATGGACGTGGAGGACTGCCAGGACTGGAGCAGAAGATGGATGTGATCTCCGCAAAGATCGATGCGAGGGACGCGATAGTCCAGACCAAGATGGATGGGATCATCACGAACGTGGACGCGCTGCGGTCCAAGGTGGACAAGTCAGCTGAGGTCGCGGGAGAAGTGACGAAAATGTCGTCCGCTTTGACGACCTTCACCGCGGATGCCAACGGTCAACTCACGACGATTGCTAAGTCGACTGCCTACATCCATGAGCATAACGTCGTCACGACCAACCTCACCGAATTGAAGGATGCGAAGAATGCGGAAGCCATGGCCATACTTAACCGCCAACAGGAGACGGCTGTGGCGGTGATTGAAGGACTCCGCAAGCAAGTCGTCGACCTCACCCTTGCGAAGGTGAAGCATCCGGGTGAGGCAGAAGCGAGGGATCACCCCACCAAGATCGACAAGGCTGTCGGCAATGATTTCGATGTGGGCGGCGAAGTTGCGCGGCGAGAATGAGAAGGCGGCAATCGAGACTGCCGATGATGGACAGAAGGCCGCTGGCGATGTCGCCGGTGAAGGATTGGAGGGGACCGCCGAGAAAGCCGATGAAGCGTTTGCCGACTGGTGTCCGTGATGGACTGCGTTTCCCTCGCGAACTTCACAAGCGCTGTGCTTAGATTCATTTGATGTAATTGCATTCAGCTGAGTTGCAATCTTACTCGCAAGGTTTCATCTTCTGGTCAAGCCCGGTGTCTGTGCTGGATGCGTTCGCGTGAGATCACGATAGGAAGATGGCCGTTCGTCGTATGGCCTGGGCGGATAATCGTCATATAAATAAGGAAATTGTAGATTATGCGGCAGAAGATCGCGGTCGGAAACACTGTGCTAGACTGCAGTGGTCCGGGCTGTTGGTTTGGACTTGGTCTAATTGGAATACTTCCGGGAAACTGTCCGCAACGTGTGACACCGGCAAACAAGATAGAAGCGTTCGCGCTTGCCGGGCCAACGGCGAATATCGTTTAACTTGCCATTATCGGTAAATATTGATGAGCCATCTGATCACCGTTCTCATACGTTCTAAAGTTATCCGTGAGATGATTCTTCCGGTTGTCGCTCCGAGCTCCGGTGTGACTTAGCCGTTGCGCATATATACTGTACTACGTATTGCTCCCCGGCACCTCCCTACCTTCCTCCCATATGAAAAACTACACCAATGCATGGAAATTCGAGCCGGATGATGACTTCACCGCTGTCGTCCGCACCTCCATCATCCAGATCCTGAGGACGCCGTGAGTCTTGTATCTCATATTTCATATTAAGTTTCGCGGACTTGGCTCGCTCTGGACAGTGGGGGCCCTTACCATGACTGGTTCATGGAAGGTGTGAGGGACACGCCGAGGTCGAAGCAGTTGGAGGAGCACATCTTCGTCGACGGGCTCAACATCCTCCGCCACTATGAGGGGATGCGGCGGCTCGCTGAGCAGATCACAAGCAGGGGCAAGATCTCCCACGCGAACGCGGCGGTCTGGGAGATGTATGTGACATTTGCAGTGGCGGCGGTGTTCGCCCATTACATTCCGGTGAGTGCATGGGGTTTGATTCATAGTGGTATGCTAACGGACTTTAGATCGTTCCGATGGAGGATGGGTCGGCAGAGGTGCTGGACGCCTCCGGCAAGGGACAATTTGAGGAGGAGGACGGAAATCAAGATGACGGGGGTAATGACGAGGACATCGGATGCTCCACATCCACTCACCTGCATATAGGAAAGCGTGTCCGCCGCTGATGTATGTCAGGAGTCCGCGCGCTCCAGCTCCGCTCACGGGGGGCCTGGCAAATGAGCCCGCCACTACAGTGGCAACATGGCGTCCGTCGGCGGCGATTGTATAGTGTAAAGATCGTTATTCAATACTCACAATTTACGGTGCATCACGTCAGACTTTAGCCGGTGTACCAACCGGCTTTCCCTGACATCAAGCTTCCTTCATGTCCGGTCAAGAAACACATGTCCGCCATGAGTCTGAATCAGGCCTAGAATTATGATTTATACCATCTCGTACTGTTCATATATATTTGCTTTCAGAATACATACGATCTCTTCTGTGTGATTCACCGTTCACACTTTGCCATGTGATCCACTGGCAATTCAATCAATCATCCTTGCGATTCCCGACTGCGGCTAACGTACTGTGATTATATAGGAAATTCTATCCCCCGCTGATGTATTTCGGCGTCTTCATGTATCGCCCAAGCTCTACGAAATTCATTGCGATGTTGTCCGGTACATATGCTGAGCGTTAGCCGGTGAAAATACCCACTTTTGAAAGTAGGAACTGCAGTGAACGTTTCCAAGTGGCATCGTAATCTCACCACCACCTCCTGTCAACTATGATTATGTAAAATATTATCTTCCATATTCCGATGATGATGTCTGTATTCATGCGCCCACATAGACGCCATTCAACCAGGAATTTATCTGGTGATGTGAATGCCCCCTCATCAGTGGTTGACGTCTGGCATATGCATGCATCTGGGATGCCGCAGCTCACATGGATCATATTCAGAATATCACCTTCACTGTATTCACTATGGTCCTGTTGACTTCTGGTGGATTTGCCGGTCGGAATCCAAAGACAGGGAGCCTTTTTTCTCCGGCCTCAATATGGTGAAGGTTGGTCATACACATCCCGGGCAGAACGAACGATGGATCAAACAATGAATTGACCACAAGATCTATGGACAGAATGAGGAGGAATTTATGCAGCATATCATCAATTCAGAACATCAGAAATATACGGTCGCCGGTGTCGCATTCCAATCGCAGGATGTTGGATAACCCGGCAAAACATGAATAGTGAGTCACACTGAACAGATCACATGTATTCTGAAAGCAAATACATATGAACAATACGGGGTCGGAAAAATCATATTCCCCGGGCTCATTCTGGCTCATGGCGGACAGATGTTTCTTAATCGAACATGAGCTGGATACGAGGAAGTTTGATGTCAGCGAAAGCCGATTGGTACACCGGCTTAAGTCTCACGTGATGCACTTGATCATAAGGAAGACGTTGTCGCTATTCAATATTGAGGTTTACAAAATACAATTGTGGGTAGAGGAAACCACGTTCCGACACTAGTGGCGGGCTCGTTTGGCGGGCCGCCCGTGTGCGGAGCTGGAGCGCGCGGACTCCTCCTCACGAACCCTAAACCGACCCTCTGAATCTCCTTCATACCCAGCCTCATCGATGAGGGGATCTGTGAGTTCCGCATTGCCGCCCTCTGGCAAGATCTGCAAACCATTAGTGCACCAGTAAGACGATGAAATCAACACCTACATTGACGAATGTCGCAAACGCGGTGCCCACGGCGAATGCTACGAATCGGTCCCAATGTAGGGTGTCTGATGGATCGAGGCATCCGTGGTTCTTGAAGTCCTCTGAAAACTGCCGGGTGGTCTCGAAACGCCGGAGGATTTCGACAGCGTCGGCAATGACAATCTCGAATAGTATCACCATCTCCGTCGTCCGGCCATGTTTTCCAAAGAACCAGTCCCTGTATGGACCACTTCTATAATACTGTGAGCGACTCATCGTATCGGAAATACAATGCATACTTGTGACGCAGGATGGCCTCTGCCGAGCACCGGACATGGGCCACAAAGCTCTCATCATCATCGAATTTGAACTGTTCACTATAGTTGGGACAGTCGAGGATCCTCATGACTGGCGAAGATGTGGTGTGGGCATTCAGCAATCATAGCAGAGTTTATAAGCCATCCCGGCTACGTCTTCCGATGGATCGGCATGTGTACCCGAAGAATGCTCACACGGATAGGTTTAGAAGTGTCCGGAACGAGGATCAGATGTTCAAAATAAATTGACCAACAATGATAACGCAGACCACGTTCCCCATGAGGATATCCTTTGTGATAGCTTCTGTTCTAGAACACTATCTGTTCTGATGTCACCTGCTAGAAAGACTTTGCGGAATAGTGCAAATTCGGCAAATTCTCATCCCAAAGATGCATCCTCCACAATTGATTCCATAATTCCGATTCCCAAAGAATCGGATTATGATACGATAAACGCAACAGCCAGATCACATGGGTTTTGTTGTTATGCGCTTTTTACGCTTACTTGGGCGTTGTGAAACACAACGGTGTGTCACATGACAAAGAAAAGAGGGTGGCGCTTTGGTGAGATTAGACTCATACCATATGCTCACGAACGGGAGGTGTGCATCCATCGGTATGTGATTCATTGTTGAGGTTCAAAAGGTGTTCGTTGAAGACACATGCAGAATATTTTACACCTCGTTGCTTTGATTGACGAGAACGTTATGGCTTTCACTCGTAGTGCACATGATACTTCAACATGTCACGGGTCACAGGGCCTTGATTTGGTCGAATTTTTGGCGTCGGTCACAGGTCACATTGCTAGCTTGTCGAATCAAATTTTCGTCTCAAAAAGTGCAAAAATTTTCGGTGGCTCCTGTGGAGCCAATTGCCTTATTTCTGACTGTATTTTTGCGAAAATTTGTGGAAATATTTCCGCTGGTCACATGGCACGGACCAACTTGTCGAATCGGTCAACCATTTCAGCGATGTCACACGTCACAAGGCCTGTCGAATTGATGGAAATGGTACAGTATGGTGCGCTGTGGTACTCCTATGTCTGCTTTACTGATTGGACTCACTTGTTTCATTTTGCAGTGTATCGACCTTGTGTTGTATAGAAGTACGTTGCCTGTGGAGCAAACATTTATCAGTGAGGCGGACTGTGTGTCTGACCGTGTGCGTGAGCCCCTGAACGTAATTGGGGGAGGACGGTCGAATGTTCAGGTGACTTTCGACGGTGGTGAATTGAAGGAGTGCATTGTTGTTGCAGGCATGTTGCCGATTGGGTGCAGTTACAGCAGTTTTTATTGGGTATGTGATCGACCCATCAGAATGCTTGGTTGAGTTTGACCTCATAATATTGGATGTTGATATTCCGTTGCTTTTGAGACATTTGACGGTGCGAGAAATGACAGAAATCAGTCATTATCATCGGATATCAGTACCGTTTCAATCAAGATCAGCATTGGACAAATCACAGGCACTTGTGGCGCATAAATGTAATGTAGATTGTCATCGACACTACAGTCTTTTCCGGATCATAAGACATAGGGAAGATAAGTGTGGTGGGCTACCGAAGAACACCCCCCCATTTCCCCCTTTGCTGGTGAGTGACAGAGATCGATTATCATTTGTGTCATCGTGGTGTGATGCATTTAAACATGAGGATGTTGGAGAGATGCCTTGTGGAGTATGTGGCCATTTGACGGAGGTCAAAAACGTCAAGGTAGTATGCATGAAAGACATTCATTCAGCAAAATCTCAATTTAACTTATCATACTTTTTGTCTCTTAATTGCTCTTAAATGCACTTATAAAAACCCTTATGAGATCTGTTTTATCTCTTAATTGCTCTTTTTGTTCTTAATTCAGAAGAAAAAGAGATATAAGACCTAAAAAGTAAGTTCATAAGGGTTAGTTTGAGAGAACAAAGTATGATAAGTCAAATTGAGATTTGGCTGATGTTGACTTACGTAGTTTGGAACGTCCCAGCGAAGGGGTCGCATGTGTTCAACAGCAGGATGGACACGTGTTTGCAGAGGTGGAAGGGCCAATACTTTATCAGCCCGTGGTGAAGGGCGAGGGTGGGGAAAGGACAGTGGATGTCTGTAAGATGTGTGCAAATGTTGTTCGAAGACATCAGCTTCCACGGGAGGCATTGGCAAATGGACTGTGGGTGGGAGATGTGCCTATGCAGCTTCAGGTTGCAAATTTCTTGAAACAGATGTTGATGGCAAAAGTACGCCACAATTTCTTTGTGGCAAAAGTCAGTAAAGGGCAACATAAGCTGTGCACAATCACAATAATGTTTTCTCAGCCTGTCATGAAGGTGATAAATGTTCTTCCATCATGAGTGTTTGGCCGTGCTGTTTGTGGGTCCATGCCGGCCTACAGAACAGGATATGAAACGGACACCTTTCATTGTACGGCATAATGTTGTGTATGAGGGCTTACGCTGGCTACAATGCAATCATCCAGACTATGCTGAAGTTGAGGTTTCAATAGACAATCTGCACTCCTATAGCGAAACAGAATCACCAGTGTGTTTGATTTATCGAAGAACAGATGGTAGCACACCTTCGGAGAGTCTAGCTGTTCACGACTTGGATGAGAAAAAAGGCACAGAAGCAGGGCCATGTTCTTTTTCAATGCATGCACTAACCAGTAGGGAGTTTGTGAATATGACTTACCAGCAAAAGATCGCGGCTGCGTTGAAGCACTTCGAATCGGGAGGAAAAGCATTGGCATATGGGCATGAGCCTCAGCCGGAATCTATTTATCACAATCCATCGTTGTATCCGGGTGTGTTTCCATGGTTGTTTCTGTATGGGCGGGGGGCATTTGAGAACGGATGTATTCATATGAAGCTTGAGTGAATAATGCATGTCCAGCACCTGTTAATGTATGCAGATCGGAGGTTTCAGACCGACGAATGTTTTCCTTTTATTGCGTTCAATCACGAGCAAATATGTGCAAGTACTCACGGGGGTTATCTACTGACTTCACAATCGAATTTCCCCTCAGTGGTAGACAAGATTATGAACGTCAACAGGAATGCATTGGATGTATTGATCGAAAGAGGAAAATCGGGTGAATACGTACGCTCTGTTAACAAAGACGAAAAAAAATGTTTCAAGCTTATGTTTGATCATTGATCATGTTGCAGGCCATGTTCAAGGATCAGCAACCAGGCGAAAGTTAGTGTTGCTGCAGCTAAGTCAGGCCTAAATGATATATGACTCATAACTTGTGCAGTTTTTCAGATATCACAGTGATCTTACACTCCTTTTGTAGCTTATATAAAATGTTAGACCTTGTATTGATGGAGATATGGCCAAAACACCGATTGCAAAGTCCGACTTTGTAATCAGCTTTTTTTTATCAATGTAACTGAAATTGAAATACATTCAAGATTACTATACCATTTCCATCAATTCGACAGGCCTTGTGATGTGTGACATCGCCGAAATGGTTGACCGATTTGACAAGTTGGTCCGTGCTGTGTGACCAGCGGAAATATTTCGACAGATTTTCGCAAAAATACAGTCAGAATAAGGCAATTGGCTCCACAGGAGCCGCCGAAAATTTTTGCACTTTTTGAGACGAAAATTTGATTCGACAGCTAGCAATGTGACCTGTGACTGATGCCAAAAATTCGACCAAATCAAGGCCCTGTGACCTGTGACATGTTGAATTGATAGAAATGGTACAGTATTATGCAAATGGTGGTGTTACATTCAAATACATATACATCTTGGCTATTAATTTCAATTAAGATCATGTCATTATCTGTAAAACTCACATCAGAATGTCTAAAAAGCTGAAACAGGTGTGACTAAGCCATGGCAACACTATCCCACCATCGGGCATGAAAGTCAACATATTGATGGTGAAACTGGCCAGAATGTGTTGTAAGGCTGTGACCAGTCCATTCATCTGTGCTACTACATGCACTTCAACTACAGGATGGTTTGCTGGTCATAGTAGAAAGTGGCTAAGAAGATTGGTGGGGAAACATTGAGCAAAAGGTGGACCAAAACCCATCAGTTTATGTGAAATTTATGGATTATATCATATGATGAGGGAAGATCCCCATCCAGATACTTCCCACATGAGTGGAAAGTGCTGGATGCCCATAGAATCTCTGAAAAGACAATGAGAGTGAGCTTCCTCAATGTCTGCACTTTACCTCTTCATTCTAGGTGAGTGTGCTATTGTCTGACTGATGACCAGCCTGGACTGACAATATTTCTCTAGGTTTATTACATAGCTTGGGAGTGACATGAACCCTTCAGAAGGTATTAATTATCAGCTCAGGCCCTTACAGTTAAAACTGACTGCTCCATTCACCCAGTGAACCTCGGCAGCGGCCCCATCTTTTCCTTTGACCGTGCCGCTATTGGATCAGTCCGGCACTCTACTGCAGTAGCTGGGACATTTGTGAATGAAAACCAGCCACCCTTAGCAGAAAAATCTGGGGCTGCCAACCTATTCATTCTTCTCCCCCAGTGTCACAGGCAGATCGTTTAGCATTCGTTCAGGACCTGCAAAGGAACTCAACCTGTTTATTCTTGGATCCCCTCATCTCCATGGTGCTGGGGCACCTGAGGAGCCCAACCCTGTCCATGTGGGATCCCTCCTCCTTCACACACTGTGAATGGAGCTGAGCAATGCAACAGTCCTGACCATCAACTGAGTGATGATATGCTATGGAGGAGTTGCACGGACTACAGTGAGCTGAATGTTGGGAAGGCTGCCCCAATTCTCAATGGGTTTTTCTGGTGCTTTCATCCGGGTCACATCTCATGATCCAACAGGAACCCGGCATGGTGGAGAGTCATTTGCTCTGGTTTGAGGACCAGCCCAGTGAAAAGTGCAATAGACCGGAGTATGTTTTTGACTGCATTCACATTCACAGGCAGATAATGGCCTGGACCTGGTCTGAGATGATTAGGTTATCCAGAGTGAAGGGGGAGACATGCAAACTTTGATGATGCATGATGAAATGTGCTGCAGTGAGTGCATTCAATGAAGTGGAGGCATTGATCACATGGAGGTCTAAGTGGAAGAGGAATTGCCAGATGGGGAAGAGCTGCATGATGAAGTGACTGAGTACTCTAACTGGCTGTATGCAGTTTCATACCAGGATACTCCATTGCCAGGGAACTAGTTAAATAGGTTTCTTGTTGGTTTACAGTGGGCCCTTGTCCTGTACAACATTTGTCACTAGTTTGTTGCAGTGCTGAGATGGTCCTTGCTGAGATCTAAATGTGCGGAGACAAGGCCCACCTGCATACACGTCCAGATCCATGTCCACCCAGATGGTGCAGGTCCAATGTGGGCATTTTGTTGGTGCTGGAGATGTTATCGGGCAATGTGTTCTGGGGTGCAGGTTGATTTTCAATGCAATGAGCTTATCAATGCTTTTGTTCGGTGACAGGCACGGGGGACTGTTGAGAGAACTATCAAGAGAATTTTATTGAACTCAGCTGACTTCGCCGGGTGAAATTGATGGTTACTACAGATCTGCACAGTCACTGGCTGGCTTGGCTTGCACTGGCCAGAAGCCTCCCAGCGCTGAGGCCCATGATTATCACTGCGGAGGGTATCGATGCTAATGAGCTGTTTTATTGCACATGTTGACATAGCTTATAAGGATTTTGTGGGTTGCAGACAATGAGAGAACTTTGAAATAACAGATCAAGTACTAGCTCCTAATCACAGATCCATGATGGTTTTGTCATTCGGGAGGGGGCAGATGCATCAACGTGCATCTGAAAGGTCGTTCGGCCCTTTCTGCTTGAGATGGGCCTGTGCCATCATGTGGACAATAGTGAAGCCACCTCAGTTCAGACCTGGGATGCACAGCATTGCATGGGTCTGATTGGTGCCAAAGCAGCTGAGCTGTCTGTGACTAAGTTACACAGTCAGGATCCATGTCCTCCAACTACACATGTTCAAGATGGATGCAGTTAGTCCGATGAAACCCCACATGCTAACTCAGCCCATGCATTGGGTGTCTGTTCAGATGGTATGTCTGCACTGTGGCTAATTTGACCAACCTGTGAAGACTGACTAAGTGCAGTTTTGGCCCAACTGCACCCATCCCTCCATGGTTTTGGGTTCATTTGGCCCATTTGTGGGCACTGACCCTGCTTTCACTCAGTCTAACTGTGCTCAATTCAGTATGACTTTAGCCAGCTTGGCTGGCCTGAGGAGACTGACTGCTCACCCATTACCACTGATCCAGTTGGCTTCACTGTGTGCACTTACTGTGAAGCCATTTGGCCCACTGTAAAAGCAAAGCTGCCAGCCCCTTCAGCCCAGCCACAGAAGCAGACCTATCATTGCTCTCTGCCCAACAGCAGAGACTGACCATGGGTTATTTTAGCCCATCTGCATATGTTCACCATTCATCCAATTAGCCAATCTATGTGCACTATAGCCGGGAGAACTCCAGCCAGTCTGGACCCATGGTGGAAACAAACAGAAATTTATTGGGCCAAACCATATACACAGACACTGCTTACTGGCATGTTTTCAGCCCAGACTTGAAACATGCTGATCAATGGTCACATTGCCATGTCTGAGTACCAATTCAATTTGGTGCATGACATTGCAGCACTGAAAAGTAGCCATTCTAACATTGCAGCTAGGACACTACTCCGAGGTATAACATCCACATCCTTCCAAGCACAGAAATTCAGCCAGAAATGAATTGGTTTTCAGAATCCATTCTAATAGTGGTCTGTCCTACAGATGCTTATTAGATTGAAATCTCATAAATAAGCATTGTGACTTACTCCTGCTGTACACCTGCAGGGTGCATGTTCTGGCACCAAAGACTCAAGACAATGGATTAAATATTCAGAATCTCTGACATCAATCTTCTTACCTTCAACATGATTGAAAGAGACCACAGGATCTGTCATTAGTCCATGCAGATGTTTGTGAGTTTCTGGAGTCATGAAGTAGCTAGTCCATGTTGAAATAGTCTCATTAAGAAAGTAATCAATGTGACGATGGACTGTGTCCAGAGGTGGTGCATCGTAACCAGCCTCTTCATCAGACAAGTCATAGAACTCAATGTGAGGCTTGCATCGCTTTTGCATCATGGGAGGGTAAGAGTGTGAAAAAGGACTGGGAGGCGAGTTAAACATCATACAAAGAAAGTGCATCAATGGTCTGCCTGTAAGGTTCCTAATTTATTAGTGAGTTAGGCAGACATTCAACGAGAAGGTTGGAGCTCACCGCAATGTTGAACCGACAATCATGACATTTTGGCGATTCACACAGAATATGATATATTCTGTTTTTTAACAACCCGTTATGAATAGCAGCCCGACGAGTTTGAGAACAAGATCTACCTTTTGTAACATGAAAACAATCTGATGGTGTATTCTTCTAGATGAGGGTCAGCATTTGAAAAGGGTGCCACCTATCCCATCAGCTGTGAGCATATTCATTTAGCAATTCTGCATAAGAGGCAATATCAATATCATGTATTCTCCAATCACCACATATAGAACTTGATTCCTATGACAAACACTATCATGGGCCAAACACCATCTGAGAGAGGTCACTGCATCCATTCTGATATTGAAGTTTGAGTCAAATTAATAAATGTAGAATTTTTTTGATTTTTTTTAATGTTTGCAATGTGCCACATATGAATGTTGTTCCTTCAATTTCTGTGACATTCTCAGTTTCTACTATTTTTCAAATATGTTTCCTTACATGTTACCTGTTGCTCATTTAGATGATTAATTTACTAGGATAGTGTGAATTTCACCATATGATGAGTGCACCTTGGATCCTCCTGATCTTAATTTAGAAGGTCTGTTTTTTCATGCATGTTCGAAGCATAGACAGGTCATTTTTCTTTTAGATTCTTGCTTTATGTTTGGATTTAACTGTTTGGCCAGTAAACCACTACATGAGGATTACCATGAACGGAAAATGTTGTCATTTTCAAAATTATAGCCATTTGCATTCATTCAGATGTTCAAGTTTGAGTCAAATTACATTATTACTAGTCAGAACAAGATGTTAATGAATTTGTAAGGTTTGAAATTCTGATATAGATTATTTAAATTATGGAAAATTTTTTATATTTAATAAATGTAGGATTTTTTAATTATATGAATTCAAATCTGCTTGCCACTGTCCAAATAGGTCTCCCGAAAACTCCCTCAAATGAACTCGTTTGAAGATCTATGGCCACTCAAAGTCATTTACTACCGGTTGTAACAAATTTCCCGATTTGAACATAGACGCCCAGTAGGCACTGGGACGCATCATGTTGATCACCTGTAAGATCAGGTGACAGATGGAGGAACGAGTGTTATATCGATGACACGGATCAATAAGCAGATGAGTAAGGCAGAATTGTGGGATAGTGACCATACGTGCACAAATGGACTTTACTATTTAAGACTGATTTTGCTACCTGGAACGTCAGCTCGTTCAACTTTATTGAACTTCACGCTTTCGTTACCAGCTTCCGCTTACCGAAATCGTTGACCGAATGCCATCACTGGATAGTAAGCCTACTAGTCACGGTCTTGGGCTCATTCATTACACCGGTATAATTACTGGTCTAAACACAGAAGTAGAGCACAACATCAATCACTGGATATAAGTTTCTATCATGCAGTTGGTTTGGCCTGGGGGTCGAGGGGGCGAACTGTCACAGTAATCATTGTAGGACGGGAATGATGATTAATGGATTTGTAAGGTTTAGATTTTTGATATAGATTATTTAAATTATGGGAATTTTTTTATATTTAATAAATGCAGGATTTTTTGATTTGTCTGACTGTCAAGAAAGCATATATGCCTGGAAGTAGTGTGTTAAGTATAGTCATTCCTATAGTCATTTTTCTCATCGGGGTGTCAACTGTCTTGCAGAACCAAGTCAGTGTGTCAGGATGGACTAGTAAGTCTGGGCTGACTGCAAGTAGTTGGACATCATGAGTACCACAATATTCACAGTCACCCTCTATGTGGCCATGCTCAACAAGTATGATCAATGATATTATTTTCTACATTCTGAATTTGGGCAAAAATGCACTGTTTTCATGATTTCATCATTGGACAAACAGAAATATATTGTTGTGAAATTAACCTGGAGAACTTTGGAGGGAATGGGTTATATATCTGAATCAAGCATGGGCTAGTGATACACTCTCATGCAGGAAACACTATGTACAGCAGATGACTTATAACAATAGCACTTATAATAGCATATTGGCTATGCTTTGGATATGCATGATAAAATTAATCATCTGAATGAGCATCAAATAACATGTAAGAAAACATATTTGAAAAACAGTAGGGACTGAGAACATCGCAAAAATTGGAGGAACAATGTTCATATGTGGCACATTGCAAACATTAAGAAAAATCAAAAAAATTCTGCATTTATTAATTTGACTGAAACTTGAACATCCGAATGGATGCAGATGGCTATAATTTTTAAAATGAGAACATTTTTCATTTATGGTAATCCTCATGTAATGATTCACTGGTCAACCAGTCAGATCCGAACACAAAGCAAGGATCTAAAAGAAAAATGGCTATAGGAATGACTATGCTTAATATATTACATCTAAAGATATATTCTTGACAGTCAAATATCTTAAACATGAAAGAAAAAATTAAAAGAATTTCTGAATTTATTAAATTAAAAGAAATTTCCATAATTGATAAATTCATTAACATTCTGTCCTAAGTCTGTAAATGAGACCACAACACACAATGAATAGCATATCGAGAGAAACAAAGTAAATATTGTGACAATTTACAAGACATTTTGAACATAAAAATGGTAAAACTAATATGACAAGAAACATCTGAAACCATGCTTCAAAACATCTGCTCTTTCTCTTTCTGTGGTTGTTTCACCATATTTGATATATTTTCATGCAGTAGATGAGCAAATACTGCACAATGTTTATCAAGACTGGTGGAAGGTGCACAAGCTTCTCTGGATTCACACTCATTAAAGCAAATATAGTGTCGAGAGTGAGTGGACTAGCAGTAGAAGATGAATCAATTTTTGAAAGAATTATCTCATTATTGGGGCTTAATTGTGTCACAGAAGCAAGCCAGTGTGCTGTTATAAACTGAAAAGTTTAAACTGACTGCAAATTATCAGATATTGTGGGCATTATGGTGTTCACAGTCAGTTTTTATGTGGCCATACTGGACAAGATATAACTCAGCAAAAAATCAAAACTTAAGCATAAAAAGGATAGTAGAAGCTTGAAGCATGCACTCTAATACAATTAAAAATGTAGACAACTTGTGTATTAGATTTTGAACAATCTGTTCTATTTGTTTTTAACTACCTCTTGATCAAAAAATCTTCTGACAAATGTGATCTCACTATGCTGATCACACTCTAGTATTAGTCTTTATTTTGCAAAATGTATAGTTTATTCCTTATTGAAGTTGTCAAAAATCATAGAGAACCTCAAGATTCTCATATTTGAAACTCCAAATCCATTAAAAAAATAGTTATGATCTGGTCTCATGCTTTGTGTCCAAATCTGATCAGTTACCAAGCTGGCTAACACACCCAGTCACATGTGAGCACAAGTCCCAGCAAGTCATCTGCAGGTGTCGGTGTAGGGCCTCTGCATATTCAGCATGCCCGTATGTAGCCAGTTCATCTTTACCAGCACTGTTCATCATCTGGGGGCACTTTGGGGCTTGGCATGGGGGTGGGCTCAGCAGTGCCCACTGTAAGAGTATGTCAAGTGAGTGAACTGCAACAGAGGCAGATGAACATGGACAGCATGAGTGTGCAGGCCGCAATGAGGTCTTCAATAACTGTTTCTTGTCCTGCTGTGACCCCATGGAGAGACAATCTGCTGAGATGCCCCATTGATAACATTAACCCCATAATAATAAGGTACACCACTGACCTACCCATTTTTATGTGAATGAAACATTCTGGTAACAATAGCTTAAGCATACTTAAAGCTGATCACAGACATGAAGGACACAATGCTGCTTGGCATGAAAAGTGTGAGGTCTCCGCAGTATTATAATAAAATCTTTGCAACAAGAATTGTTCACTTGCTGTATGATAAAGTCAGAGGGGGGAGGGGCTAAATATGTGGAGTGGGGTGTTCTGTAGAGGATTCGGGAATGAATCGTTAAAATTTAACAGACTGAATTTGCATGTGCATGCAGAAACATGCTAAACTGTGTAAGGAAAAAAGTACAGCATTTTTTCAAACAGGTAATAATGTCACGTGAGGTGTCTCCAGCACTGACAGTATCATAAGTACATGAGAATTATCATGAAATCACAGTCATCCACATTTATTCAGATGTTGAAGTCTGGGTCACATTATACTGATGCTAGTCAGGACAAAATGTTAATGAATTTATCAGTTTTTGAAATTCTGATATAAATTATTTAAATCATGAAAATCTTTTTATATTTAATAAATGTAGAATTTTTTTGATTTTTTTACAATGCTTGACATGTCTGATTGTCAAAAAAGCATATATGCCTGGATGTAGTGTGTTAAGCATAGTCATTTCTATAGCCATTTTTCTTTTAAATTCTTGCTTTGTGTCCGGATCTGACTGGCTGACCAGCGAACCACTACATGAGGATTACTATGAATGGAAAATATATCCTAATCATTGATGTCTTGTTAGTTTTACACCTTGTGAGTCTACTCACCTATCTGTGAAAACAATCATCAATGTAGCAGAGAACAAAATATCATTAATAATCTTTATAATATTGTTGATTAAAACCATACATGCAAAGGCAGAGTTCTTTCTTGAGTTTGATGGACTAGATGAAAACCTTCTGCTAGAAACAAATATCACTTGTGAGCATGATGTAATTTATATATAACTTATATGTAAGGTAGCAGATGTAGCACATATACACACATGTATCTTTGACCTTAAATAGCTTAACAAGGCACGATAGAAATACTCCACTATATAGAGAGCGAACCAAGTTAGTGGGTGCCCTTCTTTTTCACTGAGGACTATATATATAATTTGCTTGAATGTCAGATTTATACTGAGAAACTGTTTTATCTTGACAGCAAATTTAATGAGGTGAAGAACCCTCATGTGACTGATCTGTTTTGTATGACATTAGTAGAAAGTTTATGACATTTATAGGATTTTTTAAAAATTTTATTTATTTTTGACATATTTAGCTATACAATCAAGTATTCTGTATGTCTTGCTTGATCCATGATATAGAGAGTAATGTTGACATGAGAATGATGCTGTTGCAGAGTGATTCACTAGTTCACCATTTTTGTGTCCAGGATGTCAAGATATCTTGTAGATGGTCACAATATTCACTTTGTTTATCTCAATATGCTATTCATTGTGTGTTGTGGTCTCATCTATAGACTTAGGACAGAATGTTAATGAATTTATCAATTTTGAAAAAAAAAAAAATTATTTAATAAATTCAAAAATTCTTTTGATTTTTTTTCTTTTATGTTTAAGGTATTTGACTGTCAAGAATATATCTCTAGATGTTATCATTAGTGAGATAACATAAAGTTATGAAATGTGTCATTGGGTAAAGCTCAATGTAGTCATTGGTTAGTAATTATGATAATTGCAGGACTCAAAGAATATATATTTATTAACAATGTTTTTGAAATATTATTTACATTTCTGATAATATTGATCGATGAATGCAATTCTTCCATGTGTTCTATGCATGCACTGACTAGCATCTATGTACACCTTTCCTCTCAATGTATTTGTGTAGGGGTTCATTGCACACACACCCGGACTGTACTTTCTGCAACTTCTTGTTCTGCCCAGTACTGTTGACTCACTTCTGCCAATTCATACTTCATGTTTGATCTCTTATATGTGGCCTGCATCCCTAATGTTCATTTGTGAATGATATGGTATGCATTGTAGTGATGACTAGTATGGGAGTATTACAAAAGCTGCAGTAAATAATATTGATTTGTTGATACTACTGAGTGCTAGTGGGTCCTATCAACTGCAACACCAGGCTAAAACATAATATCTGAGCTGTATTCGTAATGTATTGCTGCTTGCTTGAACTCGTAAGTACTACAGAGATTAATGAATCTGTCAAGTGACCCACATCATACATAATGGGCACAATCCATGCATCTTTGCCATTGTCCATAAAAATGCCATACAAGCATGATGATAACAAGAATCTTAGACAAAGAGAACAGGGTCCTAAGTTTTACCTCAGGATATGCTCTCTGTCCCTACATTTTCAGAGCCAGAAAACATATCCAGATGTATGTCAGGCTCCAGGCTTCAGCATGGTGAGCAGTCTAGCCATATTTCATAAGAGAATAACACAAGAAAAACATGAAAAGTTGGCCCCACCTGCTTTTCCATGGTTCTTCCAAAAAAAAGCATAAAGCCTACTTCTTTAAGTAATCCCATCTATCAGACTTATATAATTTTATTTAAAAAGGTGATGGAATACAATGTCAAAGCTATTCAAAAGCTGATATAAGCATAAAGTGTCAAAAAAATATCTTCTGAGCCCACTCCAAAGCTCTTCACTCCAAATTCAAGCATTCCATCACTATATGGATTCTCCTAGTAGCATTAAACATAGGCAGCTGTCTGAAGTAGGTCAGAGGTTGAAAAATGATATGTTTCACCCAAATATGGAAGGTTACCTAAGCTAATGATATTTACTAGAATTCTTTGCAACAAATTCATTTTTTGTAAAAGAGGAGCTGAAAGCTCTACATACAATGATTGTTATGTAGCCTGGTTGTGAACACTACACATATAAAAATCTTCACCATTGACTTGTACAAAGGCCAAAAAAGCAAAGTGAATCTCAATGGTAAGTAATTTGCATATTTGTCATTTATTCACTTATATATCTTGGAAATGGCATTCTCTATAGATATATTAATCTACATTATGAGCTTCGACCTATTATGATTACTAATCATGATGTTATTAGTATGGCTGATGATAGTCAATGGTCAATATGCATACAAGCATTGCATTCATCGATCAATATTATCAGAAATGTAAATAATATTTCAAAAACATTGTTAATAATATATATATTCTTTGAGTCCTGCAATTATCATAATTACTAACCAATGACTACATTGAGCTTTACCCAATGACACATTTCATAACTTTATGTTATCTCACTAATGATAACATCTAGAGATATATTCTTGACAGTCAAATACCTTAAACATAAAAGAAAAAAAATCAAAAGAATTTTTGAATTTATTAAATAATTTTTTTTTTTTTTCAAAATTGATAAATTCATTAACATTCTGTCCTAAGTCTATAGATGAGACCACAACACACAATGAATAGCATATTGAGATAAACAAAGTGAATATTGTGACCATCTACAAGATATCTTGACATCCTGGACACAAAAATGGTGAACTAGTGAATCACTCTGCAACAGCATCATTCTCATGTCAACATTACTCTCTATATCATGGATCAAGCAAGACATACAGAATACTTGATTGTATAGCTAAATATGTCAAAAATAAATAAAATTTTTAAAAAATCCTATAAATGTCATAAACTTTCTACTAATGTCATACAAAACAGATCAGTCACATGAGGGTTCTTCACCTCATTAAATTTGCTGTCAAGATAAAACAGTTTCTCAGTATAAATCTGACATTCAAGCAAATTATATATATAGTCCTCAGTGAAAAAGAAGGGCACCCACTAACTTGGTTCGCTCTCTATATAGTGGAGTATTTCTATCGTGCCTTGTTAAGCTATTTAAGGTCAAAGATACATGTGTGTATATGTGCTACATCTGCTACCTTACATATAATTATATATAAATTACATCATGCTCACAAGTGATATTTGTTTCTAGCAGAAGGTTTTCATCTAGTCCATCAAACTCAAGAAAGAACTCTGCCTTTGCATGTATGGTTTTAATCAACAATATTATAAAGATTATTAATGATATTTTGTTCTCTGCTACATTGATGATTGTTTTCACAGATAGGTGAGTAGACTCACAAGGTGTAAAACTAACAAGACATCAATGATTAGGATATATTTTCCATTCATAGTAATCCTCATGTAGTGGTTCGCTGGTCAGCCAGTCAGATCCGGACACAAAGCAAGAATTTAAAAGAAAAATGGCTATAGAAATGACTATGCTTAACACACTACATCCAGGCATATATGCTTTTTTGACAATCAGACATGTCAAGCATTGTAAAAAAATCAAAAAAATTCTACATTTATTAAATATAAAAAGATTTTCATGATTTAAATAATTTATATCAGAATTTCAAAAACTGATAAATTCATTAACATTTTGTCCTGACTAGCATCAGTATAATGTGACCCAGACTTCAACATCTGAATAAATGTGGATGACTGTGATTTCATGATAATTCTCATGTACTTATGATACTGTCAGTGCTGGAGACACCTCACGTGACATTATTACCTGTTTGAAAAAATGCTGTACTTTTTTCCTTACACAGTTTAGCATGTTTCTGCATGCACATGCAAATTCAGTCTGTTAAATTTTAACGATTCATTCCCGAATCCTCTACAGAACACCCCACTCCACATATTTAGCCCCTCCCCCCCTCTGACTTTATCATACAGCAAGTGAACAATTCTTGTTGCAAAGATTTTATTATAATACTGCGGAGACCTCACACTTTTCATGCCAAGCAGCATTGTGTCCTTCATGTCTGTGATCAGCTTTAAGTATGCTTAAGCTATTGTTACCAGAATGTTTCATTCACATAAAAATGGGTAGGTCAGTGGTGTACCTTATTATTATGGGGTTAATGTTATCAATGGGGCATCTCAGCAGATTGTCTCTCCATGGGGTCACAGCAGGACAAGAAACAGTTATTGAAGACCTCATTGCGGCCTGCACACTCATGCTGTCCATGTTCATCTGCCTCTGTTGCAGTTCACTCACTTGACATACTCTTACAGTGGGCACTGCTGAGCCCACCCCCATGCCAAGCCCCAAAGTGCCCCCAGATGATGAACAGTGCTGGTAAAGATGAACTGGCTACATACGGGCATGCTGAATATGCAGAGGCCCTACACCGACACCTGCAGATGACTTGCTGGGACTTGTGCTCACATGTGACTGGGTGTGTTAGCCAGCTTGGTAACTGATCAGATTTGGACACAAAGCATGAGACCAGATCATAACTATTTTTTTAATGGATTTGGAGTTTCAAATATGAGAATCTTGAGGTTCTCTATGATTTTTGACAACTTCAATAAGGAATAAACTATACATTTTGCAAAATAAAGACTAATACTAGAGTGTGATCAGCATAGTGAGATCACATTTGTCAGAAGATTTTTTGATCAAGAGGTAGTTAAAAACAAATAGAACAGATTGTTCAAAATCTAATACACAAGTTGTCTACATTTTTAATTGTATTAGAGTGCATGCTTCAAGCTTCTACTATCCTTTTTATGCTTAAGTTTTGATTTTTTGCTGAGTTATATCTTGTCCAGTATGGCCACATAAAAACTGACTGTGAACACCATAATGCCCACAATATCTGATAATTTGCAGTCAGTTTAAACTTTTCAGTTTATAACAGCACACTGGCTTGCTTCTGTGACACAATTAAGCCCCAATAATGAGATAATTCTTTCAAAAATTGATTCATCTTCTACTGCTAGTCCACTCACTCTCGACACTATATTTGCTTTAATGAGTGTGAATCCAGAGAAGCTTGTGCACCTTCCACCAGTCTTGATAAACATTGTGCAGTATTTGCTCATCTACTGCATGAAAATATATCAAATATGGTGAAACAACCACAGAAAGAGAAAGAGCAGATGTTTTGAAGCATGGTTTCAGATGTCTTCTTGTCATATTAGTTTACCATTTTTATGTTCAAAATGTCTTGTAAATTGTCACAATATTTACTTTGTTTCTCTCGATATGCTATTCATTGTGTGTTGTGGTCTCATTTACAGACTTAGGACAGAATGTTAATGAATTTATCAATTATGGAAATTTCTTTTAATTTAATAAATTCAGAAATTCTTTTAATTTTTTTCTTTCATGTTTAAGATATTTGACTGTCAAGAATATATCTTTAGATGTAATATATTAAGCATAGTCATTCCTATAGCCATTTTTCTTTTAGATCCTTGCTTTGTGTTCGGATCTGACTGGTTGACCAGTGAATCATTACATGAGGATTACCATAAATGAAAAATGTTCTCATTTTAAAAATTATAGCCATCTGCATCCATTCGGATGTTCAAGTTTCAGTCAAATTAATAAATGCAGAATTTTTTTGATTTTTTCTTAATGTTTGCAATGTGCCACATATGAACATTGTTCCTCCAATTTTTGCGATGTTCTCAGTCCCTACTGTTTTTCAAATATGTTTTCTTACATGTTATTTGATGCTCATTCAGATGATTAATTTTATCATGCATATCCAAAGCATAGCCAATATGCTATTATAAGTGCTATTGTTATAAGTCATCTGCTGTACATAGTGTTTCCTGCATGAGAGTGTATCACTAGCCCATGCTTGATTCAGATATATAACCCATTCCCTCCAAAGTTCTCCAGGTTAATTTCACAACAATATATTTCTGTTTGTCCAATGATGAAATCATGAAAACAGTGCATTTTTGCCCAAATTCAGAATGTAGAAAATAATATCATTGATCATACCTTGTTGAGCATGGCCACATAGAGGGTGACTGTGAATATTGTGGTACTCATGATGTCCAACTACTTGCAGTCAGCCCAGACTTACTAGTCCATCCTGACACACTGACTTGGTTCTGCAAGACAGTTGACACCCCCGATGAGAAAAATGACTATAGGAATGACTATACTTAACACACTACTTCCAGGCATATATGCTTTCTTGACAGTCAGACAAATCAAAAAATCCTGCATTTATTAAATATAAAAAAATTCCCATAATTTAAATAATCTATATCAAAAATCTAAACCTTACAAATCCATTAATCATCATTCCCGTCCTACAATGATTACTGTGACAGTTCGCCCCCTCGACCCCCAGGCCAAACCAACTGCATGATAGAAACTTATATCCAGTGATTGATGTTGTGCTCTACTTCTGTGTTTAGACCAGTAATTATACCGGTGTAATGAATGAGCCCAAGACCGTGACTAGTAGGCTTACTATCCAGTGATGGCATTCGGTCAACGATTTCGGTAAGCGGAAGCTGGTAACGAAAGCGTGAAGTTCAATAAAGTTGAACGAGCTGACGTTCCAGGTAGCAAAATCAGTCTTAAATAGTAAAGTCCATTTGTGCACGTATGGTCACTATCCCACAATTCTGCCTTACTCATCTGCTTATTGATCCGTGTCATCGATATAACACTCGTTCCTCCATCTGTCACCTGATCTTACAGGTGATCAACATGATGCGTCCCAGTGCCTACTGGGCGTCTATGTTCAAATCGGGAAATTTGTTACAACCGGTAGTAAATGACTTTGAGTGGCCATAGATCTTCAAACGAGTTCATTTGAGGGAGTTTTCGGGAGACCTATTTGGACAGTGGCAAGCAGATTTGAATTCATATAATTAAAAAATCCTACATTTATTAAATATAAAAAATTTTCCATAATTTAAATAATCTATATCAGAATTTCAAACCTTACAAATTCATTAACATCTTGTTCTGACTAGTAATAATGTAATTTGACTCAAACTTGAACATCTGAATGAATGCAAATGGCTATAATTTTGAAAATGACAACATTTTCCGTTCATGGTAATCCTCATGTAGTGGTTTACTGGCCAAACAGTTAAATCCAAACATAAAGCAAGAATCTAAAAGAAAAATGACCTGTCTATGCTTCGAACATGCATGATAAAAAACAGACCTTCTAAATTAAGATCAGGAGGATCCAAGGTGCACTCATCATATGGTGAAATTCACACTATCCTAGTAAATTAATCATCTAAATGAGCAACAGGTAACATGTAAGGAAACATATTTGAAAAATAGTAGAAACTGAGAATGTCACAGAAATTGAAGGAACAACATTCATATGTGGCACATTGCAAACATTAAAAAAAAATCAAAAAAATTCTACATTTATTAATTTGACTCAAACTTCAATATCAGAATGGATGCAGTGACCTCTCTCAGATGGGTGTTTGGCCCATGATAGTGTTTGTCATAGGAATCAAGTTCTATATGTGGTGATTGGAGAATACATGATATTGATATTGCCTCTTATGCAGAATTGCTAAATGAATATGCTCACAGCTGATGGGATAGTGGTGGCACCCTTTTCAAATGCTGACCCTCATCTAGAAGAATACACCATCAGATTGTTTTCATGTTACAAAAGGTAGATCTTGTTCTCAAACTCGTCGGGCTGCTATTCATAACGGGTTGTTAAAAAACAGAATATATCATATTCTGTGTGAATCGCCAAAATGTCATGATTGTCGGTTCAACATTGCGGTGAGCTCCAACCTTCTCGTTGAATGTCTGCCTAACTCACTAATAAATTAGGAACCTTACAGGCAGACCATTGATGCACTTTCTTTGTATGATGTTTAACTCGCCTCCCAGTCCTTTTTCACACTCTTACCCTCCCCATGATGCAAAAGCGATGCAAGCCTCACATTGAGTTCTATGACTTGTCTGATGAAGAGGCTGGTTACGATGCACCACCTCTGGACACAGTCCATCGTCACATTGATTACTTTCTTAATGAGACTATTTCAACATGGACTAGCTACTTCATGACTCCAGAAACTCACAAACATCTGCATGGACTAATGACAGATCCTGTGGTCTCTTTCAATCATGTTGAAGGTAAGAAGATTGATGTCAGAGATTCTGAATATTTAATCCATTGTCTTGAGTCTTTGGTGCCAGAACATGCACCCTGCAGGTGTACAGCAGGAGTAAGTCACAATGCTTATTTATGAGATTTCAATCTAATAAGCATCTGTAGGACAGACCACTATTAGAATGGATTCTGAAAACCAATTCATTTCTGGCTGAATTTCTGTGCTTGGAAGGATGTGGATGTTATACCTCGGAGTAGTGTCCTAGCTGCAATGTTAGAATGGCTACTTTTCAGTGCTGCAATGTCATGCACCAAATTGAATTGGTACTCAACATGGCAATGTGACCATTGATCAGCATGTTTCAAGTCTGGGCTGAAAACATGCCAGTAAGCAGTGTCTGTGTATATGGTTTGGCCCAATAAATTTCTGTTTGTTTCCACCATGGGTCCAGACTGGCTGGAGATTCTCCCGGCTATAGTGCACATAGATTGGCTAATTGGATGAATGGTGAACATATGCAGATGGGCTAAAATAACCCATGGTCAGTCTCTGCTGTTGGGCAGAGAGCAATGATAGGTCTGCTTCTGTGGCTGGGCTGAAGGGGCTGGCAGCTTTGCTTTTACAGTGGGCCAAATGGCTTCACAGTAAGTGCACACAGTGAAGCCAACTGGATCAGTGGTAATGGGTGAGCAGTCAGTCTCCTCAGGCCAGCCAAGCTGGCTAAAGTCATACTGAATTGAGCACAGTTAGACTGAGTGAAAGCAGGGTCAGTGCCCACAAATGGGCCAAATGAACCCAAAACCATGGAGGGATGGGTGCAGTTGGGCCAAAACTGCACTTAGTCAGTCTTCACAGGTTGGTCAAATTAGCCACAGTGCAGACATACCATCTGAACAGACACCCAATGCATGGGCTGAGTTAGCATGTGGGGTTTCATCGGACTAACTGCATCCATCTTGAACATGTGTAGTTGGAGGACATGGATCCTGACTGTGTAACTTAGTCACAGACAGCTCAGCTGCTTTGGCACCAATCAGACCCATGCAATGCTGTGCATCCCAGGTCTGAACTGAGGTGGCTTCACTATTGTCCACATGATGGCACAGGCCCATCTCAAGCAGAAAGGGCCGAACGACCTTTCAGATGCACGTTGATGCATCTGCCCCCTCCCAATGACAAAACCATCATGGATCTGTGATTAGGAGCTAGTACTTGATCTGTTATTTCAAAGTTCTCTCATTGTCTGCAACCCACAAAATCCTTATAAGCTATGTCAACATGTGCAATAAAACAGCTCATTAGCATCGATACCCTCCGCAGTGATAATCATGGGCCTCAGCGCTGGGAGGCTTCTGGCCAGTGCAAGCCAAGCCAGCCAGTGACTGTGCAGATCTGTAGTAACCATCAATTTCACCCGGCGAAGTCAGCTGAGTTCAATAAAATTCTCTTGATAGTTCTCTCAACAGTCCCCCGTGCCTGTCACCGAACAAAAGCATTGATAAGCTCATTGCATTGAAAATCAACCTGCACCCCAGAACACATTGCCCGATAACATCTCCAGCACCAACAAAATGCCCACATTGGACCTGCACCATCTGGGTGGACATGGATCTGGACGTGTATGCAGGTGGGCCTTGTCTCCGCACATTTAGATCTCAGCAAGGACCATCTCAGCACTGCAACAAACTAGTGACAAATGTTGTACAGGACAAGGGCCCACTGTAAACCAACAAGAAACCTATTTAACTAGTTCCCTGGCAATGGAGTATCCTGGTATGAAACTGCATACAGCCAGTTAGAGTACTCAGTCACTTCATCATGCAGCTCTTCCCCATCTGGCAATTCCTCTTCCACTTCAGACCTCCATGTGATCAATGCCTCCACTTCATTGAATGCACTCACTGCAGCACATTTCATCATGCATCATCAAAGTTTGCATGTCTCCCCCTTCACTCTGGATAACCTAATCATCTCAGACCAGGTCCAGGCCATTATCTGCCTGTGAATGTGAATGCAGTCAAAAACATACTCCGGTCTATTGCACTTTTCACTGGGCTGATCCTCAAACCAGAGCACATGACTCTCCACCATGCCGGGTTCCTGTTGGATCATGAGATGTGACCCGGATGAAAGCACCCAGAAAAACCCATTGAGAATTGGGGCAGCCTTCCCAACATTCAGCTGCACCTGTAGTCCGTGCAACTCCTCCATATGCATATCATCACTCAGTTGATGGTCAGGACTGTTGCATTGCTCAGCTCCATTCACAGTGTGTGAAGGAGGAGGGGATCCCACATGGACAGGGTTGGGCTCCTCAGGTGCCCCAGCACCATGGAGATGAGGGGATCCAAGAATAAACAGGTTGAGTTCCTTTGCAGGTCCTGAACGAATGCTAAATGATCCGCCTGTGACACTGGGGGAGAAGAATGAATGGGTTGGCAGCCCCAGATTTTTCTGCTAAGGGTGGCTGGTTTTCATTCACAAATGTCCCAGCCACTGCAGTAGAGTGCCGGACTGATCCAATAGCGGCATGGTCAAAGGAAAAGATGGGGCCACTGCCGAGGTTCACTGGGTGAATGGAGCAGTCAGTTTTAACTGTAAGGGCCTGAGCTGATAATACCTTCTGAAGGGTTCATGTCACTCCCAAGCTATGTAATAAACCTAGAGAAATATTGTCAGTCCAGGCTGGTCATCAGTCAGACAATAGCACACTCACCTAGAATGAAGAGGTAAAGTGCAGACATTGAGGAAGCTCACTCTCATTGTCTTTTCAGAGATTCTATGGGCATCCAGCACTTTCCACTCATGTGGGAAGTATCTGGATGGGGATCTTCCCTCATCATATGATATAATCCATAAATTTCACATAAACTGATGGGTTTTGGTCCACCTTTTGCCTCCAATGTTTCCCCACCAATCTTCTTAGCCACTTTCTACTATGACCAGCAAACCCACTCCTGTAGTTGAAGTGCATGTAGTAGCACAGATGAATGGACTGGTCACAGCCTTACAACACATTCTGGCCCAGTTTCACCATCAATATGTTGACTTTCATGCCTGATGGTGGGTCCTGGGAAGAGCTGGTAAGTTCTTCCCTTACATTATATCTCCAGATCTTCCTCTCGCACATCTCGCATTGAAGCCAGAATGTCCTCTCATGCTTCTTTGTAATCTTGACCCTGCCAGTGATCTTTCTAATGGAACACGCATGATTCTGATCACAATAAATCCAAGGGTGTTGCACTGTCAAGTGCTTGAAGGAAATCATGCTGGAAAAGAAGTGTACATTCCCAGGATCACTATCAAGCCATTATCTGAGGAGCTTTCCATTCCTCTTAGTCGTTGCCAATTCTCAGTTTACCTCCCATTTGCAATGATGATTAACAAGGCTCAAGGACAATCTGTGATCAATGTTGGTCTTGACTTGCACACTTCTGTCTTTACTATTTAGTCACGGTCAACTTTATGTTGCCCTCTCTCACTGCACATCCATCAGCAAACACTGAAATTCAATATATTTGGAGGCAGAAATACATGGACTGCATAGAACAAGTACCAGGCACCGAAACTATCTGGCACTATCTGGCATTATGTAGATGATCATCAGTGTGTATCTGACCATACATAGATAATCGGGAAATCTATTTAGTGTTATGTAATCAAAGTACAGATGCTAAATTTCATAGATGGTAAAAGAAATGTTGAACCTTTCTGCAATGTTGAAATTATTGAAATTCTTCATGTTTAATATATCTTACCCTCAAACTAAGTCATTCGGCAGTGAAGAAACAAAGGTCGACATATGTCGGAGGCATGTGACATTGTTGATAACATCATTAAAACTCCGCCCCAACCCACTCGTATCAGCTAAGTCTTTTCTCACCACTATACTCATCTCTAGGCTCACCTTCAAATGAGCACCACAATATCTATGCTTTCATCTTTATACTTGTCTTGTTTTTCATTTCTTCTTTGACCCCATCTCGTGCTGGCTTGAGTCTGTCAGGTTCACATGCATGCTTGACATGACCCCCACGAAGAGATTGTTTGTGTGGTAGTGCCCATTTGAGTGGCACAGAAATAGGTCTGGGCAGTCTGGTGAGTTGGCCAGGATGACGAGCTCGAGCAGCTGACTATTTGCATCTGTGTAGACCTTCACTAACTGCTCATATGGGGCAAGTGGGAAGAACCTGAATTTAGTGTTTAGGAGCAGGTGCACGGGTGGACCAGGGTGGCCCCCGCCATGCATGGAGAGCATCATGGCAGTGCACTCGCTTGCAGAGGTAGCGTGAGGTTTGAAATTCCTCAAGCTCATGCTCAATCAGTGCAACACAATGGTTGGCATTGTGTGTTGGATGGTACGTTTTAGTTCAATGTCTATATGCATTCGCCAAGATGCTGATCGATGTGGTTTGAAGACCCGCATTGCACACGCACTCACTTTGCTCCCCTCCTTGGTCTGTCTCTCTGCCATAGTGGGACCACCCCACCCAAGGACGAGCTCCCTGTGACAGCACCATCGCTGGATGCACTTATGCGCATGATCGCAGAGGTGCCAATGCTGCAATACATTGGACTGCAGCTGCATGGGCAGTGGGCGTACAATGTATATGAATGCAGGTAAGATAGACCCAGTGTACTTTCGACTACTTCACGTGACCCAAATCTGTCACACTTGCAGAAATTTCGCAGGGAGAAAACATTAAAAAACTAAAGGCTCGATGTAGAGAGTACTTAGGAGAAATTTGTTACATCAGAATGTGCGAAATAAGGCCCTCTACAACTTGATGGGAGCGGATTTTAGAATTAGGCCCTGCTACAAGAGAAGATACATGTTTTCTGTTTGCAGATGAAGGCGCTAGATTACATAATCACGAAAATCGACAATATTCCATTCGAGGAATATGGTGAGAGTTATGTGATGTCCAAAAGGAAAGTGAGGGCATGAACTGCCATCGCAAACCTCGGGGCTCATGTCAAGAGGAGGAAGAGAAATAATGAGGGTAGTGACAAGGAGAATGTCAGTAACAGTTTTATTGAAACTCATGATTGAACTCACTAGTATTACAGGATGAGCTGTGCATTGTGGGCGGTGCTGTGGTGATGGTGAATGATGTTCAGACACCGGTCCAGATTTATGCACAGATGGGACAGACCTTTGTGAAAGTGAATTAGCCGAGATGCTCTAGCTCAGCAGTCACCGAGACAACACCAATCCCTGTACAGCAGCAGGAGGCTACCCGCGAGAATGCTGCACCACCCATTTCCAAAATGCGACCCCTATTCGAGCCAGCTCTGCCTACAAAAGATGCAGAGAGTGCACTTAATGACATCACTGCACTGCTTCGCCCATGCCAATGGCACAGGAATGGATTCTGACCATTCACGGGGAACGACCAACTACAGCATTGTATGGAGCAACTCAAGATGTTCCTGGAATTCTATGTACGGGAGGGGAGGGCATCAGGGCAGATAGATGCTTCGTTAAAGACAGCAGATTTATGCATACCAGCAAGGTCCAAATCGAGTCAAAAGGCTGTGCTCTTGGGTGCACGACTTCATTGCAGACCATGACACATTGCCGTTTGGTCCAATCAGTGACTGAAAGGGTTCTCTATTAGAAGATCTGGACCTGAAGGAAGCAATCTGTCAGCATCTCCAGAGCATCGGAAAGTACATACATGCAATGGACATTGTCGAGTTCATGGCCAGGCCTGAAGTCCTCATAGCATATGGACTCAAGAAGCTGATTTCCCTCTCCACAGCCCAAACCTGGATGCATGCACTTGACTATCAGTGGACCAAAGTGCCGAGTGGACAGTTTGTCAACAGTCATGAGTGTGCAGACATCACAGGTTATCGTGATAACATCTTCCTACCTGTTCTTGTGGATCTTGACCTGAATGCATGGAAGTGGACTGATGGCATTGAGATGCCACTACCAGAAGGCACAGCTCGCCCACTTAACAGGGTGGTCATATATTGGTACCACGACGAATCGACATTTTATGCCCATGACTGTCGCTTTGTGCGCTGGGTCCACAAATCAGAGAAGGCTGTGCTGCGCACGAAAGGGGAAGGGCTATTGATCATGGCAGTGGACTTCATCTCTGCAGATTATGGATGGCTGCGATCACCTGATGGCAAGGAGTTGGTGAGAGTTCTGTTTAAGGCGGGAAAAAATCGAGAAGGCTACTTCACCAATGAGGACATTCTCGAGCATGCCACGAAGGCCATGGATATTCTGCAGCGCCACTATCGAATGAACACCACATCCTGATCTTCGATAATGCCACAACTCACCTGAAGCATGCTGCGGATGCCCTCTCTGCTCATCAAATGTCCATCAAACCAACAGCAGAGGGCAAGCCTACATTTGGTGTCGAAGTTAATGTAATTGGAGATGATGGAAAGCCGGTGTATGGTCCGAATGGCAAGGTTCTAAAGCAGAAAATCTGCATGGCAGATGCAAAGTTCTCCGATGGCTCTCCACAGTCACTCTACTTCCCCGCAGGTCATCCACAAGAGGGTGTTTTCAAAGGCACAGCCATTCTCCTGCAGGAGCGTGGGTTCGATGTGACAGACTTACGCACACAATGTCCGCACTTCAAATGCAAGCCGCCCATGCTTGATTGCTGCTGCTGTCGTCTTCTGTACAATCAACCCGACTTTTGTGACGTAGAATCCATGCTCGAGACTCACTGCAAAGCCCGTGGCTTTCAAGTGCTATTCTTGCCGAAATTCCACTGTGAGCTGAATCTGATTGAGCAGTGCTGGGGCTATGCTAAGAGGGAGTATCGCAAATTCCCTGCATCATCTCTGGAAGCTGATCTCGAGCGCAATGTCGTTAATGCATTGGATATGGTGCCTCTCGTGTGCATGCGGCGGTGTGTCGTTCACATGCCGATATCTCATTTGGCTCATTCTCACACACTTACAGCTTTTTCATGTGATCGCAACATTTCATGGATGCTTATCACCACGGGCTATCTGGAAAGCAAGCAGCATGGACAGCCAAGAAGTATCGTGGTCATCGCATACTCCTGAACAGCATTCTTGATGACCTTGACAAGGCTGGGATATCTCCGTGACTCTCATTATATCTACTTCCATTTACTCTTAATGACCGGCATGCTCATATATATATATATATTATTAGCTATACCCTCAACCATACATGATTCATGCTCGTTCCTGTGTCCTTATAATTACTTACAGTATTTTTAGCCAGCACATTAGCTGTGCAATAACATTTTATCGAATGAGCGCACATGATGTGTCACATCGTGACCATAGTAGTCGAAAGTACACTGGGTCTATCTTATGTGTTTGTATTTCCTTCTGTCCCCATGTTGCTCTGCGCGCCCATGAGAATGGTTGTTTATCACCAGGATAAACAATGTAGTACGGCATTATTGTCGAGGTCAAATGGTTTGTTGGTTGCACTGATAGCAATTGGATGATTTCAGTTCATCCATTGCCTGCATAGAGATGTGCGATTGCACCTCCAGAATCATGAGACATTTGGGCCCCTAGCTTTGCTGCCAAGCCTCAAACCAGCTACCCTGCTCTGCTGACGACACCAGCATTAGCACATCCACAGCATCTGTGAGTAGTTTCACCATCTCAGCTCATCTGCCCTCTTTCATGTGCTCGATAGTAGTTTGTAGGGTATTTTACAATATATTTTGATTTCATTCATTCTTGGTGAAACAATATGAAAACTATAAAGATCTATGTCATATTTATATGGAGGATAGTACCAGCTATTTTTCGCTATGTTGTACTATGTAGAGAGTGCTTGTAACTATATAGATTGGCAGGCATCTATACAAACTATATAACCGGGACCTTGTCAACCAAGCTATCGGACCTATCTGTAGTGTTGCCATGACTTAGTCACACCTGTTTCAGCTTTTTAGATATTCTGACATGAGTTTTACAGATAATGACATGATCTTAATTAAAATTAATAGATAAGATGTATATGTATTTGAATGTAACACCACCATTTGCATAATGATCTTGAATGGATTTCAATTTCAGTTACATTGATAAAAAAGCTGACTACAAAGCGGACTTTGCAATCGGCTTTTTGGCCATATCTCCATCAATACAAGGTATAACATTCTGATATGTGGCAAGATTATGCGGCTATATATAAGCTACAAAATGAGTATGAGAGCGCTATGATATCTGAAAAACTGCACAAGTTATGAGTCATATATCATTTAGCCCTGACTTAGCTGCAGCAACACTACCTATCTGGACTATGTAGACCGACTTCGAGAAGTTTTTTTTTTTTCCTGATGTCGCCAAATCGAATCAAGGTGTTATTTCCACCAAATTCAGATGACACCACTATGGTCAACATTGTTTATTCTGAGGTTTTGACTAATGTGTTGAACTAATGGTATGATTCATCATTATAAGTCTAAAAGTTAAACTGACAAGTTCAGGTGTTATTGCTTCAATCAAGAACTTTGAGGAACAGATCAACAATATGGTCTCCACTATTTGTATGTTTTCTTATATTTCACTTCTTCTGATGCTGTTACTTATTAAAATATCATAGATATCTTCCTTCATCATAGATTTCATCGGTCGGTCAGTAATTTACCTTAACTTCATTAAATGTAACTCATGATTACAATCACACAGATTTTCTTTTATTCTTTCTGAAATATAGTAGTGTACATGTAACTCAAAAAGTGCATCAGTCTGTAAACCTCAATTGTGTGAGTAAGACTTAAAAAAAGTGTGGCAACACCACACAATATTAAATAAGTAAGACATGACAAAGCCATGCAAATCAAACAAGGCATGGCAATGCCACGCAAAGTAACTAATGAGTGGCAATACCACGGGTTGAACCTTGCTAGTGGTTACTTGTGCATGGACCAGTGACTCCTGTATAAATAGCTAGTACTTTGAAGATGGTTGTGAGTTCAATCTCTTCATTTACTGTTCTTCGATAAGGACAACCTTTTGGGTCATACTCAGTCCAGACCAGTACAAGCATTCAGACCAGAACAAGACCCAAGGACCCTAAGTTCCCTTGATAGGTTACCATAGGAGATGGTCTTAACAGTTCATAAACAAAAACTAAGAAAGCTCCAGAGTCTAACAGCATCTGCATTTCAATGGATCCCTTCATGTCGCTTACTATAACTGGGAGATTGACATTCTGTCTATTTCCGGGTACCTCAGTTACATTGATACATTGATAGTAATTATGAAGGAGAGAAGCTTCATGTCAGCAGGGACAACATGAGGCTCTTCTAAAAATCTGTGTGCCATGCTGATGATATCCTAATCGCTCCAATCTCCTGAATGGAAGCAGACAGCTCAGGCTCCTTTGCCAGGATCTCCTTCTGCTTTTTTTTTCAGCTGACTTCTTCTTACCCTTGACAAGCTGCTCTCCGAATGAGTCTCACAAGCTTGCTGATGTTTATGTTGCAGATTGACTTTCTGCTTAGCTTCCAATCTGGGCAAGCATTTGCCAGATATTCAACTTTTCCACATATAAAACATGTGTCTTTTGCATGTGCTGTTTCACGATCAACATTCATTGCATTGGGGTTGTGGGCTTGAGTTGGAGCAGAGTGTGATTGACTCTGCATGTTGGGATAATGATAAGCAGTTGTCTTTAACTGCTGAGAAGATGGTCCAGGGTGTGCATAAGTATTACAGGTCTGGTCCACCTGCTGGGCTTACATGAGATATTTCTCCCATGTATCTGGCTACATCTCATGACCTGTGATTGCATCTCAAATCATCATCTTGATTTGGGTTCAAAGAAGTGCAAGTAAGGTCTGCTGATTGTGTCCAAACTGTGGTGCCCATCGATAAAAGTGTTTGGCATATGTCTGAACTCACCCATCATTGCGAAGACATGCAAGTGCCTGCTGCACATTGAATTGAGAATTGAGATGTCTGTATTGGCCAAGAAATTCCTCTTTGAACCTCTTTCAGGAACCAATGGAGATTCCTTGGTTAAAGTTATCACTATAGAATGATGCCCAGTTGAGAGCTCCTTGGAGCAAATCAAGAACCAGCACAATGTGGTCTTTTGAGTGTTTCACCTCATAGTACATGAAGTATGTCTTCCATGACTTCATCCATTGTTCTGCTGTCACTTCCTTCATTGGCTTCATGAAGGACATTGGTGAGTGCAGTTTGGGTTTTCTAGTAGTCATGGTGGTACCGGTGGACATGCCTAACACCCCTGTCATATTCAAAATTGGGGACATCAAATGAGGGATAGGAGGAGATGGTTGATGGGAAGGGTGCAAGGTAGGGGGATGCTGACCTATGAGAATGATGGCTCACTGACCATTCAGGTGTAGGAAAGCATGGTCTTGCACAGAACGGAGAGTGTTCCAGAGCTAGAACCTTAGTGCGTAGGGTTTTGTTGGCTTCCCTTAATGTGGCTATGTCCCCATGGAGTTCCTGTATGACCTATTAAGACCAAAAGAGATCTGTCTCAGCCTTGATCACTCTTGATGCCACCTCAGCTATGTTCTTGATTTGATTGGTGTTCTCGGTCACCAGATCATGCAAACAGCTCTCCAGGCTGATCAGCAAGGGTCTCCATGAGGTTTGTGTATCCTCAAGTTTTGTGATATGGCAGGTATAATTGATTAGACCTTCCCTCAGAAGACCTGTTACTACTCCCATTATGAATCTTTCAATTTCTTGCTCATTGGTGGAGGGGGGATACTTGTGTCTGGCAGTTATGTTCATGGGTCTTCCTCACCCAGATTAGTGTTGCCATGGCTTAGTCACACCTGTTTCAGCTTTTTAGATATTCTGACATGAATTTTGTAGATAATGACATGATCTTAATTGAAATTAATAGATAAGATGTATATGTATTTGAATGTAACACCACCATTTGCATAATTATCTTTAATATGTTTCAATTTCAGTTACAGTGGTAAAAAAGCTGACTAAAAAGTCGGACTTTGCAATCGGCTTTTTGGCTATATCTCCATCAATATGAGGTATAACATCTTGATATTTGTCAAGAGTATGCGGCTATATATAGGCTATGACATGAATGTAATATCACTATGATCTCTGAAAAACTGCCTAAGTTATGAGTTATATATCATTTAGGCCTGACTTAGCTGCAGCAACACTACGAGGGGGAAAGATAGTTACTGAAGAAAAGTTGTCAAGCATACATCATCACACGAGTGGTATATCTCTGTGATTACACCCATGGTTATACGTGTTCAGGAGTCATGTATACTAAAACCCAGAGTTCGAATATAGGCAGTTCTATGATGGATAGCCAGTTCACATCAGTTTCAAACACCAGGTCAGTCATGGACATGCCAGTCAAAGGCACCAAGACTGCATATAAGTGTTTTAAGGGAGATTCTGCAGAAGTCAGACCCTTCCTTCACCACTTTGAGAAGTTAGCCACACTACACAGGCTTACGGCAGAGGAGAAATGCGAAACAGTCACAGATTACTATTCTCGTACAGTACGAGAAACTATTGAGGGTTTCTCCAGTTTCAGGAATGGAAATTGGGATCAATTAAAGGCGAATATCGAGATATACTTCAATGCTGACCTCGAGTCAAAGAGGTTCTGCTTGAAGGATCTTCAGGCCTTTGTTGCCCAATTTAGGCAAGAAAAGATATACAATCTGAAGGATTGGCGGAGATACTTAAGGAAGTTTATCCGCATTGCTGGATGGTTGAAAGGGCAAAGGAAAATCAGTGATTTCGACTATGTATACTACCTGTGGACTGGAATTTACACCCCATTCTGCAAGCAGCTGGAGGCTAGAATTCTTTTGACAGAACCACTTCACGATATGTCACAACCATTTGAGCCAGAAGCAATCTCAAATGCTGCAGAGAATCTGTTAGGATCTGACAGATTTGATACAGAGAGATTAGGATCTGAAGACATCTATGATCATGATCTGGTTGACGATGATGATTCAGATGATGAAGACTATGGGAATGAAAGGATTACAGATACAAGGAGACATGCAGCCAAAACTAAAAGTGGAAAGAAGGTCCGATTCCAGGCAAGGTTTGCACATGATGATGATGATGATGATGATGATGATGATGATGAAGTTCCTATTAGTCATGGAACACCCCGGAGAGAGTCTAGCAAATTGGGCAAACCTTTGGGGAAAGGTGATGAAAGGACCGCACCCAAATAAGCCCAAGGACGAAATGGACAAACTAATCATGCAAATGAAGGATTTGTCCGTGGAGGATCTGAAGTATGGATTATTATACCTTCAGGCTTCACAGCTAAATCCTTTAGCTGCAGAATGTCTGCCACAACCTCGGATTAATAGAGTTGACATACCTCCTCCACCAACTCAGTTCAGCAGGCCAGATCCAAATCGCTTTCTCTCATCTCGACCACCTTCAATAGGATGCTTTGGATGTGGAGAATCTGATCACATTATGGGCAACTGTCCTCGCCTACAGGAAATGATGACAAAGGGTCTTCTCCTAAAGGACTATCGAGGAAGGTTTACTGTGAAGAATGGTATACCAGTTTTTCGAAACCCAGATGAGAATTGGATGCAGGCAATTAAGCGGATAGCCCCAGAGGTGAATTACCTTGTATGTGATGAGGTCTCTGATGATGAAGAAATGGATGAGGAAAATGAGTCCGATGTTTTGGTCTTCCCTGTAGAGAAGGTCCCTCGGGAAACTCATTCCTACAGCAATCAAATCAGAGATGGATATCAGGGAAGCACAGGATATAAGGGAAAGCAAAGAGAGGTGTTGCCACAGCAAAAGGGTCCACCACCTCACCTTGCTTCAACCAGTCGGCCTGAGATTTCTGCAGTGCCTCAGGTACCAATGCAGAAATTAACTCTGATCAATGTACAGACAAGGAATTTCAATCCAGACAATGATGTAGAAATATTGGATGACCCAGCTATGTCCAATAATAGGCCTAACAGGGATCAAGTGACAGAACATGCTCAATCAGCAGCACGTACTTCTGTGATCAGCAGAGAAGTGGATCCTGCATCGGTTCTCAACAAGATACTTAACACTCAACTCACCTTATCTGTGGGAGAGGTTGTTGGAGTATCCAAGGAAGTTGCTCAGCAGTTGCAGAATATTCTTCGGGTTAAAAAGACAGACGTAATTCCAGCGCCGACTTCAAATTTGGTCACTGCGACCTGTGGATCACTGATTCGGCTTTTCATGGAATGTAACCAAAAACCTGTGTCATTTATTGTGGACACTGGTTCTCAGCTGAATATTATCAGTGAGAAGGTCTGGAAATTTACAGTTCATTTGCTGATGAATAAAAGAAAAGTGATATCTATAAGTGATGCAAATAGAGGCCGAGGCGAATTACTGAGATTAGTGGAGAACATATCGCTAAAGATTGGTCATATTGAGACCAATATGAATGCATATGTTGCATCTAATCCCCCATTTGATGGCCTATTAGGAAGACCTTGGCAGCAGGATAATGGTGTTGGAATTGCTGAAAGAGATGATGGGACGTATCTTACATTCCGAGGCCAAAATGGATATCCGGAATCAGAGTTACTAGTCTCCCCATCAACCTCTGCAGACTCAGCAGTATATGCTACAGTTGTGAAGGAATGGAACAAGACAGAGTCATATGCGAGGGTTAAAGAAATTGAGGAGGATGATTTGGGCCTTCCCGAATTGGCAGATATCAGTGATACCTCATCTGAGGAGGACACCGACTCAACAGAGGAGGTAGAATTTCATGATGATGCAGATAGTGACAAAGTGAACTCTACATCATCAGAGTCTTCAGAAGGAAATAATGCTGATATTGATGAAGCAGAGGATATGGAAACTCTATGGGCAAAGGAAGCATTTAAATTGTACTCAAAAAGACGAAGTACAATTCCGAGCTCAAGCCATGTGGATGATTCATCAGATAATGATCTGGATGAAGCCTTATACAATAGTCTAGCCCAGAAGTTGAAGATTCAGAACCATAACCTGAAGCCAATATCATCAGGCCCATGTACGCTTTTGGCAGAACGTGGCCTTGAATTTCAGGATTATCAGCTAGGACCATATGGGCGAACCTGCTTGTTAAGGGATGTACAATTCTTTGATAAGAAAGAAGGAGTATACGGTCAAGCAATCATTAAGATGCCAACTTCTTCTACCAATCTCGAGAATTGTTGCATTCAAATGGATCGACCAGGACTAATCACGATGCTCCGAGTTGAAGTTGCAAAGTCACATACCTTCCCAGATCAAATGACGAAATGGTTTATGTCTACCCTACCCCCACTCATTACAGTTCCAGTGCGGCTTAATGATTGTGTAATCCCATTCCTTATCGATACAGGTTTACAACTCGATTGTATCTCAGCCGATATTTGGAAAACCTTGGGAGGAACAAGGAGAAGGCAATTCCGATGAAGTTATCAGATGTATCTGGAAAGCCACTGTCATATTATGGAATATGGCCAGTGCAAATTTTGCTTGGATCAGTAGTAACCCATGCCGATCTTTATGTTGTCGAAGGTTTGACAGTACCAGCATTATTTGGTCAGCCATGGCAAAAGCGCAACAACCTTCTCATACGGAATAGCCCAGATGGAGTCTATGTGGAGATAAGCTCAGAAGATGGAAAGAAGAGTTTTGGAATGCTTGTTACCAGTATGGAGGTGCAAACTGCAGCCCTATCAAAGAAAGCTCCATTATGTGCCAGCATTCAAGCCATGAAGGAATGCAAGGATCCTTTACCTGTTCTAGATTTCAGTGACTCAAAGGGTATACAATCCTTAATGGAGGCAGGCAATGTACAAAATTTGCTGAATCATCAGGAATCTTAAATCCAAGAAAGCCCAGAGGTTCTGACTGAACCAGTATCTCCAAATAATTGGAATGCAGTTCACTGGGATGGTCTACATTATAAGAATAATCATGCTCCAGGTCATCAGCAGGCTGTGGATATCCACAATTACATATCACACACCTTGTATGAGCACTTGTTGCTTAAATATTGTGCCCAATATGGTCATGCTCATGGACCACTTCAGCCTATCTTAGGTTCCATCTCATCTTGTGAATCTGATTATCTCATAATGAGAGATAATTGGAGTACAAATATAGGAATCCAAGAAGACTTGTTTTTGTTACGTGACATCAAAGTATCCATTGATGGCATATTTCAGATGATTTATTTGCCTGAGGCAGATAAGCTCCCACCTTCTACAGTCAAAGTTGAGACTCAGACTATAGAAACTGATATGTCAAAATCGGGAACCAGAGAATTGGAGAAAGTGAATGAAGGATTATGTGCAGACATTCAGGTCTCAAAACCAGAAGTACCAAAGATAATGCGAGTAATCCCAGCTGAAACCACTCACAAATGTGGTGTTGTCGATGACCAACCAATTTGGATACCTGTTGAGGAAGATGAGTTTAGACCCATAGAACCTCCAGGATCTCCACCAGTACATCCCGGTAATTCTGTAGCAATCAGAATAGAAGGAAATATGGGAATAGTTGCTTGGTATAAGTATGCAGACCAGTGGATTACTCCAATCAAATTGGACCCAGACATATTATGGACCACAAGCTCTGGTAAACCTGTCAAGCAAGTAGGAAAACTCACAGACCATCCAGAATGGAAATGAATGAAGGAAAAGATAGTGAGGAAGGCCAGGAAAAGGGAATTGAAGGAAGGAGAGTTGAAGGAAAAGAAAGATCAAATTAAAGATAAGCCTTTATTCTCCAATATGGATGCACCAAAATCAATCCAGAAGATTCCCGCAGAGGCTACTCACCGATGTGAGATTGTCAATGGACAGCAGCTATGGGTATCAATTGATGAGGACATATTGGAACCTGTGACTACACCAGGATCTCCCCCTGTTGCTCCTCGTCACACTACTGCCATAAGGATGAGCAACAAATATGGGATTTGTATTCGGCATGAATATGCAGATGAATATGTTATGCCTATCATGCTGGACCCGGATATCATTTGGCATACGGATAAAGACATACCAGTCGAAAGGGTCGGAAAACTCACTGATAATCTAGCATGGGACGCATGGAGAAAGAGGGAATCATTGAAGACCCAAAAATCGAAGACAGCAGTCACATCACAGAAAAGGCATAGATCACCTGAGAAAGTGATTTATACCAGATATTCCAATAGAGGTGGTCACAAAGCTCTAGAAATATGGGATTCAGACAGCGAACCAGACATACCTGAAGAAATGTCAGGGCTCCTACCTGAGACAGCGAAAATATTGTTTCTGAGGAATGAAAATCAGGAAGGAAATTATGAGGATACATATCCCTTACCCTCCGATTCTCAGGCATCAGATAATCAGGAACCAGTTCTAGCAGATAAATTCAATGCAGTCATGGCACCTCGTCGGAAGCACAAGCTGAAAGTGAATGCACGGTATAACCGATATCTGAATGGAAAATAGTATGAAGTGATAGATTACTGTGGACTTATAGAGTGTCGCACTCTAGACAATCAGTCTGACATCGAGTTGGACCACTTGGCCTAGAGCCCATTCAGTCACCCTTCCTGTTAGTAACAGCCAGCCGGAGTTTGGTGGAACCTGTGTTCACAGGCGAGCCGGTCCCGGCCGGATGAGCATTTGAATTTGCTGTAATTGGGGTCTGGCCAGTGAGGTCTCAGTGCATTGTGACCCTGCTGGTTTTTGGAAAGATTTACTTACATTCCGAAGATACTGATGATGCATTGATATTTCGGGGTTGGAGGGTATACACCGGACATTCGCTTATGGTCCATTGTACACTTTAAAACTGCATTTAAATTTCGTCCATTGATCCATATTCAGACCAATCATATTGACACCCGATATTTATGTATATTTCATGATTATTATTGCCATTATATTATGTACACCTCCAATATATTTATTGTCGGCATTACAGTATATGCACCAAAAATATATTCATTCTCGGTGTTAGAGCACATACACCGAAAATATATTGACTCTCATGATTAAAGTATGTGCACTGATGATACACACATTGATCTATGTTGAACCAAAATTATATATGTTCTTCAGTTATAGTACAAATATAAAGCCTTTGTGGTTTAGTGGTTAGTTGCATGAATGTATAATGTGTATGTGTTTCATCAAGTCCCGGGTTCAAGTCCTGTTGGTGGCATTTTTAATCATTAATTATATATTCATATGGATGCATCCTTATTTCATTCAGTGTAAGATAGGCCCAACACACTTTCAACTACATCATGTGACCATGCTCTGTCATGCTTACACCCTTTTGACAGTGAGGAAACCAATGAAAAACTATAGGCTCAGCACTGAGCTCATTTAAATATATTTACTCACAGTCAAGTTGGGTGAAAATAGGTGCTCCACAATCTGACCATGGCCAATTTTTGATTTGAGGTCCAGTGAAGAAGTAGATACATGATCCTTGAAACACGGACCATGGTTTGCTTATGTAATCATGAAGATACCGTGCCTTCAAAATGTGCATGAGGTCAAGCCGCATGCCCAGTGTTCTTGCACTTCACAGATTGCTTACATGGTCAATTCTTTACAAATGGATGTGTATCACTGCAGTCTGTCTGTTGAACAAACTGCATGGACATTGAACAAGAAGTACCGTGGTTACTGCCAGTGCCATGTGCTTCCTTCAACAAACTGGAAAAGGCTTGTATTTCACCATAGCCTCCATCATTCCTGCTTATGCTCCATAAATTTCTCTCATTATTTCATGTGCTGAGCTGATACATGTTGTCCTGTCACTCACGAGGAACTCTCAACTTACAATTGAATATGATTATTGCTACTAATTCTACGTAACTCCATCAATAAGTAGAGCTGAGTTCGGCCAAATTTACGGTCTCAAACCGTGAGTGTTACACGGAGTCACGGACATCACGGGTTAGTCACTTGTCCCAGGCTTGAGTGCCCAGCTGTGACTGCCTCAAACAGCAGTCCGAAGCACATTATAAAATACAATTTTATTTCGAGATAAATAAGAGAGCTATTATGTACAGATCATCCAAAATTTTGAGACAGAATGAGGCACGACGGGGAAGAGGGAGGCCAATGCATGTTCGCGCCGAGGCAGCCACCAAGGCGCAAGGCGAAACCGTAAATTGACGTGCTGAAACCGTGAATTTACCAGTGAGAATGAAGCTGAGGAGGGGGTGGAATTTCGCAGGGCACCGCGCGACAGCGCGCACGAAATTTTGCGTGATGGGGGAAATTCACGGTCTCGGATTTACAGTCTCGCATACCTGCACGGCCGGACCATCACGCTTTGGGCGCTGGGAACAGTCAGGTGATGACCAGCGTGGGGGCGGCGTGACGAGACAGTAAATGTGCGTGACAGAACCGTGAATATAACGGAAGAAGTACTTATACTTTGCATTCACGTGATGTGTCACACCGTGACCATAGTAGTCGAAAGTGTGCTGGGCCTATCTTATGTGATGGATGCATCCATCTCTCATTGGACTAATGTGCCGGATGCATCTGTCGAACTGAAGCTGCTCTAACACTAACATTGCAAATAAGAGAGCTAAGTGCTTAATTTGAAAGGACCATAACCCGATTTGATCAACTGTGAACCCCTCCTTTTTGTAGTTAGACACAGCAAAAAATATTTTATTATAATTAGATTGCACACTATACCATAAGATTACAATGTACTTTATCTATGATGCAAGAGAGTACCTATGTGTGCAGGACTGACGTGATCTGCTGCACGCTCTGCTGGGCGCTTGCAGCCTGCCCTATCTGGCAAGATGTGCACAGTCTGGTAGCCTCGTGGCCTCCCTGGCCAGATTGCATGTGTCTGCTGGACGGTGCAATGTCCACCAGACTTTGGACTTTTTGCTGATGACTTGCTGTAGCTTGTGTTTCAAGTTGGCAGCAAGTTTCCGGCTTACACCACACCAGCTTAGCTTCCGGCAACACTACTGCTAGTATTTTGAGGTAAAGGTTGCCTCAGAAACATTCTCACACATGCTTCCCATATTCACACATGATGTCATACTAGAGTAAGAGGAGGATGGACATCCCACACAATGTTGCAAGGACTGCATTCAGAACGTAATCCATATTCTTTTGTCTGTGTCCGATGTTAATTTGTCGGGTATTTTTGCTCATGAATGATATAAAACGTCTTGCCTTTCCCCCTTTTGAAATTCAACAGCTGAATGCGGAACAAAACAGCCATGTCTTGCACAGGGCACGGCCCCAATCCCAGTCGCTTCTAGTAAATTATGCCAGTTTGCATTAGCCAGGTTCGCCGCTGCATGATCGTTACAGGTGGACTTCCGTATTGCTGCTGTCACAGTGATATTATTCCCAGCTGAAAGAATAAAACACAGCTCCTTCGACTCCTTAGCCACTTTCAAGTGATTTTTGTAGTCCCGATCATAAACCATGAAGCCTTGGCCATCACGTAATGTAACATCATCGTCCGGCCGTCTCACCTTCATGTGCTCCGCGGAAAAGTTACCATCCATCACGAAGCTTCTAGCGTCCTTCAAACTGACTGGCAGGTGAATTTTTGCATTGTTTGAAATTAATATAAACATACTGATCTTTCTCATCTCTTTCCCAGTCCTCCAACAGATTGATTCCCGGCTGTGAACAGGCCGGGAAAAATAATGCATGACTCCCTGGTACATTTACTCCACAGGCTTATGAGCCGCACCATTCAATGTCGAGATCTTCTCATAGTATTTCATGCTAACGATCTTATCATCCGCTTAGAAAACCATGTCCAGTAAGAGGTGTGTGACATACTGGTGCGGAGTCTCGCGTAATAGTTCAAAGTGGCCGTCTTGCATTCCTTGTTTTCAAGGAGAAAGTCATCCCGTAGTCTAAACGTAAATGCCGGCCGGGGCGATTTGCCGCTCGCGGCGATTTGCCGCTCGCGGGGTATAGCCCCAAGATCAGTAGTTGTATATCTGGCTTCTCCGCATTCCCACACCCACACCAATGGACTTCAAATATGATGGACCCCGCTGGTGTCGACGATTATCAAAGTATTTGAACAATCATTAATTCCGTGTGTTATATCCGATGTTGGTGTGGTTGACAATGCTATTCCATTGGTGTCAGACTACTTTGCCCAACGCATGTTTCCTGCATGTTATCAGCATGTTGATAACCGACTGGCGAATCAGATCTGTGACTACAGAACACGTAATATAATTAGTCCATCCACTGCTGATAATATTTCCTACTCATCCAGTGGGGATATTCTACCTCCGCATATCTGATCACATCCTCCGACATGAAGTAGGCACAGCATAACCTCTCTCCCGCGGTCATCCTAACAGTGTGTGGGATTACCTTGCCGCAAATGCCAATAACAGTGCCCGGATTGTAATTAGCCTGTATTCCGATCGTCGGTAATTCCAAGTCGGCATTTGAATATGGTCCTAGAGTGACAAGAATGTCCATCCACGGCGCTCGTCCTGAATTATCCCGGTGAAACGGAGTTTCCCGGTTGGAGATTATTTGCACGGCAGAAAATACCGAGGTCCAATATCGAAGGAACGGCTGGAGTGTCCCATCGCAGGTCAAGTGGTTCAGAGTGTCGATTCCGGCGTTATATAACTCCGGTTGTATCGTATTGAGTATGCCGCTGATGACCGCATTCGATTCTCCGATGTTAATCAACCATTCTTGACATTCGGGGAAATTACGAAGCATAGCACATGTCTCCGGCCTGTATGGCAGTCTCTTCATGAACCATGAGGTGAGTTTTATAAAGTGCCGAAAGCATTTTACCAACCTTATGTCCTTGCTGAAACCACCCTGCCGACAAGGAAATAACTCCGGGCGGGAACCATTTACAATCATCCAGAGATTTAAAGAGCGAAACGGAGTTTCTCCATGACTTTCCGTTGTTATTTTGCCGAACCAACGATTCCATTTTCCGCACGGCATTCTCAATTTTGAACTGAGTGGAGGTTAGTCGGAGGTCAGTCTGTCAATCAGCCCGACAAATAATTCCTTTACCTGTCGATCGGTGGATAAAATCTCCGGTAGAATCCAGCAGAGGATGCGACCGTGTTTATCGACCACGATTGATGCCGAATATATTTTGCCGATTCCGGATAGCGGTGGAAAGCGTTCATGTAGGTCATTCTCCATGTCTTTGTTTTTGCCGGTCGGCTTCTTTCCCAAATGGTCGTTGTAATGGTCGACATCCCAATTTAGTTGAACTATCAAAATTTGAATATGCGTGCATGTTGTTGAGGCGCTTTCCAGACACCAACTTACTAGGATTGGTGAATGCCTTCACAAGCTCATCCACTATGGCCATACATTCAAATACCATGTTGTAGCTCAACAAAATATTTGGTGTTGGCCTGGCAATTTTGATGTCATGGGGAGACCTGGTCTTCACATGTAAACAGTATTTGAATAATTGTGACATGTACAAAGATAGAGCCTCTGTAAATTGGAGGTCATAGGCTTCCTGGTGACAGTTCTGAAAGTCAGACACATGGATGTGCAAAAGGAAAGTTCAATCTGCATACTATCATAGAATGATTTGACAACATATCAAGCTTCAAGAATCAAATGTCCAAGATTGAGGGGACAAAAAATTTGCAGTGAAGAACACAAGCAGACAGCAGCAGATTTATTACATGATCACAACAGAGCACCCATTACTTGTTATTGCAGACCTGACGCAAATATGAACATACGACTATACACAACATTCTATATCATGTAAATATATACAAAAAAGGTCATTCTATCAACTACATGTTCGCGATAAATAAGGCATCAATTATGGAGATACGTACTCAGGTTGAACGTATTTTTAAACCAACTGCAGCATTCACGAACAATTCAGCTAAAAAGGACAAAATCGATTCGGAAAGTGTTTCACATCTAATCTCCGACATCTGACTTTCAATCTGTGAGGTTGTCGTCATCAACCCTTTCCGGTGCATCACCAGATCGATCTTCATAATATCTACATTTCATCAAGAACGACGTCTTCCATGATTCAGCTCACTCATGAGGAATTGGTGAAACTTTGGAATGCTTCGGAGGAGCATTACGGCGGATCAAAGTCTGAACGAAGATTGCTTCAAAAGCGTCTTGCTGCTGAATGTTGCAGTGGTCGGTAGTGCACGGTGAATTAGGTCGTGTTAATTAACAGCGGGTAATTTACACTGTAAATTACGGTAAATTACGGTAAATCTCAAACACGGCCCACAGAGGGGTGTAAAATAGGGTAAATTTCAAGTGTTGTGGCTGAATATGATCATGGCTCAACATGTGTAACCAAGGTCAGATATGTTTTCTCAAATCTTATCCGACCACCACGACAGTACTTATTTACAACTCAAAAGGCAGGGAGTCCCGTGAAATGGTGTCCTCCCAAGCCCAAAATGCACAATCTCATTAGTGATCAGGCGGCTACCACTGACTCCGTGCTAACACCATCTCGACATCAGGCGAAAACTGACAACTGCCAAGCTGTTTAATATCCTTGCAGACCCACCTCTGCCACTCGAGAAACAGGTTCCCGTTGCAGTTGCTATCTCAAAAAATTGCACCCTCAGCAGCTCTAGCAGAACAGGATGGTTGGTAGGAAACTTCAGTAAAATTGACTGTAATTTACAATAAACTGCTCTTTGACACTGTAATTTACCGTAAATTAACGGTCTGTAAATTACGGTAAATTACATAGGTAAATCCACCTGATCGTCCCACACTTTGCCTTTAGTTAGCCTGCACATACCGTATGATGTAAGCCATTTAATTAGAGTTGATTCCCACCATTCCTCTTGCCCGGGAAAAGAGAGCTCAAGAGCTCTGGGGCACCTTGCAAACAATCAAACTCGTCAGTGCTTCAGCCACCAAATCTCGCACAGCTATCAAGCATCCAATTCCGATGATGGTCCGGTGGCATCCATGCACGTGCTCCCATGTTTCCACCCCGACACCCGTATTCCCTGCTCATCATGATATTCTAGATTTCATTTCCCCACACTGATAACTCCCATATATCTCACTTCCAATTGATATCCCCAGTGCTTTCAAACATACTTAGATTTGTATCTCATTTCCAAATCAACATAATCTTCATACTTATATATTAATCCCACAATGTGGGTATTCTCAAGATAATTTCAGACTACTTATGTTGACTGCTATTGCACACTGTGTGTTAATTTACTCCAGTATTTAAAACTATTAAAAAACCATAATAAAACTACTCTCTCCACATTGTAATAGAGACCATGCGCTTAAAGGACACATATTGCCCATCACATCATCTCATTAATTCGTGAGTCATACGACATTCATCATTCTGTTGGGGCAAGTGCCAAGTGTGTCTTTCGGACCCACAGCACTCCAGGGAGTTACCCGAGTGGGGAGCGCTGAGAGATCCACACTGATGTCCGCATTGTCAATTGACCAATCAATGTTCTCCAGTATCGTCAGTATATTCCCAGGGCTGAGTTTATAAAGTGCAAGGAGATGGTAGGTGTGTGATCAATTGCTTCCCTTCTTCACCTCAGCATTTCTCTATTCCCACGTAACATGCATAAGATGGCGTGGCCCTAGCATGAGTTAAATCTACTCATCTCCTCTTTGCTGTTTCACTACTATCTCTCTCTGGCATGAACCAGGAACCTCTGCCTCCTATTACCGACTGTCATTTTAGCTGTTCTGGTCTAAAGTCACTTTGTGCAATTCTTGCAAATGTAATGGGTCTCGGCCACACTTACACTAGCCAGTTGAATGCCATGACAGTTGCATTTTTCGCAGGAGGTGTGCACACCGATGGGATGAACACCCACCAGTGAGACCACTTTCATCCACTCTTCATCTCTGCCCATGCAGGTTTGACTCTGGGTCCGGATGGTAATTTGGCTCGGGCTTCATTTCAGAATCAGTTCCTATGTGTGATGTTCGATTTGGTGAGTAATCCGAACATTTGTGGTGGTCCAATATTATTAATGTTTCATTCAATAGGTGACAGTATGGGATCGTTTCACTGGTGGTGCAACACTTCTCATACATGTTGAAGGTAACATGATATGAGCAACTTGTCCAGTTGCAGAAGACGTTTGGGTGCAAGTGTACTTCTCAGAGCTGCTGATGGAGGAGTTGGGGACAAAGGTATCAATTGCACACATTGTGCAGATGTATATTGAGAACATCGGGGTACCTGTGGTCACCTGTTGGGAGCATGCATTCAAGAATACTGCCTTTCTGAACGAGAGGATGGGGACTCCAAGTGAGGTCTCTTCCAAACCCATTCTGATACCTCCATCAGCTGATAAATTGATGCGACATGTGTTTCGTGGTCATCCATCTGGGGTTTTAGATTGTCTCATTGATGATTATGTAGCAGAGCATGCAGCTGCTGGTACTGCCTGGTTTGCTGTTCCTTCCAATGCCAGCATGCCCACCATCAATTCTATTGGGTGGTATCAGGTGGAGGTTAATAAGCTGAAGTTGAGGGTCCAGGAGCTTGAAGCACTAGTAGATGAGAAGGATACATTTGTCAGGAAGCTTCATAGCAACATGAATGAGGCATGTGCAAGTAAGTATTTGTTCAGTTTATGGTGCTGCGCTGACATTGCTTCAATGACAGGCCTGCTCATGTGGGCAAATATGCCACTATCCCCTCTGTGCCATCATGTGGCCATGCCATCCATCAGCTCCCCTCATGGTCATGCACACTCACCTGCTAGAGGTAGGGGCCTTACCCCCATTGCTAAGGGCAAGGTACCCACATTTAGCATTGCATGTGGCATATCTCCATCTGCGGTGTCATCAGTGTCATCAGGTTCATCAGGGTTGGGTTCACATGATGTGGATTCTCCCAGTGTAGTGTTGCTGCAGCTAAGTCAGGCCTAAATGATATATGCCTTATAACTTGTGCAATTCTTCAGCTATCATAGTGATCTTACATTTATTTTGTAGCCTAGATATAGCCGCATACTCGTGCCAAATATCAAAATGATATACCTCATATTGACGGAAATATAGCCAAAAAGCCGATTGCAAAGTCCGACTTTTTAGTCAGCTTTTTTACCAATGTAACTGAAATTGAAACATATTAAAGATAATTATGCAAATGGTGGTGTTACATTCAAATACATATACATCTTAGCTATTAATTTCAATTAAGATCATGTCATTATTTGCAAAACTCACATCAAAATATCTAAAAAGCTGAAACAGGTGTGACTAAGCCGTGGCAACACTATCCCAGTGGAAATTCATTCCTTCACATGGGTAACATTGGTAATCATAATGCTGATCCATGCAGTGAGAAGTACACTGGCAACTCTACTGGGTCAAATCCTTTCATTGGTGATAACCCTCCCATTCCTTCCCTTACCCCGAATGACACTCTTCAGTTTGATAATCACACCGATGCCATGGTGCAATGCTATGGCCTTCAGCCCAGCATCCATGAATGTTTGTTGAACCTCTGCGAAACAATTCCCATGAGTGGGTGGGTGCTGGAGATTGAGTTTTGCTTGAACTGTTCAGAAGGAATGGCACAGGAGTTGGTGACAGTGATGAAACTGGACATGGTTTGATTGGGTCACATCATCATCTGAGGTTGTGTCATTCATTTTCATTTGTTGCTGTGATTTCACATGAGATGTGACATGTTTTCGGACTACAGGTGAATTCATGTCGCGGATTTGCCACAAAGTCTCCAGTCTTTAGTATATATGTATGGGTCAAGTCAGACATATGTTGTGATGTGTATTTAGGTTTTGACAGGTGTCTCTATCTCACATTGTCTTGTTCTCTGCATTGTCGAATTTGAACGTGCTCTTCTCAGGCTTCTAACTTGTCATCATGACTTATCCCATAACAATTTTGTTGACTGTTCCTGTGAAGTGACATGCTCCACCTACATTATCACATGAGGAACAGCAGCAAATTGCTCAGGACAATGTGCTGAAGAAGCAGCAACTGAATGCAGAAGTGAAACAATGGTACGATGATACCTTAGACCTTGTGACTTCGCTTTCGGAAAAATATGGCAAGAAGCCCAGTCATTACCTCACCCTGCTGTTCACGAGTAATACAAAGATGAACAATGCACAGAAACTGAATGCTTTCAATGTTTGGACCCACCACATGGCAAAGGAACTTAATGAAGGTACATTATTCATGCTGTCTGAGTGATAGAACACTTATTTGTTGACCAGATGGAGCGGGGGTTTCAGTCAACCTCCTTGACCTACAGCGAGACAACATGGAAGATTACAAGAACCTCAGTGTGGAGCAGAAGACAGTGTTCATCGCTGAACTTACTGAAGAGAGGGAAATATGGACAACTGGACAGCAGCCAACTCAGCATGGATGCACACAAGACATTAACAATGTCTGCTCAAAGATCGAAAATTTGGTCAGTACCTTCATGATTAAGATTCAAAGTTAACCTAACCTTCACTTTCTCTGCAGTGTCTCGGTCTTAAGCACCGGACTGGAGTTGAATTCTTCTATTGCCTTGTTCGTAACATGGAAGAATTCAAGATGGCACCTTGCTGGTATTTCTCATTGAAGGAGCTCGATGAGTTTCTTCAGGGAGCCATTCAGAAAGGTTGGGATCCTGAGAAGATCAGCGTGATGGCCGAGGCATTTGCAGTCACAGGATGCAATTTTATGAGTAAGTATCTTTCTTTTATGTGTGCAATTCTGCTCAACAGTTTGTTCATAGCATTCGTGCATACATTAAAATCAAGGGCTGAGAGGTTGAAGACCGAAATCCGGGAAAAATGAACAGGATGCTTTGTAAGTACATGGCTATATTGTCTGATAACATGTTACTGATCTATATGTTAATTGAGATCACTGCAAACCTGAAGGCAACAATGAACTATGTAAACTATGAGTGTGACATTGTTCTGTGCTTTGGAATTGAGCTCATTGATGGACTGCAGACCAGTTTGTGAACCCCTCAGAGCTCAGTAACAGCATTGGGCTGCTACAACAATTGCTCGCTGCAATTGAAAGGGGAGCATGCCATTTCGACTGTTTTTCTCCTGTCATGCTTGCTGAGCAGCAAAAGAAACATGATGAGAGTGTTGCAGCTGGATTGATGACCATGCGCAAGAAGCACAAAGATACAGAGACCAAGAAGGGCAAGAAGAAAGCAGCACCTGCAACTACTGATGAGAACATGCCAGTTGGAGGTAATGAGGCAGGCGAGGAGATTGCAGAGCATCCTTTGAAGCATCATGGAAGTGAAAGGATTGCTGAGAGGGTTTGAAGATTCTGTAGTACACATCTCATACTGTCATCATTAATAAAGTATGTTACCGAGCTCTTGAGGTCTTTCCACTCTCATAATTACATGAGAAAGTGCCAGCGTCTGATTAAATAAACCTCAATATAACAGTGCCATGAAGTTGGTGACTTTAGTAGCATGTTGATAAGTGAAGGGTAATGAGGTTTCAGCAATGCCACATTAGTTAGAGAGGAGGAGGAGGAGGAGGTGGGTTGCTTCTGATCGTGAAATAGACTACAACAAATCGGACACGGCTCAACCAGTAATCTACCCACTATCAACGAACTCTGTTTAGATGAGCGTCCCACATACCACCTGCTGTCATACACTGAGCCCATGAGTGAACATCTTGAGTCAACTCCCATGAGTGAACATACAGTCTCCAGCCACAGTCTTGAGTCAACTCCCATGAGTGAACATACAGTCTCCAGCCACAGTACTAGGAGAAGCACAAGCACAGTAGCAATAGGCTATCAGCCACAAACATGAGTGCACTGGGCCAGTGCACTCACCATCACTCACAGCATTAGTACAGGGTGACCAGTCATACAGACATTTGCCTCCCACTGTGCAGCATGTCATGCAGCTGGCAATGCAAGGAATTGGTCAAGGGTTGAGATCTGAAGAGGGGGGACCACTGCGCATAACTTGAAGATCGTGTGCACATACTCTGCAAGGAGTTAAACAATGGCATGATGTGACAGAAGGGTGCACAGGAAGCTCAAGCTTCCTAGCTCTTGCCGCTGGTGGAGCAGCAATGGGACATGCACCACAGTGCAACCCAGGAATGTCTCGCATGCTGCAAGCACACACCCATCCTCAGATTCCAGCAGAGCATGCATCTCATCCTCCACTGCCCACCACTGCCTACAGAAGTGGCATACTCACCACTCATGGGGAACATTGCTGCTCCCATCTGCCAATTACCAGTGTTGTCCGACAGCGAGCAGGTGGTCGGCAGCCAGCAGGTGAGTGAGTGCATGATGGTGTTTATGCATGGGCACCCAGAGGTACTCCCTGAAGATACGGAGCTTGTGGTGCAGGGCTCCTGTGCCTGTGAAATCAACATGCTCCCACAGGAGCATGAGGTGATGAGATGTGCGCAGCTTCCGTTCCACATATGCAAGGAAGGAGGCATGGACATTGGCGAGGCACTGTTTGACCATGGCCAATGACAGCAGCTGAGAGTAGTTGAGACAATGGGCACCTCGAGGGCCTGAAGCGCATGGTAAAGATCACTCACCCAGGATGTAAACCCCACACCATGAGACCATGAGCCCTTCGCAACAGCAAGAAATGCCAGTTTAGGACTCTGCATCAGCACATAGAGCAGGTAATGTAGTGTGAGAGTAACATTTTGGTAACAGAGCAGGTACAGGCTCATCTCCATGAACAAAGGGAGAACTGCACAATGGCTGCTAAGACCAAGCATACGGCAAAGGTAGGTATGCTGCACCTGGATATATAGTAGTATATATACAGCTGGTAAGGAAGGTCTATCACAAGCATGTGCTGAGCATGCTTATCTTGACTCAGACCCATTGATATCACCAAGCATGCACAATCTTTAGGGATTGTGTGTGCTTAATATTCTGTTCTTCCACCCTCTGTGAGTTGCACGCACTTCCCCCAAATTTATCGGTGTTGAGTCCTGAAGTACTGCTATAGGCCACAATCAGAATGTTTTATTGTTCATCTGATATGTTACATCTGTTCCCTACTGATAGATAGTACTCCTTCACATCTAGTCTTTGTCAAAATACACCACTCCAAGCTCGTGAGGAAAGGCCCACATATGAATACTGCTCAATTCATACTCAAGTGAAGTATATTACATGAAAGGATACACAGCTGTTCTCTGATACTGAGATTGTTGAAAGACTGCACGAGGTTGTCTGCATCCTGCTCATTTGTTGTGCCCGGAATTTCACCGTGATCAGTTAAGTCATCATCAACATCAGTTGCCATGCCCTGCTCTGAAACAGTGGTGTATGTAGCCCACAATGGCAGTGGAATGTCATTTACCAATGACGTGTCCTGCCCAACATGACAACCATATCTGAGATGGCCGAAAAATCCACACAGTTGGGAGGTCTTGAAGAGACAATGAGCAACATTTTTGTGGATATGGTCTAAGTACAACCAATGGCATGAAAGTTCATGAGCCAAACTCGGATTGACAATGGAGGCTGCAGCGATTGCTTGATAGTAATCAACATGGTTGTCAATCATTGAGGTGAAAAGTCAGTTGATTTCAATGTTGAGACAGATGATCTCTTCGCAGGCATGCTTCACATTGAAGTACATGTTCATTGCCTCATGATGATGATGTTGAGCCCACAGCAATGCTCGAATGTTCTGACATGCATCATGAAGCAGGTCAAATTTAGCAAGGGTCACCATGTCCATGACATAATTCCATGCAAGCTGAGGGCGAGGAGGGGATAGCGCTGCCATGCGAGCATTGTACTCCACCAATGCTTTCTGGATAGCCTCTGCACGAGCTTCAAGAGCTTTGCCAATTTTTTCATGCATCTTGTAACCTATATAAAGTATGTGTGTTGACTGGAGGAAAATTGAATGATATCGCTCACTGACACCACTCATCCCCAGCTTGGTGAGTTCGAATAGTCACTGCACCACAAGGTGCTCGAGGTTGTTGAGTGCAACATGATACTCCTGCTGCTTCAACTCAGCCAACATCTCCTCATACTGCGACACACCCGGCAGCCACCATTCCACAATGTTCAGCTCACTTTCCAGCACACATATTTCTTCTTCAATTGCATTGACACATGACAGGGTGGTGCAATATGATGACAAGATCTTCTTCGAGGTCTTGTCATCAAAGCACTTTGGGTTGTTGATGAGCTTCTCATATTTAACCTTAGCAGCTCCAGATCTCAAGCTATAATCATGGGAAATCAGCCAATATAGAGAAGTGAAAATGAAATTACTCACTTCGCTGTCTCAAGATGATGCAATGCTTTGAGGTAGTCAATCACCAGTGCAACTTCTGAAGGTTCTGACTTGAGCGATTGGAGATAGACACATTCTTCCTGAAGGTATGCCTCATAATCAGCTTGAGTGGTCTTCAATTCCTTCTCGAGAATTTGCACGGTATGAGTTCTCTCTTCTATGATGCTGAGTGCCTGTTGATAATATTGAAGATGAAATTTCCTATTTACATGTTAGAATAGTAGATACGAAAAACAATAACCCACTCACCCACTTCAGCATGTTTCTGCTCATCCCAGAAGTCAAAAAACTGTTTGATTGCCAGGTGGCGATGGAAGACAGATGCTAATCAGGTGCCAGGTGCAAGCGGGTTTGACTCGGAGAAGAGTCGCTCACAGCCCTCAAAGTCTTCTTTTCCAACACCTTCCATATACATGGGGTGTCAATAGACTTGACAGCCATGATTATGGCTATGGCCATGAAATGGCAGCATGATACCAGTGATACCGACCATCTTCATGAGTGTTGCCAAAGAACTATTTATGAGAGTCTTCAAAAATGCACATGCTATGTTATACCCAAGTCCAATTTTGTCCTGGAACATGCTGATCAACTTGTCGACTATCGCAAGAGGATATTTCATACTACAGAAGACAAGCATCAGCAACAAAAAGGTCATAATCACAAGAAAGTAAATATATGCACAGTTCACCACTCCGTATCATATTGCATATGGTGAGAAGTTGACCATGGCGACAGAGACAAACAAATACACCTGTGACAGCAAATAGGGCAAACATCTTTTTTTCGCTTCTGGTCCTGTATTCCTCCAGTGCTCCACACAAATTGTCATTGGTTCATTCCCACCACTGTCAATGTTGACGTCAAGCCAAGTGTCGTCATCATCGTTGTCCATGGCGGGGTCCACGGTAAATGAACCGCTGGCTGCCACCTGCTGTTTCTGTATATTGCAATCAGTAGGAACCCAAGTACATATTATGCATGTTGCATACCTTTGATTGCTTCACTTTGTGCTTGAAGTGATCAACATCTGCTGAAAGCATCCATAGATCTAACCGTCCAAGCCTATTGTCATGTCGCGAGGTTCCACCATGAAATGTGTCATCTATAAGCTTCAGGGATGAATTTCCGTCCATTGTTGCCAGAAAAGCGAACGTCAGTGGTGGTTCACCTTCCAGAGCATGTAAGCATGGGGCACACACATTGCACATATGCCAATTGGGGGTGTCACAATGGAGCACAGTGGCAACATGCTTGTCAATGCTGTGAAGGATGTCGAGGTAGATGTCAAAGGCAATACTAAGTTGGTCGACAAGCACGCGTTGGTAAGGGACCTAACAGTATTCAGATGAAATGTCAAAAATGTAATAAATATGACTCACTGAATGAAGATAACACAGTGTGTGAACCATGCCTTGAATGCTCAAGCGCGGGCAAGCATCACATAGCTGCTGGTATGCTTCGAGCACCTTGAAAGACAAGGCTACAGTCGGCTTACGGGGTGCAGTACTGAGATAGCCATGCCTAACAAGAGTTGTGTTGATGCGTACCATCGGAGAGGATGGTTTGAAGCTAAGATCAGAACAACCTACGCAATTAAAATTATGCCATAAATATGAATGTGAAATGTACTGAAAAAGTCCACCACAAACATACTCCACCTCTCTACTTCTGACATCAATGTACATTCCTCACCATGCTTCCACGACAGGTATGCCACAACCAAGTCTTCGAGTTGTTCCTGCCATTCCTGGTTCCACAATGCTGTCTGGTCCTTGCAAGTACGAATATCCTTTCATTTTCTGTAAATGGCATAAGCATGCACTAAACAGCACAATGCAGCATACATACCTTTTCGTTTGCGAGTCCTCGAAGATCTCTCTGCATAGCTGCTCCTCCCCTCCTGCATGGTAGTGTTGCTGCAGCTAAGTCAGGCCTAAATGATATATGACTCATAACTTGGGTAATTGTTCATATATCATAGTGAGCTTACATTCATTTCGTAGCCTATATATAGACGCATACCTTTGCCAAATACATGTTACACCTCATATTGATGGAGATATAGCCAAAACGCTGATTGCAAAGTCCGACTTTTTAGTCAGCTTTTTTTTACCAATGTAACTGAAATTGAAACATATTAAAGATAATTATGCAAATGGTGGTGTTACATTCAAATACATATACATCTTAGCTATTAATTTCAATTAAGACCATGTCATTATCTGCAAAATTCATGTCAGAATATCTAAAAAGCTGAAACAGGTGGAACTAAGCCGTGGCAACACTACTGCATGGCTGAGAAACATCACTTCCTCACCAGGAGGTAGCAAATTAAACCCGTCATTGTATGCATCCCCTGCATCATCCAAATGGATGAAATCCAGGTTGATATCCATGAGATGCTGGCGGTCAGTGAAGCTCATGGCTATACATAGAAAGTAAGTATTGCAATAGTAGATTAGAGTGCATGATATGTACCCCCAAGCTGTGCTGCATGTAGCTTGGCCACCTGGTCATGTCATTTTTGAGCATCACTCAAACGATGACCTTCTGTTTGAACATGGGTTCCAAGGGTGCCACCATACCAAATCTTGACCTTCTTAGAGATGTAAGACTTGCTGGTGAGTTTAAAGCCAGCCATAGCATCGAGATGAAAGCATAGGTAGAATTGCCATCGCAGTGAGGGAAGTAAACAAGGAAGAGCAATCGCCGTCACAGTGGGGGAAATAAAGGAGGCAAAGAGTGAAGGTAATCGTCGTCACAGTGAAGGAGATACAAGAACTAATGAGGCCTGAGAGTAATTGCTGTCACAGTGGGGAAAGTGGAAGGGACAACAAGTGAAGGTAATCACCATCGCAGTGAGTGAAGTAAAGGAGATCAGTGGGTGCCCAAAAGTTGAACATCGATATTATACAAGGGAGCAAGGCACCACGATGGTGCCACCATCCACAAGAAAGCTAGGTCTCCAGATCGAGGCAGACCCGGACCAGGGAGGGATTCCTTTGGAATGGTCAAGCACCCTGCTACAAGTGTTAGTCAACAGCAGTATGGTTTTCATAAAATCTATGCCGATTTCCTTCCACGCTACAACACAGAGTGCATCTGCAATGGTAGTATTGTTCAACTTCTGGCCTTACTCTGATCTGACTACTTTTCTCATGCTCACATAGGTTTCTGTGCACAGGCTTTATAAGGCAAACATTGATACTGCAATTTCAACTCATTGCTTGCAGAAGGCTTCTGAAGAGCTCAGTGCTCTGCAGCCTATGCTTAAGCTGCTGAGGACGTTGCATGTACCCTTGAATGATGCCTTGCAAGTTGCAAGGACCTTCAAGTCCATAGGCATAAAGGACATAGCGTGGATGCATATATTTGCACACATGGACCAGCGTAACGATCTTCTGATGAAGATGTTCAAGCGTGGTGAACTGTCAGTGGTGGAGATGTATTTGATGAAGCATCAGCAAAATCTCAATTTAACTTATCATACTTTTTGTCTCTTAATTGCTCTTAAATGCACTTATAAAAACCCTTATGAGATCTCTTTTATCTCTTAATTGCTCTTTTTGTTCTTAATTCAGAAGAAAAAGAGACATAAGACCTAAAAAGTAAGTTCATAAGAGTTAGTTTGAGAGAACAAAGTATGATAAGTCAAATCGAGATTTGGCTGATGCAAGGAGATTCTGAATAGGTGCAAGAAAGAGAGGAAATAGTAGCGAGCTCGAATGATATGGTTTTTGTGTTTGACTTGTACTACTAGGATCTGAGATGTGTCCATATACAGTCCTCACATTATGCATTCATCAAATGCTCCGAGTGTGTGAAGTGTTCAAGCCAGTTGGGAATGTTCTATCGTATGAGTGTGTATCCGCTAGGACGCGGTCGTGTGTATTGCTCGGGGAATAATTACAAAATGACCATGCAGCACGTACATTAAACTCTCAAAATGTGGGCAATAATTGGAGAAATCCACACAGCAGAGGAATTCAGGACCCTAGAGAGCTGCATAACAATCAACGGAGATCGCCACCGTAGTTTCTCCGCGTCAGGGCGCCTAGAGATGACACCATAGAGATTGACATATGTACGGAGGAAATCGATAAGTTTCGAAAGGCACGGTCAATATCGATGGAGTGCCGCATGCCTAACGGTGCAGTTGAGACATGACTGGGCTGATGATTAGCACACCTCTCAGTCACTTGCGTCCGTGACACACAGAAATCCGGCGCCGGGCGGCAGGATACTTCGTTCTCACAAGCCCGGACCGGCCGAACAAGTCAATTCTCACATCACAGTACTGTTTCTAACAGACCCGGGGCCGGTAGTAAATAATGCAAAATAAAGTCTTACTCAACTACATCCACACCATATTCATATAGTCAGATCATAATCAAGATGCTGTGTTCTCATTCAGGTTCCAAGATCGACAAGATTAAATTAGGGCACTGACGATGTCCGGGAGTTGTTGTTGGCTGCTACAGCAATCGATCAGCCGGCAAATACATGAATGCCGTCGGCGACATCAATGCCGGAGAGACAAATGCTGATGGTCTATTCCGGAAAAGATCCCGTCCGGCTGAATAAAAAACCCTGGAATCAGTGTCATCTAGCTTCATGGTGATGCATTCCTCTGCGTCCATGGATGGGCTTGTAATCATGTGAGTTGAAATATGACCAGAAGTATTTGACATTCTGGCATGGCAGGGCCATCTAACTTCTAAATTCTCATCATGATCACAATGAAAGAATTGCTGGGTGGTAAAATGGGTCACCAGATACTGTAGTTCTCAATTGGAATGACCAACTGTGCGTTTATGAAATCAATTGTGGAGGATGCATCTTGGGCATGAGAATTTGCCGAATTCGCACTATGCCGGAAAGTCTTTCTAGCATGTGACATGAGAAAAGACAGGATTCAAGAACAGAAGCATTCTCGCAGGATATCGTCATGTGGAACGCGATCTTCATTACCATTATCGGTCCATGTATTGTGCTAAATGTATCCGTGTGATGGTTCTTCCGGTGCACATGCTGATCCACCGGAAGACTTAGCCGGGATACTAGATTCGTGAATGCCCACACCACATGCTCTACAGACATGAAGATCTTCGACTACCCCAATTATAGTAAAGAGTTTAAATCCGATGATGATGAGAGCGTCTTGGCCCATGTCCAGTGCTCGGCAGAGGCTATCCTCCGTCACAAGTTAGTCTGCCTGCAATTGTATTCTGTAAACGTCAATATTGAATAGCGACAACGTCTCGTCTTCCTTATCATCCACGCATCATGTCGCACTTTAGCCAGCACACCAACCGGCTTTTCCTGACATCAAGCTTCGTTGGATCCAGCTGATGTGCGGTCAAGAAACATATGTCCGCCATGAGCCCGAATGAGGCCGGGAAATATAATTTCTCCGATCCTGTATTGTTCGTATGTATTTGTATTCAGAATACACATGATCTCTTCAGTGTGACTCGCCATTCACACTTCGCGGGATCATCCTCCGGCAATTCAACCAATACTTATGATGTGTTCAGTTATGGATGATATGTTCCATGAACCACTACTTACGTTGTGCATAGATCCTATGGTCAATTCATTGTTTGATCCATCTTTCGTTCTGCCCGGGATGTGTATGTTCTCCACCTTGGCTAATTTCCCTTCCACACAAACCCACCTTGTGCTAGATGTCATTTATATCCTGTGAACAGTGTGTCCTCTTCATCGAAATATCTGTGCACTTGTCTTGTTGTCATGATCTTGACAAATGATCTCATGTGAGTCGGCAAATTACTTCCGCCAGCAATTCATGTTTGCCGCCTGGATAACTCGCGGTCAGACATTTGTCTCGCGATAGAGTTGAATCCGGTTGGAATCATGGATATAATACCATATAACATCCAAATTCCATTTCCCTAACATCGCAGTATATTTCCTCGTCGCCGGAGTCGACAAGAAAGTATTCTAACACGGATAAGATAAGGATAATTTCAGCCGGTAATCTAGCGAGATAGCTGGTAAATGATTCGAGAACCCATGCGTCAATCTTTCTACACCATGATCTCTGTGTTGTGCATATTGAGACCATAGCTTATTCAGTCATCGTGACAAACTATCATGCTGAAAAACGTATATCCGATCCCATCTGGCTGTGGTGAGTGCAACTTCCTTTGCTTACTTAATGCGTTAGTCTTTGATTTTGTAGATTGACACGCCTTCAGCCCTATTGCATATGATTGTGACTATGCAACCGTCTGACCATGTCCAGCCCAATTGGAGTGATCGTTTGCGCGCTGGTGCGAATGAAAAGATCGCCGTTGATGCAGACGACAAACGGAATAACTTCAAACCAAATGCGGTAATGCTTGATTAGTCCGCAGAAGGCCACTCAGGTGACGAAATATGGAATTGATTCCGGCATCCTTGTCTTCAGGCTTTCCCTCATCGGAGCCTGTTCCGGCAATCTCCCTGTGAATTGAGCCTGGACCAGAACCCATTCTGGAGGGGAAGCATTCACTCATGCTCTATCGACGGCGAACATGACTTAGTTTCCCATTCAGGCTAAATGCCTTTCGACCATATGATCGTCCATCTGGCCAATTCTATAGTTAGCCGTGGGATGCGTTTTCCCGGGATACTTAGCCGGTTTGGCTTATATATTTCGCTAGCATTCGCGAGAGAGCGGAACCCCTTATCATCCACCATGAGAAACTTCACGGAAGCCTCCAAATTTTCCCCCTCCCCACTATTCTGCGTCATGGTCCGACTGTCTGCATCCATGATCCTTGGTATGGAGTAAGTACACAAGCCTCTGACGTATGACCTAGCTGATATGATTACAGGGACGGACCATATCAAGACTGGTTCCTTCGTCCCAAGCGCGACATCATGTACATGCATCGCGTCCACGAGCTTGTCATCACCGATGCGATCGACGTGTTAGCCCACTTCGAGGTCATGCGCGGATTTGCCGAAGAAATTGACAGCAACCACGACATAAAAAATCGTGACATTTGGACGACATACATCAGGTTTGCGGTGGCAAAGGCATTCGCCACCCACGTGATGGTGAGTCTGTCGTTTTAAAACATAGCGACCGCCTTATGTTGGATAGATTGTTCCCGGAGAGCGTGGGTGTGCGCAGAGGGCAGAGGATGAGGTGGGTGGTGTAGCAGATTGGTCGGATGGACGTGCAGGGAATGCAGAGCAAGCTGGCCCCTCCACCCCAACTCCCTTTCGCTCCGGCAAAGCTGTCCGGAAGTAATTTCTGACGCCATTGTTTTCCTTATTGTAATTGTATCTTAACTTGAGTGCAATGCGATAGGTTGTTTTGTTCCATACTGCAGCTCTGTTTCAGCTAGTGGATATGCCACCATTTCATGTTATAAAGAGTTTTAGAATCAGCTGTCATCCTGTGAAGAACCGCAGGACCATCACAATCGCATATTGTACAATCATATTCGATGTCACAGGCTCTCCGCTGTACCTTGGTTTATTGGAGCAGTCGCTGTGAGAATTTTACGCGTGGTGTTAAATCAAAATTCCTGACATTACATACCGGCAATGTGTTGCCCGCCGGCTAATGGCGAACATTCGGCAAATAACTTTTCACGGCACGATGTAATCGGCAATCCGTTGTCTCGCGGCTTAATGGCGAAATTGTTTTGGGAGGGAATACAATGATGGCCGGTATTCAGTCTTAACATGGCTTTGATCAACCTCATCATGTCACTCCTCAAAGTAGATTTTTGTCAGAACGGGGAATATGATAACTGGGTTACCATATATCCTCACCATTCCGAGGAAGGATGTCCCTCATTTTACCGATATTCACCAACAAACACTTCTAACATGGATGTCATAATTGTGATTTGAGATATACGCTGTATCATCGGCTGCCGGAGATTGTATATGTATTGGAAGAATACGTAGCAGTATGAATGTGGAAGCGGGCAATGGCGTTACGGCTTAATACATCTATCGTGCATGTCAATTTGCTCGATTGGATCTGGATCATTTTAATCACGTCGCGTTTACGCCGGTGCACAATGCCGACAAGAATTATTTCGATGATGACAATGTTTGTAGGTTCAATTGGATTTTCCATTTCTCACGTTTGACTGCAATGAATATGCCCCCCATCAGCAAAAACTCCGGAAGCCGAGCAGGCCATACATGAACGTGCACCGGCCCCAATCCGGTGCACTAAATATATTTTTCCTACCTGAGCAGGCAATGCACACTTGTCGCTTGGCAAGAGTCGCCAGACAGTGCTAGACAGTGCACTATGTGCCCGGAGGCATGCAACCGGAGCCCGGCCTGTCTAAGTCGACGCTATTCGTCTGATAAGACAGGGCCAGGCACCATACCATATCGGGCCAGGCCTGCTATCTTACCAGATGACTTGGTGCCTATCTGGCATTCCCTTGCCTGGCGTTGCCGGACAATAGTCTGGTCTTCCAATATTGTTTGCTTCAACGGTATATTTTATTAATCATGTTGGCAAAGTACAAACCAAAATGAGTAATGTATGATAAATACGGATGGTCAAGTGAGTTTAGAGATAATGTGGCATGTGGGAGGACAAGCAAGATACAAATCAAAGGGCATGTATCACTTCACCAGCTGGGGGAGAGCAGCCCCACGAGCCCGCACGCGAGGTGCTGCGCGTGGAGATGTTTGTCGGGAAGAAGTGCACGGATTCGCTGGCATCGGGCGGCGCACATCCGAAGAGGCATATGAGCTCCACCTCCGCCTTGAGGGAGTATAGGGATCTGTACCGGAGGCAGCAGATGCATCTTATGGAACGAGCGTGTGGGCTCGGGCATCTTCGAGCACAGTGGGACCCGAAGTGTGGTGGCGCGACGAAGAGGAGACGGGCAGAATGCCTGCACAGCGGGGGAGACGATGGTAAAGGAATGGGATGGCGGAGCGTGTGCCGCAGACTACACAGAGCAAGCTCGGATGTCTGCAAGCCGTACGCAGAGATAGGGGATGACTACAAGCAGGGAGCAAGTGATGAGAACCCGGCGCACGTACCTATAGCCAACGGTGCATATGCCCGTGGTCACGGACATGCATTGGATGGCGGCGGGAAGCCGCAGGTCGTCAAGGCAGTCGACTTGAAAGCAGAATACACAGCGCTCGACGGCCGACGCGCTGTGCTCGATGAGCGAGGAAGCTAGTTTGAAGGAAGAAGAAGCAGCATACGCACCTAGGTCAGCCAGCTCCTCGCCCCAACGACAACGACGGGCATACCAGGGACGATGCGCCTGCCCTGTACTCCTGCGGCACCTCGTTCCCGTGCGATGTACCTCCCTCCGCGGACGGCGACGTGCGGCTCATGCAGCGTTGCCAACCGTCCAATCCGCGCGCTCCCATTACTCCTACTGGCACCCGCCACCCCATCCATCGCAGCCTTCACCTCCACTCCCTCGCACATGCCTCCCGCGCCCGCCGACGCGTAGTATTGCCCGGGCGAGTACTCGCCGCTGTCGTCATCCGAGCCGCGACCAAAGTCGTACTCGTCGTCGAACTCGGGCGAGGACGCGCGCGGGTTGTGCAGCCCGGACGTCGACAGGCGCGACGCAAGGCCCTGTAAACTCTTGGCGGGATGTCACCTGCAGCACCCGGCGTGAACGCAAATGCGTTCGCGTGCAAGTTCAAGAAGGAGACGGCCGTACCAGCCCCGCGCATGCGATCGACACAGGCACAACGGACCGCGGCGCGTGTGTGTTGCGTGGCGGGGAGCTGAAGACGGGCGCATTGCAGTGCGCAGGGCTGGCGAGCATGGAAAGCGAGTGTTGGTGGCGCCGTTGGACCGCGACGCGGCCACCTTGAGCGCGCGAGTCTGAAGTGCAAGTGCGTCGTGTTGTGCACATTGCACAGGATAACCTGGATGAATCGCGCGCGCAAGCTGCTCGATTGCGATGACAACCGCAGTAAAGTCAAGGAGGTCGAGCCGACGGAACGTAGAGAGGGAGCGAGAACAGACGTAGTGTGCTTCAGCTGTGGGGAATAGATGGAAACAGCTGCATTATGTACCTGTAGAATATGCACACAGACGTAGTTACAAGATCATAAGTATCTAGACAGGAAACTGAGTGGGGAGGGAATACGTACTGTGCTTCAGCTGTGGGGAATAGATGGAAACAGCTGAAGCACCTAGCTACGGAGCGTGCAGTATATGTGAGCGGCAACGAACTAGGATAAACTATTCGAAAAAGGAAATGTGAAATATCGGCCTCCCGACTCCCGACGTGATGGCGCGTGGCTTCGCCGTGCTTGAACTACAACAGGAAGCTGAGTCATTCCCGGAAGGTATAAAGATCACAGATCCACCAAAGATCAAAGAGGATCATGCAGAGAACCTTCTACAATATTGGCAGGATCAACAGAACGATCCGGCTATTGTTAATGTTTTCCGGTTCTCTAATGCTATAATCGACGGCGAACGAAAACTGGCAAAGTGCACAGTATCCGAAGATGCTGACACTACGGCATTTGCAGGTATTCACCCTCCACGAAATTCATGGAATATCCCATATGTCCTACCTTATGATGGAATATCAAGGAGATGTCTGTCTACAGAATATTTTAAGTTTCAGTGGAGTTTCCAGCTCATAACACTGCACCTTATACGAGAAATTCGGATGCAAGTGAAATCAACGAGATATGCCATTGAAAGGCAACGTGTTCGATCGCTATCCGACTGCGAGATATGTGCTCTTGCCTTTCTCGTACATTTCAATCCACTTTCACGTGGCTTCCCGAGCCGTTTTCATGTAAACTTTCCCTTTATCGGAAAGGATCAAGAAAGGCTTGGAAAGGCATGTTTTTCGATTGCTTGTCGGCACATGTCCGACCAATTCCTGGCCCTTGGCAGGCTACCTGTCTTGATGCGGGAAATTGGTGATATATTTATGATATCCAGCTATCAGAAATTCTCCAGATATTCCCGATCCAGGTAAGACCATATGGGAATATCCCGAGCATTTCGCATAGCCCAATACTCGCGAATGCCCGCGTGTGAGGACCGGTCAATGATCAGTGCTCTGCCCCGATCATGGTAGATCGTATCGGAAGGAACCCATTGAATCATCCATCATCGAATAGAGCGGTGGGTCCTATGCGAAATACAGGTAAAAACAGAGGCATCATCGTCTGAAGTGGGGACTCCGAGCCAGAACCAATCGGTCTTACCGACTTACCGCGCGAAGATGCCGAATCTTCTAGGAGAGGACGATCGGCGATCTCGTAAAAATGTCCGGAGAATTACAGCTGCGAGGGACCAGCTGCCATCAAGGGCTGTGAGTACGTTAGCTAACCGTCGGCGTTTCCTGTTGGCGTTGTCCGATGAAGCCATGTATCAGACATTAATCCGGGTAATCGTGGAGAAGTTGGTGGGTAAACATGTCTGCACAAGAGTTGAATGATCTGATGTCGTAAAACAGGAACTACACGATTGCCCGGAAATATGAACATAATTGTTACCGGCAGAATTTCACCTCGCTCCAGCTGGAATCGACGATGTGGTTGCATTCTGGATGAGCGAAATCCAAGAATGTGTTGCTGGAAAGAAATGGTGCTTGATAGAAGATGCTGTCGAAGCTGCAATCCACACTCATCCTCCGAGACCTTCACCGGATCCAATTTTCGTTCGACGATCCTGACGTTGACACACACAACGGAGATATTCCTGTGCACGTCAGGAATACACCGCACTCATTCTCTCAGGTCTCGGCTTTATCAGAGTTATATGGACATTTTGTCAAGTTCTGGGTCGATCAGGACAATGATGGGATCAGATCTCTGATCATTGAAGAATCGCAAACGCATATCCCGTCGACCACGGATAATTCATTGATACTTAATACCTCTTCATTTGCCGGACCAACATCAACCGGCGATACTTCGCCGCGCAACTTAAATGCATCGATAGGAACCAGGCCGCGAAGATCGATCCTACCATCCATATCTCAATTCCATGACGATAATCACAGACGCATACCTGACACATACGCCACTACGCCACCTCGAAAGTGCTCACAAAGCCGAGGCTTTCCATCCGCAGACCAGAAGCCAGAAACCGAATGCTTCTGACCTTTACTATGCTGACGGTCAACAGCGATGCTCAGATTATCCCCACTGAGGACGTGTCAGCCAGCTAACATTTCGCCGTCGGGGGAAAGATCTCCGGTGGTCGAACTTCGGAAGGGCAAGAAAAGAGTTCAACCTCAATTTATCGTTGAGGTCCCAATGATCAGTTGTAGATTGAAGCGGATTGCCGATGGCACTCCATTGGATCGTAGATGAGCAGATACTAAGGAGGAGCAGCCTCTGGCAAAAGGACGACGAAGAATGGATTATCCGGCAATACTCACTGCTACTGGTGCTCAAACAAGGAGCATGACAAAAAGGCCGCAGGTACTCTTCTGCCTTCGAAGACGGTACGAAGTCTCGCCGACGCAGATGGATGGTCTATATCCTCCCTACAGTGCCTGACATATCTAATACGGTGCTTTGAGAACGTATGCAGTATAAATCACCTGAACTACTAACAGGAATATAAGAATTAGATGAAGGTAAAGAAATATGACAAATATGTGGGACGAAACCAAAAAGTTTAGGCACCCATATTCCAATCCTGGAGTCGCTGTTTATGCACCCTTCTCACCTCCATGACTTCCTCCCATGTAAGCAAATCTTTCTCCGTTTCTGGAAACGCTGCGACCATCCCGTGGATCGAGTCCATCGATTGACCATTTCCGCGTTCTCTGACCATGGACCATATTGCTGCTGCCTCCCTTTGCCACGTCTGGAGTCGATCATGTCTGCACGACACCATTGTAAAGATTCGGCGCGAACTCTGGCGAGATCCTCAAGGCTAATGTTGGTTATTCCAGGAACCTGGTGCGCCCACCAGCTGCACGATCCACTCTGTCCCACTCCACTTTTTGATTTTCCTCGGGAGAGTCTCGTCGAAATAAAAGAACCTCTGGACTCTCGCTTCTGTCTCGATGACCGTCCGGAAGAGTCGTCATCGGAAACGTTAGAATATTCACCGGCGTGGTGTGAATTAGCCGGTTGTCATTACCCGACGGCAATCTGCCGGCGGTGCTGAGATTAGTATATTCTTCCGGTGGTGAATTTGTACTCCATCCTGGATCAGTATCATGAAGGGTGGTAATACGGCTGTGCTGGGATCGAGTCGTAATTCGACGTATTTTTCAGGAGGCGACTGTGTGCCAAGGTGGCAACGATGTGTGAGCATGAGAGTGGTGAGATAACCGTGTATAACGTTCCACCGGAGAATCTGTCCTCCAATCGTTATCGGGCATGGTAGGCGCAGACTGCGGCAACGGTCGATATCGGTCAGATGGTGAATTCGTCCGCCATTCAAAGGTGGAAATGTCTTCATCCATATTGTGTAATTGGCCGACATATTGTGCCGCCGGCGAATATGTGCGGCACTCGATGTCTCTGTCGCGTTCATCGTCAGCATTGATGATGTCACCAGATGCTTGGTTGTTCCAAGTTTGCAAATTGGTGTAACTTTCCCGTGGTGAGGTGCAAATCCAATCATTGGCTGTTCAAAAATAGAAATAAACTTCAATGTATAGAAGGAATTCTGGATGAAACAAATACCTTCGTTCGATAAGGCTATTCAAACCATGAGAATGATTTTTATGAACCAGCAAAGATTAACCCACTAGGAATTGTCGTGTTCACGTCATTATTAGTGACCAACATCTGAAGATAGTTCCCAAAGGTGGCCAGAGAACAGGTTTTCGGATACTTGTTTTAAGTGTCCGAAAGTGATGGTTGGTGAGAGGAATGCGCAGGCATCAGTATTTCAGCGATCGCCTGCTCGCGTAAGCTAGGTCATTTGATCTAGCCCTCTTCTCGGCAAATAATGCTCCAGGTCATGTGATAGAATTGACGTGGTCAAATATCGTGCGGGGTTTCCCTTTGGCCCCAAGTTGCGCCAAAGTGACAAGTCTCTTTCTTCAACTGCTTCTTTTGGAACCATGGCCGCACCCTCCGATTCCTCGAACCTGATTACCCAGTTCGACTCTTTGGCCGCAGACCTTTGTGCGGCATTTGCCATTCGACCAAAGCGTGATCAACCTAAGTATGAGGAGTTCACTTGCACGTGATGGCAGCGTCTCGTGAGTCCCTCATAGGATTACTCAGGGTTTTCCGGCAAAATTGACTTTCCGGAAATATTTGAACTAGTTTCGACTTTATAACCTTGCCAAAGCCGCACGAAATGAGGGCGTCGAAGTGCGATTTCCACGGGTTCTCTTCAGCGGTGCCGTGGAGGCCAATGGCGCATTTCTTTCGAAAACTGAAAGGTCAATAGAAAATGTCCGAGCAGACGATCCCCGTTGCAGGGACCAGTGGGCCCATCTGGACGATGAGCCGGTCTCCACGAATGTGAATGGATGGTGGCTGCAATGTTCGTCGTCATCTAGCTCTGGTTGCATTCGCTAACCAACTTTCAGATATTCCGGGAAGACGATTGAGTGCGCGAGGCCTTCCGGGATTCTGCTGTCGAGTGGGGAGTCGCGGGTCCAACTTGTGACGGCAAAACGTGCCAGAGTTCATTCGATCGATGGCGCGGAAGCAGTTTGCGCTGACTTTGAATAGGAAATTGTTTGCGAGAAATGCAAGAAGGACGGTAAACCATGCTATCTCATTGAAGCGGATTCTCAGGCGACAACATGCGCGTATTGTCGCTGGCTGAAGAATCCCTGCTCGTTTCCCCGAAGGATGAGGCAAACATGACTGGCCGACGTGCGAAGAATGCGAAGGAGAAACAAATGAAGCGGCAGGCCGATGCCAGAGCTTCTCGTGAAGGCCGTGGAGATCCAGCGCCGGAGCGCGACGTACAGTGGGAGCAGCACTTGAAACTTCGACTTTGGCAGAAGCAGGCTAAAGACAAAAAGCCGGTGGAAAAGAAGGTGCAGAAGAAACCCCAGTCGACTGAAAGCAAGGCGGAGGTCATGGGTACGTTATCCCCTGTCGCTCTCGTCTTGTGCTCAACTTCGTAGCCTATGTGCTAATTCCTAACTATATCAAAGCCGCGAAGACAAAGCCGGCAAAGGCATCGGCTAAGCCATCGACGGCAAAGTCTTCCTCTCCGGCTAACAGCTCCCCGGCTAAACGTGCGGCGAAATCTTCTCCGGCGAGCCACCGGCAAATCCTCGCAGCATCACGCCGTCCTCAACCGCCTCCACAGTCAGGCCGGCGACAGTTGGAAAGGACGTCCCAACGGTGCGGATCCGCCCCATGCCGCGTAAGGTCACCACGCCCAAAGACTCCCCTCCACCTGTGACTGTACCCACCTGCAATGTCAAGGCAGGACGGCCTGCTGAGTCCACAGTGAGCAAACCATCCACTATCGAAGGGAGCAATACCACCGGCAACACGGATTTGGGCAGAAAGGCTACTCAGGCGCAGACGTCTCAGTACGATAGGACTCGTGGAGTGCCTGAGGAGGTGGGCAAGAAACACCCAGCTCCACGCCCGATCCAAGCAGACCTTCCTGGTGGTCGCCAGCATGCACCAAATGGCCGCATGACGGCGACACCTCGTGCGCCTCAATTCACGAGTCCTGCCCTTGAGGATGTGGACAGCCCTTGAGGGCAGCGGGTCGGAGACCGAGGACAGTGACGACGAGGATTCAGACGACATCGAGGCGATGTCTCCCGTGAAGGTGGTGGAGATGTTCATTCATGGCAGGATCACGAAGAAGCAGCACCGACGTGTTGGCATCCGGTTTGCTGATCGCCTTGACAAGGCCCTCGCGTATATGGAAGAAATGCCATTCAGAATGGACGCAGTGGAGGAGACACTGAAGGGGAATGGACGTGGAGGACTGCCAGGACTGGAGCAGAAGATGGATGTGATCTCCGCAAAGATCGATGCGAGGGACGCGATAGTCCAGACCAAGATGGATGGGATCATCACGAACGTGGACGCGCTGCGGTCCAAGGTGGACAAGTCAGCTGAGGTCGCGGGAGAAGTGACGAAAATGTCGTCCGCTTTGACGACCTTCACCGCGGATGCCAACGGTCAACTCACGACGATTGCTAAGTCGACTGCCTACATCCATGAGCATAACGTCGTCACGACCAACCTCACCGAATTGAAGGATGCGAAGAATGCGGAAGCCATGGCCATACTTAACCGCCAACAGGAGACGGCTGTGGCGGTGATTGAAGGACTCCGCAAGCAAGTCGTCGACCTCACCCTTGCGAAGGTGAAGCATCCGGGTGAGGCAGAAGCGAGGGATCACCCCACCAAGATCGACAAGGCTGTCGGCAATGATTTCGATGTGGGCGGCGAAGTTGCGCGGCAGAATGAGAAGGCGGCAATCGAGACTGCCGATGATGGACAGAAGGCCGCCGGCGATGTCGCCGGTAAGGATTGGAGGGGACCGCCGAGAAAGCCGATGAAGCGTTTGCCGACTGGTGTCCGTGATGGACTGCTTTCCCTCGCGAACTTCACAAGCGCTGTGCTTAGATTCATTTGATGTAATTGCATTCAGCTGAGTTGCAATCTTACTCGCAAGGTTTCATCTTCTGGTCAACCCGGTGTCTGTGCTGGATGCGTTCGCGTGAGATCAGATAGGAAGATGGCCGTTCGTCGTTGGCCTGGGCGGATAATCGTCATATAATAAGGAAATTGTAGATTATGGGCAGAAGATCGCGGTCGGAAACACTGTGCTAGACTGCAGTGGTCCTGGCTGTTGGTCTGGACTTGGTCTAATTGGAATACTTCCGGGAAACTGTCCGCAACGTGTGACACCGGCAAACAAGATAGAAGCGTTCGCGCTTGCTGGGCCAACGGCGAATATCGTTTAACTTGCCATTATCGGTAAATATTGATGAGCCATCTGATCACCGTTCTCATACGTTCTAAAGTTATCCGTGAGATGATTCTTCCGGTTGTCGCTCCGAGCTCCGGTGTGACTTAGCCGTTGCGCATATATACTGTACTACGTATTGCTCCCCGGCACCTCCCTACCTTCCTCCCATATGAAAAACTACACCAATGCATGGAAATTCGAGCCGGATATGACTTCACCGCTGTCGTCCGCACCTCCATCATCCAGATCCTGAGGACGCCGTGAGTCTTGTATCTCATATTTCATATTAATGTTTCGCGGACTTGGCTCGCTCTGGACAGTGGGGGCCCTTACCATGACTGGTTCATGGAAGGTGTGAGGGACACGCCGAGGTCGAAGCAGTTGGAGGAGCACATCTTCGTCGACGGGCTCAACATCCTCCGCCACTATGAGGGGATGCGGCGGCTCGCTGAGCAGATCACAAGCAGGGCAAGATCTCCCACGCGAACGCGGCGGTCTGGGAGATGTATGTGACATTTGCAGTGGCGGCGGTGTTCGCCCACTACGTTGATGTGAGTCCGTGATTGTTGATCGATACTGGTATACTAACGGCCTTTAGATCATTCCCAATGAGGGTGGCTCGGCAGAGGTGCAGGCCGTCACCGCCACGGGACAGGTCGACGAGGAGAGTGGAACGCAGGAGGGCGGGCGTAATCACTAGGACATTAGACCCTCAATCTCGCCTCGCCTCTATGGAGGCAAATGTCTGCGCCGCTGATGTATTTCGCCATGGTCATGTATCGCCACAGCTGTACCAAATTCATTTCAATGTTGTCCAGCCACATGCACACCATTCAACCAGGAATCTACCTGGTTATGCGAATGCCCCCTCATCAGTGGTTGAGATCTCACATGTGCATGCATCTGGGATGCTGCAGATCACATGTATCATATTCAGAATATCACCTTCACTGTATTCGCTATGGTCCTGTTCGCATTCTTATCGGTTTGCCGCTGACAATTGAAAGACTCGAAGGCCTTTTTTCCGGCTGAAGAGCGCGTTCGGATATTTGAACAGTGGTGAATTATGTGTGGTATGTATGGTTTGCCTGTGTGGTTGACATGGATATGGAAGCTTTTCGTGTGTCTCTCATTATGATCGGCATACTCAAGAATACAAACAGGCCTAGTCAGTGTAAGGATGGCAAACAAGGGTTGCATGAAAATAATATTTCAAGGCTATTCAAAGGATGCAAACTTCCGTCCTAGTTCAAAGATTAACATGATTAAATTAGCACACAAATGATGTCCGGGAGATGTTGTCCGGTGGCTGCTAAAGTAATCAATTCGCCGCAGGATGCAGCAAATGCCGTCGGCAAATGTGTGAATACCACCGCCGATATGAATGCAACAAATGCTGATGGAGGCGACCTTTGGAAAGGATCCTGTCTGGTTGAACGAACAACCCTGGAATCATCTTGCTTCATTATGATGCATTCCTATGCTCACTTTGAATCTTTGCCCCAGTCCATGCGTGCACATCAGCAAAATACCCCCTAGCATACCAGAGATTAAAATATAATATAATGTAGAATAAGATAATACCAGATTTATCTTACCTGCCAGGACATATACGGGACCCTTGAGCATTGGCCAGAATGCCAATCCTACCGGAGGTTAGGTGTACTCCCGGCCAGAGATTACAAGTGCATACAAGATGAGCACCGCTAATATGTCTCATCTTATTTAAGGTTCAATTTTGAATTCAACTTTAAAACATTAATATTGTATTGCACGCATGATTTAAATACATTCTGCAGCCCCCTGCCTCCCCCGTCCCTGGTGCTGTCCGCTCCTCGGATTGAATGGGCTGAAGTGCTACATGCCACTAAGGTATGCTCCCTCATCCAGTCCAGGGGCGGCAGCTTTGGCATTGCACAGTGAGGCGACACTCGACTCCGATGCCGATCGCCGCTGAGCGTTTGGCAGGTGGGCGCGGCACCACATTCGATACCCACACCAGGGTCAGCGCGAAGCCTGTCCAAGTGACCGAGCGAGTGTCTCAACTCAGAATGAAGAAAGGACGGTGTCTCGACTCACCGGCGTACCCGGACGCCATGAGGAACATGGCGACATAGCGGCTGCCGATGGACATCGTGGTGACGCCAATGATATAGCTGACAACGACGTCTCACCACGGACGCAGATGTAGAAATCGTGCTTACCGGTCTTGTCTGTCACGAGAGCATGAGTGGCGAGCAAGTGGAGAGAGCAGGAAAAGCATACCTGCATGCAAGACATTCAAACAACAGACAAACATGGTGACGATCCACGGGGGTCTGGGGGAAGAGAAAGTGAGTAGGAGGGTGTGTGTGCTGGAGTGTGGAGTGCTCACGCTGCAAGAACGAGTGTGATGATTGGGGAGAAGTTGATGAATCCCAGTCCCAGGAGTTGGCCTGCAGAACCTATTAAAACTGCACAATTGACAAGAAGCGACGTTGCACACCTCTGGAAGGCCGACGCAGATGCAGGTGAGGAGGATCCCGGCATAGTTTCGGCTGATCTGTCACCGGGTCAGCTGTGCGGTCCCTTGGGATGAGAATTGGGTACGCACTCCGGCGAGAGCGCTTGTGAGGCCCCAGATGACGACGCAGATGGTTATATAGTAGGATAGCCTGCATATAAACAAGATTAGTGTATAACTCGACAGTGAGAGGGAATACAAGATGCCTCGAAATGCGAATTAGGTGTCTAGACACACACAAATGAGATGAGTGTTTCACGTGTTCGTGCGAGGACTTATCATGTTGGACGGAATTTGCGCGGGTACATAGGATGCGTAAGGCACCGCCAGAACGGTCGCGTATTATATATATGTGGCGACGGGTGAACACACGATACCAGTAGCATCGGCGCCACCACTCACCGGTCAATCCTAGGCCTTGCGTCAGACCTTTCAACTTTGCAGACGGAACTGCCGTTCACTAGGTAGAATCATGAGTTCCCCAGAACATAACTGCCTGTTCCTCTGCCTTCGCCGCCGCGTCCAGTGGAGAAAGGTCACATTGAGGACGTTCGTTTCGACGTTGGGAGCACTCCGGGGTCGTCGTATCGTAGCACTCGAAATTTTCGTACACAGCAGGGGGTTGCTCGGGACTCAAGGGTCTAAAAAAGTCTTCGTGTTCGCGTCGTCGATGTACCACATCAGCTGGAACACCATCAACGGCGAATCTAGCGTCCCGGACGTGAACGAAAAGACCACGTACCAATCACCTACGAGTCCATTTGGAACCCGGTCATCTGCACCGTGTCCTGCCCGAGTGCCATTCCCAACGATGACGCATATGCCGTTCAATTTGTACAAATATTAATCCGCGCGCAGGACCCGGGCAACTTCCCTATATGTTTCTCCATTTTTTGGCCCAAAATCGGCCTCAAATATGCAACATTTTGGCGGTCAAATATGCTAATTTCGACAAGGATTTGTCACATCATCACTGTATGTCACGTTACGTCATATTACATCACAACATTGAGAGAGGGCAAGATGTCTCTTAACATCCAGTGCGGAGCTCGCTGCTCGCACAAAGTGGCAGAATGTAAGTACTATGCATCCGTGAAACTTAGGCATAGTATGTAACCAAACAATAGGCTATCCGGGCAAGCTACTGGCATTGATATGCTGTGACCTGTCTGGCAGGTAAGTATCTTGATGAGCTTTGCCCGGGTAGTAGGACAGGTCTTAGGTCTTGTGCAACAAGCAGTATGTTGTGAATCTGCTGAACATGAGAATCCAGTGCTAAGGCAATGTTTTCGTAGCAAAAGTTGATACTGGTGTAGATTTAATGCATACAAAAGTCCCTTAAATTTGACTGAAAATATTCGATCGGTCCAACAAATATGCTAAGTATAGATAAGAATATTGATTTTTGCGGTCTCTCCGAGGGTTAAATATGCAAAAATGCATAAGAAAATGGCCATTTTTGGCCTCTCAAATATGCTAATTTCGGAGAAACATATAGTGGAGTTGCCCGGGTCCTCTGCATGCACACGGGTAAAATTCCGCATGCACATGCATCACATCTGCACACATGTGTCACATCCGCACACATGGTGTGACACAACAACCTGTTCATTCTATAGCATCGTTCAAAGTTAAAATCGCCTGCATCGGCTACATTCGGCTAGTCGCTTAAAGCCAGATTATTATTGAGTGAAAATCAAACGATGAGGAGATGGCAATACACTGCAGATTGATACGGTCGTCTGATCTCTCCGATCCGAAGTTTAGGGCTATTTGGATGAGTGACTCACGAGGTCACATCACGATATGCCTACTGAGGACCCGGGCAACTCCACTATATGTTTCTCCGAAATTAGCATATTTGAGAGGCCAAAAATGGCCATTTTCTTATGCATTTTTGCATATTTAACCCTCGGAGAGACCGCAAAAATCAATATTCTTATCTATACTTAGCATATTTGTTGGACCGATCGAATATTTTCAGTCAAATTTAAGGGACTTTTGTATGCATTAAATCTACACCAGTATCAACTTTTGCTACGAAAACATTGCCTTAGCACTGGATTCTCATGTTCAGCAGATTCACAACATACTGCTTGTTGCACAAGACCTAAGACCTGTCCTACTACCCGGGCAAAGCTCATCAAGATACTTACCTGCCAGACAGGTCACAGCATATCAATGCCAGTAGCTTGCCCGGATAGCCTATTGTTTGGTTACATACTATGCCTAAGTTTCACGGATGCATAGTACTTACATTCTGCCACTTTGTGCGAGCAGCGAGCTCCGCACTGGATGTTAAGAGACATCTTGCCCTCTCTCAATGTTGTGATGTAATATGACGTAACGTGACATACAGTGATGATGTGACAAATCCTTGTCGAAATTAGCATATTTGACCGCCAAAATGTTGCATATTTGAGGCCGATTTTGGGCCAAAAAATGGAGAAACATATAGGGAAGTTGCCCGGGTCCTGCCTACTGTTTGCCTGGCGACTTCGTACCTTCTGCCCCTTACCCACGTTTCACCTCCACATCTCTCTACCTCGTTGACTCCTCTTCTTGTAATTACCTTCACCAAATGGACGACGAAGACGGCCATGACGAAGACTTCGACGACAACGAACTGCACGACTTCGGTGTTGGTTGGGACGATCGGCAAGATGTGGATGATAGAGACGATATAGACGATGGGGACGATGGAGACGATGGTGATGAAGTCCGAAGAAGGCGGCGGGGGAAGGGAAAGGACAAGGGGAAGAGGAAGGAGCGGGGCAAGAACATCACCTGGAAAGGTACTGCCCGTATTGATCGCTTACTCGATTGGCTTGCAGCGCACCCCACCGAGATGCGACAACTCGCTGGGGACTCGGTGAAAGACGCAAAGGCCGAGAATCGCCAGAAGGTGACGAATTCTGCGCCCCGAAGTCGTATTTTCAAGCGAATCGCCGAATTTCTGTTCTCCTCTGACCCCGATCCTCATGTTGTCACTGATTACAACGACCATCCCACCCGGTATGTCACTTCCGTCGAGAATCAGTACACCTCGTAAGTTTACATGCACGTGCAGGGTTCATCAATCCTCATGGTATATTAGACTTCGCCAGAGATATCGGAAGGCGTGTGGCGAGTTTCGTTCTACTGGCAATGGCATCCTGGCTAGTGATCGTCTGCGTGGAGACCAGTCTTTGTACGGTAAGTTACAATTCCCTTATTTTTTATTTATTGTATTGACATTCACGCAGATAAAATCGTTCGAGAGTTCCCACATTTTCCGAAAATGGATGGACTTTTCAACAAGATTCCCAATTTCAACCCGATCGTCGGGACATCAGAGCCGGCTCAGTCGCTCTCAAGCCAATTTGCTACAACATTTATGGGGAAGTCTTCTGGCGGTAAGCTAGTCCAATTCGCGTCGAAACAATTGCTTATTTGGGAGGCCGCGCAGGTGGTGACACTCTGGGTGGTGATCACGCTGGCAGCGTGCCATTCCAGACTGCGGGGATGATGTTCTCAAGTGACATCCCGTTTAGCTCCGATGCTGCACTTTTCTTCAATGACCTTGGTGCTTCGTCCTTTGGTCCTCCATCTGCTCAGCAGAGCGGGCACAACAACTTTGGTGACCTCTCAATGATCGACATCGATGACGCTGACATGCAGCGCATCTTCGACACCGCCATGCAGTCTACTATCGGCGGTACTGATTTCCAGCCTCCTCTTGATTCCACGATGCAATTTGATCTCCAGCGCACCGGTCCCACATCCTTCGTCGGTGGCGCCGACTCTATGTTTAATATGTCACCTCCTACATCTTTCGTCAGTCGCCCAGATATGTCTCTCCCCTCTCCTGCCAGCGCTAACCCACAGCGCACTGGTCCCACATCCTTCGTCGGCGGCGCCGACTCTATGTTTAATATGTCACCTCTTGCATCTTTCGTCAGTCGCCCGGATATGTCTCTCCCCTCTCCTGCCAGCGCTAACCCACAGCGCACTGGTCCCACATCCTTCGTCGGCGGCGCCGACTCTATGTTTAATATGTCACCTCTTGCATCTTTCGTCAGTCGCCCGGATATGTCTCTCCCCTCTCCTGCCAGCGCTAACCCACAGCGCACTGGTCCCATGCCTTCTGGCGCCCACAGCCAATGTCTGACATCTAATCGCTCGCATTCTACGCCTTCCCTCATCTCATCGACCTCTTTGGGCTCGTCTTCAGCCTCATCCATGCCTTCTGTCACTCGCCAGCGTGACCTTTCACCTGCTCGTGGTCGCTCCAAGCGACAGCAGAGCGCGTCTTCGCAACGTCTTGCAAACAAACCATACCTGCTTTCCAGCTCGTCGTCAAGTAAATCTATTCCAGAGAGTATCTCAGCCTTGGTGTCGGGGGCGAAGGATGCGTTGAAGAGTTACAGTGACTCGAACGTCAACAGGGTCGCGGTGGAGTCGCGCGCAGTGGAGCTCGCAGCGCGGGATCGGGTCCATCAGCGTGAGGCAGAGAAGGAGCAGCGTGAGGCAGAGAGGAAGCAGCGTGAGGCAGAGCGTGCAGAGCGTCAGCAGGAACGCGAGCATGAGATTGAGTTGGAGAAACTGGAGATGCGAAAGGAGGAACTCGGTCTCGAGCGCGAACAAATTTCACTGCGGCGTGAGGAGATAGCCTTCGGGCACAGCCAGGCACTGCTCAAGATGGTTGAGTCTGGCGTGGATCTCAACGTCCTGTTGCGGGCGGTGAGGCCTTCGGGTGGTGTGGATCAGTTGCTGCCCCTCAATCCACCATCACAATCGCTTCCCACTGGCTCATCGTCACTCGCCTCTGGCTCGTCGTCACTTGCTGCTGGCTCGTCGTCGTTCACGTCTCATAATACTGGTTGCGCGTCGGACTTTTTTGTGCAAGATCACTTGCAGTAGTTTGTATTCAGCACCGGAAGATGTATGATTTGTGCGAATATGATTTATTGTGTATCAATATTCAATTGTAAGGTGAAAATATAGCTGAAAAATCAAGGAGACTCCGAAGATTGTGAGGCTAAAAGTGCATGCATAAGTTCCTCCCGGAATTGTTTCCCATCAGAATAATCAGTATCGCCTGCATCTGGATATTCTTCGAAAAACTCGTGTTCACGAACACGATAGGCTGGCGGGTTCCCCTCTCGCAACATCTCTTTCCTCCAGTCCTCGTCGTTATTTACACCTTCAAAATCAATGATAAGATTATGTAAGATGAGACAGCATCGGATCCATGCGATCGCCCATTCGTGCCATTTCTTCGAACTGATTTGAATGCGCAGCTCACGCATCGATTGAAACCGTCCTTTAAGGCAAGCCAATCGCGTGCTCCGTGCGAACACGAATCGATGACAGGTTGCGGTTGAACGTCTTCTGATCAGCGGTGAGAGCTCCGTTTGTTGGCTTCTTGAATGGAGTCACACACCTTTTACAATAGGTTAGCCAATAAATAATAATAATTTACTGACTTACCATGTTTCCGACGGATATGCCGAATCGGCCCAAATCCATTCACCAGGACCGAGAAGACGATCGTGTTCACGATACATCCGTGTCATACAGAATGCTTCGCTATCATGCACACTTCCTACGTTTCCAGCCGCATAATCGAGGAAACGCCCTGTAGGAAGAAATGTGACAAGCTGAATATAAAATATAAAATTAATTGTTAGTATATAATCTTACAATTATATTACATACCTGTGTATTTGTAGACGGTGCTCCATTTTTCCCGAAGAATGCATCTCCGAACCATGCTGGCTTTTCGAATAGATCCGATAGCGTGCCGTCTGTGCCTAGATATCCATTTCGCCACCTCTCACAACCGACTCTGCTTACAACCCATCGCTTTGCCGCTTCTATCTCATCCGCAGAAGGCCAGCGAAATGCTCGGTTATGCTGGTCGATAAGCGCCACCATTACCCGTTTTGTGCAGTTGTCCACCGTACCTGAATTTCATCAGCATATATCTACTTTTAACTAAAAATATCTTGCCTGTGGATACACCAGCCCATTCAGCAATATCACCCAATGTGACGTTGCCATACCTGCCAAGCCGATAAAGCGTGACGGCAAGCTGATCTCGGACCGGGGCCTGAGAATTGTTCGAGTTATTTTTGAAAACTTGATGGTTTTCAATTAGCGAAAGAATATGTTCGAATGTAGCCGGAGCCATTCGCACAAGACGCCGGAAATCTCTCGGGCTATAATCAGCATGCCAAAATAGTAACGGAAGGTGTGACATTTTAGGAATCGGTTTTCCGGGATTCAAGACACGTCGATGAAGAATGTCGTCACGGAGCGCGGCATATGATTGCATAAGCTGCTCGAGGGATTCAATGGCATCGGTTATCAAGTGCTCATGAAATACCGTGGGAGGGTGAAAGTCAGCGGGAATTGCAGCATGTGGGGGAATAAACTCATCCGGCTCGAACTGATCGAGCATTTGTTCAAGCGTGAGAAAGGGCGGTGGCGGGGTGAGTTCCTGCAGCATTTCCATACTGAGAAAGCATATAAACGGGATGATGGCGGCGCCAATGGAGTTGTCGACGGTGTACAGCCAAAGCTCACGGTCAGTGGGGGATCGTCTAGGAGCCATGATGGCGAAGTTGGGGCGGATTGAGGTATATATACAGCTTGTAATCATTTTCGCAACTTAGTCGGTGCGACACCTAAGACAAAATAACTTCGACTACATTCAAAGGACTGATCTCCCCGAGATTCCTAGGCAAGTTTGCCGAAATTAATGCGCGGGTGCTTCGAACTTTGAACGATGCTTATGATTGCTTATGCTTATGCTAACCTTCAACAGTGATCTACCATCCACGATGTTGACCCCGGCTACCACCGTCTCCTCGCTCAAGTCATCGTGCATGCTCCTCTTACCACACAGCAGGAGTGCTCTAAAGTGGGACCATCGGATGTGACTGACAAGTCTCCTTCAGAATGGAACGTGGAAGAAGTCGTCCTGTGGCTGAAGTCCAAAGGCTTCGATCAGGGTAGTCTCATAACCAGCCGTTATAGTGGTAGTTGTAGGACCCGGGCAACTCCACTATATGTTTCTCCGAAATTAGCATATTTGAGAGGCCAAAAATGGCCATTTTCTTATGCATTTTTGCATATTTAACCCTCGGAGAGACCGCAAAAATCAATATTCTTATCTATACTTAGCATATTTGTTGGACCGATCGAATATTTTCAGTCAAATTTAAGGGACTTTTGTATGCATTAAATCTACACCAGTATCAACTTTTGCTACGAAAACATTGCCTTAGCACTGGATTCTCATGTTCAGCAGATTCACAACATACTGCTTGTTGCACAAGACCTAAGACCTGTCCTACTACCCGGGCAAAGCTCATCAAGATACTTACCTGCCAGACAGGTCACAGCATATCAATGCCAGTAGCTTGCCCGGATAGCCTATTGTTTGGTTACATACTATGCCTAAGTTTCACGGATGCATAGTACTTACATTCTGCCACTTTGTGCGAGCAGCGAGCTCCGCACTGGATGTTAAGAGACATCTTGCCCTCTCTCAATGTTGTGATGTAATATGACGTAACGTGACATATAGTGATGATGTGACAAATCCTTGTCGAAATTAGCATATTTGACCGCCAAAATGTTGCATATTTGAGGCCGATTTTGGGTCAAAAAATGGAGAAACATATAGGGAAGTTGCCCGGGTCCTGTAGTTGTGCATGGCAGCTGCGTCACCGGAAGAGTCCGGCGCAGAACCAATCGGACATCAAAAAACCCCAGCACACCTACCACCTATAACATCTGGTGACTTTGATATAGATGGGGGGGGGTATGGTCATGCTTTGTGACTGAGCGCGTCAAACTCGTGCACTTTTACGGACTTGTCGGATTCCCGCTCACCTGCTGGCATGTACTGTACTTGTAACTTCAAGAATAAAATGGCATTGATTGAACTCTTTCATCTGCTACCTCTTCATCTGTTCTCATGGCCTCTGCTGTGGGGAAACTGCCCATGAGGGTGCCGAGTGCCTCTAGCTTGCCATGACCAGATGCCACACCCACTCACCAGAATGCACCAAACGAGTCCGATGCCCACAGCCGCCAGGCTGCCAAGTCTGCATCAATACTTGCAGCTGTCCGCGAGAAGGCCAGGCAGACAAGGGACTACGATTATATCAAGACACGCAACAATATAATTCAAACCTTCTGCACTGCCTTTGACGATAAGCAGCCATATGGCTGGCAGGTCGATGTCGCGGAGGCCATCTTACTGGGCCTCGACTGCACCGTCATAGCTGGAATGAGTGTGGGCAAGACGATGCCTTTTGCAATGCCATTACTTGCGGACGAAACCAAGGAGAAGATGGTGCTCATTATATCACCATTAAATGAGCTTGAACAAGATCAGGTACGCAACAGCACTATTTCTACTCTATATTGCTAACAAAATCCTCTTCAGGCTTGCCGGTTTAAAAAACTCGGCCTCACTGCAACCGCAGTGAACAGCGAAGTCTACAACACAAAGTTACATTAGGTGCGTCCGTATTCTATATATTTTATTTAATTATTGAATACATTCATTTACAGGAGCTCATCGCCAAGAAGCATCATGTCATGCTCACATCACCAGAGATGTGTCTTGAGCACACACAATTTTCGCAGCTGCTGCACTCCCCCGAATTCATGAAGAATATAGCAGCAATCATCATCAATGAAGCGCACTGCATCTTGCAGTGGGGTGACAATTTCCGCAAGAAGTATGCCGAGCTCGAGAAACTACGCTCGTTCATTGCCCTCCATGTTCCACTGCTGGCGACTTCGGCGACGCTGCCCCCGCTGGTGCTTGAAGATGTACAATGCAAGTTGGCCTTCAACTTGAATACCACGTATCTCCTCAATCTTGGCAACAATTGTCCGAACATCACCCCACTCGTCTATCGCATGAAGGGCGCAGCCTCCTCGTACCCACTGCTTGACTTTCTTGTACATGGTGCAACACCCGATACGACCTTTCAATGCATAATTATCTTCGTTCAAACCCGCAACCTTGCACAGCAGATTTGCGAGCATCTTTGCAAATCTGTTCACCCAGACATGCAAGAACAAATTAATTTTCTTCATTTAATGTGCATGCAAAATGCTCGTTGGCGAGTCATGCGGAACTTCCAGTGTGGCAAGATCAATATATTGTGTGCAACTGAAGCTGCAGGCATGGTGCATAGCAGACAAAATCATACATTTGCAGCAGAATATGCTCATACAGATACAGGGTATGGATAGACCAAATCTCGACTTAATAGTGCACTTCCGCAGCTTTGTCTTGCGAGTTGAGCAGTTTCCGGTCCGGGAGCTTCTCGTGAATGCAAGACTGGCTGTAGGAAGCTTGGAGTCTTGCAATGTCATTCTCTTTAGCAGGACTGGTATGTGATTTTCCTCGTCGTCCTCAATTGATTTCATTCTCAACATGATCCTTCACATTTCTCTGACAAGGAATTGAAGCTGAGATTTTCTTGACATAGTCCCAAGTTGCATATGGTCCAATTGCCACGAAAATATACTGTTTTCAAAGTACATCCGAAATTCATTGCAGCAACATTCAGTGCTCACCTTGATGTCACGTATATTGTGTTCTTGCACCAGGTCGATAGGCATCCAGTCATCAGGGAGTCCAGTGAAGTTAACAAGCCAACAATGTTGTCGGACATGATCTCTGTATGGTGCGCATATCAAAATTGTGGCCTGTGTTTGGAAAAATTACTCACTTAAGGTCATCGGGCCATTCTCGCTGCAGACCCTGGAGGAGCTCTAGGATCTCTAAGGCATAATTCGGATTTCGGCCACCCACGAAGTGGAACAACAACTGCAGAAGCATGTCTTCCATGGTTCCGATGTCTCCACACTTCATTGCATCACGCAGAAGTTTGTAGTCGAGTGTGTCGTGATTGAACTGGACCATTTGGCGATGAAGTGAGTCTTGTGTTTCATTTATGTTGCTTTGCGCTAATGCATCCAGATCAACCAATGCATCGGTCGATGCATGCTTCCTATGAATGCATTCAGCCAACTTGAAGAGCTCCTCGGCACTGTGTTCTCGCAAGTCTTTGAGCTTGTCGGCCTTCCCAACAACATGCCAGAGGTCATGAAAGTGAGCCTCCATTGTATGGTCTAGTGCTTCTTCAAACATATGATGAAAAATCCCTTGAGTTGCTGTTGACTTTAGCCCCTTTCACTCTAGGATATCGAACACATGTGGCACAAGTCCTCGGCTGGCACAAGTGCCATAGTACTGTGAGTGAAGCGAGTTTTCGACTGCAAACAGCAGATGAAACCAGCCAAAATTCTCCACAAGATAGTCCATCCGGTCAAAGGAGTTATAGTCATCGCAGCGCATGTCTGCCAAGCCTCAAAGCCTCGACACGGTGTCGTATTCTTCTGGCGATCGGTATGAAACAACACACTTTTCACCAAACAACCAAAAGGCTATCTGACTAGAGTAATATTTGTTTTATAGTCGAGGGGTTATTTCCCAGATAGGACGGGTGCACCGAGCATAACAGGGTTTCCTACTTTTCCAGATAGAGGCTCAGTCAAGTCCGGTTGCACGAAGACACACTATATCACAGGAGACTCTGAAAATGCTCTGTGAAGTATCCTACGGTACTTGGTTACTCGCAGTATACCTGTGGGGAACAAGAAAAAGACTAGGCTAGACTCAAATAGTCTGCCTCGTTAGTATGCTTCTAACTTCTTTTCAAAGTTACTGCCTTCTTGCAGTACTTTGACTTCAATACTGATTCCGCTTGCTGATTAGGAATGCTCCTGGACTTCTTTCCAGAGACTTATACTCCGTAATCACTTACAAGATGGACTTCCCAAACTCAATACAAACAACCAATTTCTCAAACTGACGGTGCATACCTGATGTCCTTTATGACAGGATTGCCTCCACTGTCCTAACAAAAGTCTACCAATCTTCCTACCTAACCTTGTGCTTCCAGAATCTCTTGCATGGACAGTTGACAATTCAGGGAATACTTTACAAACAGGTAAGCCTAGACCACACACTCAAGTGGGCCTTAAAGTCAGAGAAAGAAAATCTGATTCAAAGCTAAGGTTGGCTGAGGAACGAGAGCTTTGGGGTGATGATCAAAAGATTGATCGATTAAAAAAAATGGATGGGGGGCCCCTCGTTCGCTCCAGCTTATATACTCTACAGAATGTTTCTGGAAAGTTCTATTCTATGGCTGACTAATACTTCTTCTGCTTACCAATCCACTCCAAATGCTTACCAATCCACTAAATTTTCTGCTGACGAATTGCATTTGGAAGTTGCTGGAAGCTTCCTTGACCTGCTAGCACATTCTACACAGGTCTCTCTCCTTCTGGAGAATTCTCCCAGGTTCCATGAGTTTCTAGGGTGTTCTTCATGATTCTATGATACTCTGGAGTCTACTGAAATATTCTAGCAGATTCTCCAGGTTTCTGTATTCTTCCAGGACAATCTGGAAGGGGAATTTTCGATTAAAGTCTTCTTTTAAGACTATAATCTTCTGGGAAATTCCAGGACCTTCTGTCCTTCCAGGATATTCCAGGATATTCATCAGCAAGGGGCCACAAGTCTGCTCAACTAAGCAGAAATGACCACAGTACGTCTTTGCTGACACAATTCTGATTACAAGAGGTGAACTGAGCGAAGTGCAATATGTGATGGGAGATGAATGTGACGGATAAGGAAAGGGAAGAAAGGGGATAAGCCGTGATGTATTATGACCTTGACCTTCTTGACTGTCCCTAGACTCCCTGCAACTGCTGCTGCCACAATCGAATGTCTCCTGGGAAAATGACTGTGTTTGATTGGAATGTGACATAGTCATTATCCGGCTTCAATGCTCCTGTCATCCAGCGCGCTGTCTGGGCTGCCCAATTCCATGCTATCGTTCCATTCCCTGCATGCTTTCACATGTGTGGGTAGTGCAGACACTGGTCAATGAAATTGCCATGTCCGAGTACCAATCCAGATTGGTGCACGAGATCCGCCCCACAGTTACTCGACCGTCCCTGGTCGACTTTCTTCTATCTTCTACTTCTTTGTGACCGATTCCTTGTCCGGTGGCCTATTGGCTCATCGTTTACATCAGATTCACCATCATCTTGACTTTTGGAGTAATGCAGACTGAGTGCTGATCATGGGAGAGGGAAGAATGTGTACATCATAATGTGACCTAGTTCTTCCATCCATGTCCTATGTAGATCAGCAGGAAATCGTCCATCAGCCTCGCATCTCCTGCTCGTAGCATCTTCTTCGGCAACTGAACTATACCATCATCTGGCTTCAACATTCCTCTGCAATGAGCAATGTTCCAAATAATCCATGCCTCTAACCACTCAAACATGGCCAACCTGGAATAGGGAATCCCAACTGCAACCTCCTGGCTGCCTGTATAATGCTCCACTGCGACAATGAGCTGGGTCTCCTGGAATTGAAGAGTACGGATGATTTGTCCAGTGAACTCGATGTTGGGTCCCATAAGATGAAGGGGGCTGGAAAAGTAGACTCGGGTGGGGTAATCCTGGTCTGAATCGAGGGTGAGAATATGTTTGCGAGATTGTCGCTGCACTAGGTAGTGAGGGATTTGAGTGTCACGGGCATAAGAAAGTGTTTGCATGGTTGTGACAGAGGGAAACAGGAATGCCTGGGAAGGACTGAGTAGTATTGTGCTTTATTTATAAGTATGAGCACATGATCATGTCCCTAGTTTGATGTCCCATGTCATGTGACTTGCTGATGACAGGATGTGCAAAATCGGTGTTATTTTGCCATGTCCAGGTACCAAACACTTTTGGTGCGTGACAACGTCGCATGTTCCGCATCATGTCTTCCATAACTTCCTTCCTTGTCCTATTTTTCTTCGGCTGTCTTCTTCTTTCCCGTCTCTTCTCTATCTGACCCATTCTCTTCATCAGCAGTTTTATGAACTTTTTTCGTAAGACATCATCTGCTAGTATGCCTTCCAATGTGGTTGGGGTCATATTGAGGAAAGATAAGTGGGTGCTTGGTCCGATGGATGGATTTCAGCTTATATATCCATCCAGGATGGATGAATAAGCTTTCCACAACCTTCCTGAACTTAACAGAGAGTACTACACATTTTCCCAGAATTTTCTGGTACTTGCAAGTAGGCTCCAAGGTATTCCTCTACTGATCATAGGCCTATAAATGGCCACTCCTCTCAATTTATCATTCTTGAAGCTTCAGGACTGATCCTAATAAATTCGTCGACCTGAATAACTCTAGAAACATCCTTCACATCACCTGCAGAATGTGTTGTGGTCTTGCACAGCGAGTATCGAGTTTCTTCGTTGTTCAGCCACTTCGAACAGCGCGGAAGTCACGTGATCGTGAACCGCGACGCGTCAACAGCCAAATCGGGCTTGACGCGTCAAGTTCGTGCTCTGCTGGCACTTTGAATACTGCTTCTTCAAACCTCTCTATCTCCCCGGCGCTTGACTTTTGTTTATTTCGTATCTGCCTATCCGGACGACGTTCGTCTTTTGCAACCACGGGACGCGCAACTGCGTCCGCACTTCGACTTCGTCGTGGAAGACCGTCCCGGTGAGTACACGTATACCTTATTCTTATTGTTATTTTCTGCCGCGTGGTTTCTCTTTCACAGGTCTCTTCACCGCGTCGACAGCGGACCCTTCAGTGGGTCTGCCACGGGGACTCCTGCACGACGCCGCGTGGGTTCTCTGCGTACCGGCCACTGTCCTGCTTTATTCCATTTCTCGCGGGTCCTTACTTCCTCGAATCCTCTTCCTGATGCTGTCTGTCAATCACAGCACTTCATCTACTACCTCTCTGGGTCGCGTCACCGCAGCCTGTCCGATACTTTTCTCTGGTTCGCGCTCGTCTGGACCTTGTCAACACGATGCCGCTATCCGCGCGGTCTCTCTGCCCGCGCTGCGTCCTTCTCAGCTGCTTGTGACTCGATCTCTCTGTCTGATGAACCTTTTGACGACATCAGGCTGTGCGTCCCGCGTAGTGCGCGCGCTCTGCGCTCGTCGTCTCGTCCACCATACCCTGCCGGTTTCTTCTGACTTCTTCCTGTCCTCGTGTGCTTCTGGCTTCGACGCGCTCGATGCCGTCTCTGTGTCGGGGAGTTCTGGGATCGATCTCGCGTCTCGTGCCCTGTCGGCCATCTCCTGGTCATCCACCTCACTTCTAAGTAAGTCCAATCTCGTCGTGTTTCCTCAACTCATAGGCCGCGCTCGATCCCGACGCGTCACTCGAGGGGTGACGCGTCGCGATCAGCGCGGGCACGTTCTTGGTCCCTTCTGACGCGTCTCTCTTCGATGCTAACACTTCTCGTCCCTTCCAAGAACTTCTTGTGCTCGCGGGGCATGCCTATGCATGCCTCCCTTCAATTCTTCCCTGTCTGTGCCCTCGGGCTGCGCTCACTCGTTGAGCACCCTCAAACCCGTGAGCCTTCTCGTTTCTTCTCGTAACACCTCGTCAGCTGATCACGGTGCCGACGCGTCGCGATGCAGACGCGTCGTGCTGTGTCACGCCTGTTCTTGGGTCATCCTGCAAGGCAGTGACGCGTCGCGTTCAGTGCTGACGCGTCCCTTCGGACTACTGATGCGTTCTCTCCGCTGTCTCTTCACAGACTCATCTTCATCGTTTCATCGTCTCCGAGGTATGTCCACGCGTTGCCCTCCCGCACACATTTGAGTAGTACTAATACCTCTTGCAGCGCTGGTACGTCTCGCAAGGGCTAGCATGATGGTACGGGAGCGCGTCGGGTGAGTTCCTCGTCCCTTAAATACCTTTTCTCTATTTGCTGAATCCAAATAGATCCTTTCTCGAACCTCCGAGCAACATGTCGATCAGCCGATCGTGTTCTCGTGAGTACCACCTCAATCTCGTGACAGGGCTGACGCGTCGTTCAAGGGCTGACGCGTCGCGTCGCGTACGTTCTGGTACGCGCACGTCACAGCTTGCACGTAAGGTTATTCCGGTATGTTCTTCCTGTTTCTCGGTGATCGAGATCCTGCTGACCCCTTTTCTGTAAGTAGGGTCCTCTCCCATGACCTCGTGACGAACGCGACGTGTCAGACGCGTCGCATCGCGAACGTTCCACTACGACGCGCGTCGCGTCTTCCGGTACATCCTCGCGGCCACGGGATCCTTCCATCCGCTTCTTCGTCCTTCGCACCCTTGGGCTGCACTGACCGCGCGCCCTCGATCATTTCTGAAGGTGCGTTTTCCATAACCTTCTCCTCATTTCGTGAACCATCTGACTCTTTCTCGTGCTGACGCGTCGCGTCTGGGACGCGTCATGCAGTCTCATGACATCGATCCTCTCGGGGAGGCTGTGTCCGCGCCCTCAGCTGACCGTCCTCGACGTCCCCGAACCTTCTCGCGCGTTCGGGCGCATACGCGTCGGGTGCGCTCTCCCCATTTCTATCCCATTCTGTACTGATCTGGTGCCTTCTCGGACAACGTTCGCGTGGTATAAAAGCTCGCGAATGTTCGTCCGCCTCTGCAGCTTCTCGTCTCCTATCTTGACCTCCTACCTCTCGGAGAGCGCATACACTCGGCCATGCGCTCGCCGCTGCGCTCAACGACGTTCATGCATGCATGGGCAGCGCGCTCGACTTCGTCCTCAACTGCGCTGGGTCGTCATGCGGGTATGCATCCTGCTTCATCAACACCCGTCGCGCACCATCCGTGATGCGTCGTCGTCGGGGTGCTGGCTGGCCTAGGTGCGTATGTTCCTGCTTCTTCCTTCTGCTTATGTTAATCTCCTCACTCATTAGGCACGGCGCGTCGGCCGTCGAGTGCTGTGTGTTCAGCTCTCGAGACGATCGCTTTGATGGCCTGCGGCTTCCCGCCGCTATCCCATGCTCGTTCGCAACTGTGGGCGCGTGTGCGACACGCTGCGGGTCACAGGTATGCGCGTCATGTTCTTCGTCACTTCTCTCCATGCTAGAACTGATCCTTGTCTTGGTGTACAGTCTGCAGATATCCGTGCTCAGTCTGCGCAGTCTGCAGCACTCGTCCCACTGTTCCCTTCCTTCGTCGTCGTCTCTACTTGCTGGGCAAGCATTCGGCCTGCTCCACCTCGTCGCGTCACCACGCTTCGGGTCCTAGTGCGCTTTCCGCGTTCAACGACGCCCGAGTGGGTGCATCCGATGCATAACCAGCTAAGTATCTTCTTCTTCCACCTGCCTACCATCTCGTAACTGATCCTTCCTGACAGTGCCCTACGCACTGTGCACTATCTGCCGTCGGGCATGCATACTGCATCCGCGGCACCTGCGACGTTCATCTCGTCGGCACGCCTACGTTGCCCGACTGGCCTTCGCCCCACAGTTAGAATAAACGAACTGTTGGGGCACCTACTCAGTTCGTCTTCCTTCTTCGTTACTCTGCCTCCTGAATTTGCTGACTTAATTTCTCTCGAAATTAACAGCAATATTCATCTTCATTTTCCCGACGGCTCGCTTATCTTTCCTTGTCCGTAGTTGTAACTTCGTATCGGGACTGTAGACTCTATTCCTGTATTCTCGGATAGTCTTCCCGGATGCGAACCAACTGAAATCTTGCAATTCACCGTATGATATCAAGCCATTCGTCTGCCTAATTCGTTCGTGGTATTTCTGCGAAACGACTCCTTCCATGTTGGCTTGGTCAAATACCCATCTTCATCCGGCAGCCACTTCAGCAAATTGTCCTATTCCTCATATCAATACTTAAGTGACCATCCGATCGGAACTATCCTCGATCGTGTCACTGCTCGCTTGCTTGTCCATGACGTTTCGGCTTGATAAGTCAAATTAATGACTCGTCCATAATGCTTGCCACGTTAAACTTCGATTCCTTTGAAGGCTAGATCTCTGGATGATCTCGAATCTCATATATCAAACCCCGCTCTTCAGGGTGCCTAGTTCCCTTGTTTTGGTGCTCATCATGCACCTCCGGAATAGTGTTGTGCGGGCCCGGCTTCAGGCCGTCAAGCCGGCCAAGCCAAGCCCTAAGTAGGCCGAGCTGAGCCGAGCCATGAAGGACGGCTTGTGAGGGCTTGTGGCCTGGCCTAAGGGTCAAGCCGGCCAAAGCCAAGCCGTCAGGCCGGGGCTTTTAGTATGTAGTAATTCACCTCACTGAAAAACATTTACATTAATTTTGGAACCTCAAGATGAAGTTTCGCTGCAGGTTTTCGCAATAAACCCGAAAACTTGTTGATTCTCGGTCACAATTCCCAATTTGGCTGCATACCTTCCTAATTAGGGTCTGCAGCAAGGTGATATTGCGATTTTCGAAACATTTTCGCCATTTTTTCACTACATTTTCACTAGCTATATCTACAGGTTATTACATCCAATATTGTAATACCACTGCAGGACATTTTTGGATTGGATACTGAAGAAAAGAAGTTGTACAAAAAAGCCGGGGCCTGAGCCAAAGCCAAGCCCCGGCTTAGGCTTTCGACGGCTCATGGCCCGGCCTGACATTCAAACGAAGCCGGAGCCGTCTGAAGCCGGGCCAAAGCCGTGGCTTTCAAGCCAAGCCGGGCCCACACAACACTACTCCGGAATTCTTGGTGTATCCTTGTTCTGCTATCCTAAATCGGTACTGGCCAACCATCAGCAAAAACTCGCCCCGCAGGTACCCAATGTAGGCGCCTGCAAGATACCGCATGTGGGCAAGAGGCGACAAGCGACTACACGAGGCTACCAGACGCCTGCATATGGCCGGAGGCTACAAGAGGCTGCACGCGTCCAGTGCGGCCATTGTAATCCCTGTAGATACATTACCATAGCTTATATATGTATATTTATTATAAAAGTGTGAATGCGAATAAGCCCCAATATTTTTTGCTGCGAAGATGTGAGCCAGTTCCCTCCTATTTGCCAAATCGGGGCATGGACCTTCCGAATTCGGTGATTACCTTCTCTAATCGGCGACGGTTTCTTCTCAAGTGCTTTCCCTTTGACGTCACGCTCTCTTTCGATCTTGGGAGTTATATAAAAGGCATCTCTTTCGGGACGTGCATACATCGACCCAACTCCCACTCTTCTCCCTGCCATACCACTCCAAATAGATTTTCTCATATACACTGACAGGTCCCCGGGCATGTAAAATGCTCGCGACTGCTTTCTTCTTCCCTCATTTCCTCTCCCAGACATGTCGCAGAACGAGCTGGAGAGCATCAACGCGCAGGAGAAGGACGGCGTTCTCGTGGAGCATGTTGAGCCGAAATCATCGCCGTCGGCAGACCCGGTCATGATGGAGGACCGCGAGCTGCTCGCGGTGGACGTGAGGCTCCGGCCTTGTGCGAGAGGGACTCACGATTATACCTAGCGAACGGCAGTCACGTCTGCGAAGTTGAAAGGTCTGACGCAGGATCTAGGATTGACTGGTGAGTGTTGTCGCCGATGCTACTTGTATCGTGTGTTCACGCGTCGCTGCGGATATACAATGCGCGACCGTTCTGGCGGCGCTTTACGCATCCTACGTGCCCGTGCAAATTCCGTCCAACATGGTAAGTTCTCGCACGCACGCGTGAAACACTCATCTCATTTGTGCGCGTCCAGATACTAAATCGCATTTCGAGGTATCTGGCATTCCCTCTCACTGCAAGTTATATACTAATCTTGTTCATACGCAGGCCATCCTACTATCCCGGCGCGATATACTTGCTTTTGCGGTGGTACACACGCAAGGTAAGCATTTCAGCCTCAACATGACACGTATTCAGGTATTGAACTATGGCAGGAACTTGCATTCCGATCGGCGATACTGTACGGGGTCTGCTGATCTCCAATGCACTTGGAAGCGTGAGGTCATGCCTTTTGGTTGTTTGCGCGGTCTGATCTTCCGTCAGCTTATGGCTGCTGGAATTCTGTCGGGAATGGAAGGTAAGCTAGGTATACGAGCCTAGAGATGGTAAGAACAACGATAATAAGCCTCCGCACTACTCTAAATACTCACTATTCTTTCGTTTCTAGGTTGTTCTACATAGAGGTATCCTCCATAATATCACATCGCCTGTGCAATCGTTCTCTTAGATTGCATTCATCAGGGATCCATCACCGTCTGTCTTGGTTTCCTCAACGTGTATGTAATGTCGAGCTGTGTCATCCTGCCTTAAAACTGATCCCTGTACCAGCTTCCTATTGCCCGACTACGTTCGTCTAACCTCTCAGCCAGTGTCTGTATATACTGACGGGTAGACTGCAGCCCCACAACACGTGCTGGCTCACGCCTGCACAGCGGAGACTCGTGCAAGTCCGGCTCGCAGAGGACGCAGGCGAGGCCGGCGAGGATAGCTCCACCGAATCGTAAATAACGCATTTTCGTCCTGCGTGGTCTCATTTCTGACAATGCAACTACACAGGGCATTCACGGGGCTGATCATGGCTCTGAAGGACCCGAAAGTGCCAATATTTGCAGTCATGACCTGCGCACAGCTTCTGGGACTGGGTTTCGTCAACTTCTTCCCAACGTAGATCGATATCTGGTTACTTTCATTCGATACTCACTAAAATTTACTTTCAGGATCGCTGGCACGCTCAGTTTCTCTACAACCATCACACTCCTCCTTGCAGCGTGAGCACCACACACTCCAACACATGCACCTTGTCACTCACTTTCTCTTCCCCAGACCCCCGTGGATCGTCACCATGTTCGTCTGTTGTCTGAATGTCTGGCATGCAGGTACGCTTTTCCCGCTCTCTCCACTCACTCGCCACTCATGCTCTCGTGAACAGACAAGACTGGTGAGCGCTACTTCCATATCTGCGTCCGTGGTGAGGCGTCATCGTCAGCTACATCATCGGCGTCATCACGATGTCCACCGGCGGCCGCTATGTCGCCATGTTCCTCATGGCATCCGGGTACGCCGGTGAGTCGAGACACTGTCCTTCTTTCTGAGTGAGACACTCACTCGGTCACTCAGACAGGCTTTGCGCTGACCCTGGTGTGGGTATTAAATGTGGTGCCGTGCCCACCTGCCAAATGCTCAGCGGCGATCAGCATCGGAGTCGAGCGTCGCGTCGCTGTGCAATGCCGAAGCTGCCGCCCCTGGACTGGATGAGGGAGCATATCTTGGTGGCGTGTAGCACTTCAGCCCATTCAACCCGAGGAGCGGACAGCACTAGGGATGGTGAGAGGCAGAGGGCTGCAGAATGTATTTAAATCATGCGTGCAATACAATTTTAATGTTTTAAAGTTGAATTCAAAATTGGTAATCTAAATAAGATGAGACAAGAGATTATCAGTGGTGCTCATCTTGTATGCACTTGTAATCTCTGGCCAGGAGTACGACTAACCCTGGCATGCTCCGGTAGGATTGGCATTCTGGCCAATGCTCAAGGGTCCCGTATATTTCCCGGCAGGTAAAATAAATCTGGTATTCTCTTATTTAGCATTATATTATATTACATTCTCTGGTACGCAAGGGGGGATTTTGCTGATGACCTCCTCCCGATATTTCTTTATCCCTGAGTGTGCACCGGAGACATGGTTCTTGACCTCATGTACACGTGTTCTGACTTCCTTACTAATCCTGTTCCATCCACAGACGGACTTCCAGCATCCCATGCCTCCTTGGCTATGTCCTGGTAAGATCCTCCAAATCTGTGCAATGGCTAAACTTGCTAACTTCCTAAATCGTGTACTTCTTTGAGTGTCCCATGTTCGTCCCTGCCACTGGATACCATATCGGTGGGTCCCAAATCCTTCTTCATCTGCTATCTTGACACCGGAACATTCCGAATTTAAACTTTCCAAACTTCTTTTCCGATAGGCTTCTCGAGCATCTATCGGACCGGTTTACGTCATTGTCCTTGATGTGAGTATACATCAAAATAAATGATGTAAAGACGTCATCCAGGATTTCTTTTATAGCTGGGCACAAGCCTTGATCGCCGTTTAGTCTTCTTCTTTCCTTTCCATCACCACCAATGCCTATAGAGGTGGGACTTCCAATTACGCATTTCCCCCTTCCCGCATTATTAACCTGACTTGTTCCTAGTTGAACAGTACTGTTGGTTACCTAGATGAGACGGGAACGGTTACTGGGAAAGTGATCGAGGTGGAAATTGTGGATGTAAGCTTCTTCTTCATATCTGCTGTGATCCTATCCGTGCTGAAATGTGCCGTAGGGTATGAAACGTGTTACCATCCAGGTTGATGGTAAACCAGTTCCCATGAAACTTCCGTAAGTCGAATTTCGCCCTTGAATAAATACTGCTTATCCTTCGCTTCCATTGTGCTGCAACGGTGTTTCCCGTCCATCGCACGTGAGAATGATGTACCTAGAATTAGATGGATACGTCATTGAACCTGATCGATTGTCCATTTGCCTGATTTAACCTGTTCAAATTCTTTCCAAACACAATATCACTTTGAATTGGAGAGGAAGAATTTAGGCCGAGTGGTCTGACTCGATGTCGGACTGATTGTCTAGAGTGCGACACTCTATGGGTCCACAGTAATCTATGACTTCATACCATTTCCCATTCGGATATCGGTTATACCGTGCATTCACTTTCAGCTTGCGCTTCCGACGAGGTGCCATGACCACATTGGATTTATCTGCCAGAGCCGGCTCGTGATTATCTGATGCCTGAGAATCGGAGGGTAAGGGATATGTATCCTCAAATTTTCCTTCCTGAATTTCATTCCTCAGAAACAATATTTTCGCTGTCTCAGGTAGGGGCCCTGACATTTCTTCAGGTATGTCTGGTTCGCTGTCTGAATCCCATATTTCTAGAGCTTTGTGACCACCTCTATCGGAATATCTGGTAAAAATCACTTTCTCAGATGATCTATGCCTTTTCTGTGATGTGACTGCTGTCTTCGATTTTTCAGCCTTCAATGACTCCCTCTTTCTCCATATGTCCCATGCTGGATTATCGGCGAGTTTTCCAACCCGTTCGACCGGTACATCTTTATTCGTATGCCAGATGATGTCCGGGTCCAGCATGATAGGCGTAATGTATTCATCTGCATATTCATTCCGAATACAAATTCCATATTTGTTGCTCATCCTTATGGCAGTAGTGTGACAAGGAGCAACAGGGGGAGATCCTGGTGTAGTCACAGGTTCCAATATGTCCTCATCAATTGGTACCCATAGCTGCTGTCCATTGACAATCTCACATCGGTGAGTAGCTTCTGCGGGAATCTTCTGGATTGATTTCGGTGCGTCCATATCGGAGAGTAAAGGCTGATCTTTAATTTGATCTTCCTTTTCCTTCAACTCTCTTCCCTTCAATTCCCTTTCCCTGGCCTTCCTTTCCTCAAGTCTCTGTGTCGCCAATTCTTTTTTCTTGGCTATCCTTGCTATGTCTGCCCTCATCCAATCCCATACTTTCTTTTCAATGAGTTTGCCTACCCGAGTGAGTGGTTCATTCTTATCCGAAACCCATGTTATGTCTGGATCCAGATCGAGTGGAGTAATCCAATCGTCTGCAACTTCCCGGTCAACACATACTCCATGATCATCATCTAGCCTAATGGCTGTCGAATAACATTCCAAGCATGGTGGAGATCCTGGACCATTCATGGGTTTAAAGTTATTTTGATCCAGTGGTATCCAGATTCGCTGACCAAGTACCATGCCACATTTATGAGTGGCTTCAGCTGGGATCCTTCGAACAATCTTTGGCACTTCGGGTTTTGAGATCTGAATATCTGCACATAATCCTTCATTCTTTTTCTCCAATTCTCTGGTTCCTGATTTTGGCATATCAGTTTCTATAGTCTGAGTCTCAACTTCGACTGTAGAAGGTGGGGGCTTATCTGCCTCAGGCAAATAAATCATCTGAAATATGCCATGACCACTTTTCTCGACTCCATCAATGGATACTTTGACGTCACGTAACAAGAACAAGTCTTCTTGGATTCCTATATTTGTACTCCAATTATCTCTCATTATGAGATAATCAGATTCACAAGATGAGATGAAACCTAAGATAGGCTGAAGTGGTCCACGAGCATGACCATATTGGGCACAATATTTGAGCAACAAGTGCTCATACAAGGTGCGTGATATGTAATCGTGGATATTCACAGCCTGCTGATGACCTAGAGCATGATTATTCTTATAACGTAGACCATCCCAGTGAACTGCATTCCAATTATTTGGAGATACTGGTTCAGTCGGAACCTCTGGGCTTTCTTGGATTTGAGATTCCTGATGATTCAGCAAATTCTGTACATTGCCTGCCTCCATTAAGGATTGTATACCTTTTGAGTCGCTGAAATTTAGAACAGGTAAAGGATCCTTGCATTCCTTCATGGCTTGAATGCTGGCACATAATGGAGCCTTCTTTGATAGGGCTGCAGTTTGCGCCTCCATACTGGTAACAAGCATTCCAAAACTCTTCTTTCCATCTTCTGAGCTTATCTCCACATAGACTCCATCTGGGCTATTCCGTATGAGAAGGTTGTTGCGCCTTTGCCATGGCTGACCAAATAATGCTGGTACTGCCAAACCTTCGACAACATAAAGATCGGCATGGGTTACTACTGATCCAAGCGAAATTTGCACTGGCCATATTCCATAATATGACAGTGGCTTTCCAGATACATCTGATAACTTCATCGGAATTGCCTTCTCCTTGCTTCCTCCCAAGGTTTTCCAAATATCGGCTGAGATACAATCGAGTTGTGAACCTGTATCAATAAGGAATGGGATTACACAATCGTTAAGTCGCACTGAAACTGTAATGAGTGGGGGTAGGGTAGACATAAACCATTTCGCCATTTGATCTGGGAAGGTATGTGGCTTTGCAACTTCAGCTCGGAGCATCGTGATTAGTCCTGGTTGATCCATTTGAATGCAACAATTCTCGAGATTGGTAGAAGAAGTTGGTAGCATCTTAACAATTGCTTGACCGTATACTCCTCCTTTCTTATCAAAGAATTGTACATCCCTTAACAAGAAGGTTCGCCCATATGGTCCTAGCTGATAATCCTGAAATTCAAGGCCATGTTCTGCCAAAAGCATACATGGGCCTGATGATATTGGCTTCAGGTTATGGTTCTGAATCTTCAACTTCTGGGCTAGACTATTGTATAAGGCTTCATCCAGATCATTATCTGATGAATCATCCACATGGCTTGAGCTCGGAATTGTACTTCGTCTCTTTGAGTACAATTTAAATGCTTCCTTTGCCTGTAGAGTTTCCATATCTTCTGCTTCATCAATATCGGCATTATTTCCTTCTGAAGACTCTGACGATGTAGAGTTCGCTTTGTCACTATCTGCATCATCAGGAAATTCTACCTCCTCTGTTGAGTCAGTGTCCTCCTCAGATGAGGTATCGCTGATATCTGCCAATTCAGGAAGGTCCAAATCATCCTCCTCAATTTCTTCAACCTTTGCATATGGCTCTGTCTTGTTCCATTCCTTCACAACTGTAGCATATACTGCTGAGTCTGCAGAGGTTGATGGGGAGACTAGTAACTCTGATTCCGGGTATCCATTTTGGCCTCGGAATGTTAATATGTTCCATCATCTCTTTCAGCAATTCCAACACCATTATCCTGCTGCCAAGGTCTTCCTAATAGGCCATCAAATGGGGGATCAAATGCAACATATGCATTGATATTGGTCTCAATATGACCAATCTTTAGCGGTATGTTCTCCACTAATCCTAGTAATTCGCCTCGGCCTCCATTTGCATCACTCATAGATATCGCTTTCCTTTTATTCATCGGCAAATGAACTGTAGATTTCCAGACCTTCTCACTGATAATATTCAGCTGAGAACCAGTGTCCACAATAAATGACACAGGTTTTCGGTTACATTCCATGAAAAGCCGAATCAGTGATCCACAGGTCGCAGTGACCAAATTCGAAGTTGGCGCTGGAATTACGTCTGTCTTCTTAACCCGAAGAATATTCTGCAACTGCTGAGCAACTTCCTTGGATACTCCAACAACCTCTCCCACAGATAAGGTGAGTTGAGTGTTAAGTATCTTGTTAAGAACCGATGCAGGATCCACTTCTCTGCTGATCACAGAAGTACGTGCTGCTGATCGAGCATGTTCTGTCACTTGCTCCCTGTTAGGCTCATTATTGGACATAGCTGGGTCATCCAATATCTCCACATCATTGTCTGGATTGAAATTCCTCGTCTGTACATCAATTGGAGTTAATTTCTGCATTGGTACCTGAGGTACTGCAGAAATCTCGGGCCGACTTGTTGAAGCAAGGTGAGGTGGTGGACCCTTTTGCTGTGGCAACACCTCTCTTTGCTTTCCCTTATATTCTGTGCTTCCCTGATATCCATCTCTGATTTGATTGTGGTAGGAACGAGTTTCCCGAGGGACCTTCTCTACGGGGAAGACCAAAACGTCGGACTCGTCTTCCTCATCCATTTCTTCATCATCAGAGACCTCATCACATACAAGGTAATTCACCTCTGGGGCTATCCGCTTAATTGCCTGCATCCAATTCTCATCTGGGTTTCGAAAAACTGGTATACCATTCTTCATGGTAAACCTTCCTCGATAGTCCTTTAGGAGAAGACCCTTTGTCATCATTTCCTGTAGGCGAGGACAGTTGCCCATAATGTGACCAGATTCTCCACATCCAAAGCATCCTATTGAAGGTGGTCGAGATGAGAGAAAGCGATTTGGATCTGGCCTGCTGAACTGAGTCGGTGGAGGAGGTATGTCAACTCTATTAATCCGAGGTCGTGGCAGACATTCTGCAGCTAAAGGATTTAGCTGTGAAGCCTGAAGGTATAATAATCCATACTTCGGATCCTCCACGGACAAATTCTTCATTTGCATGATTAGTTTGTCCATTTCGTCCTTGAGCTTATTTGGGTGTGGTCCTTTCATCACCTTTCCCAAAGGTTTACCCAATTTGCTAGACTCTCTCCGGGGTGTTCCATGACTAATAGGAACTTCATCTTCATCATCATCATCATCATCATCATCATGTGCAGACCTTGCCTGGAATCGGACCTTCTTTCCACCTTTGGCTCTGGCTGCACATCTCCTTGTATCTGCAATCCTTTCATTTCCATAATCTTCATCATCTGAATCATCATCGTCAACCAGATCATGATCATAGATGTCTTCAGATCCTAATCTCTCTGTATCGAATCTGTCAGATCCTAACAGATTCTCTGCAGCACTTGAGATTGCTTCTGGCTCAAATGGTTGTGACATATCATGAAGTGGTTCTGTCAAAATAATCCTAGCCTCCAGCTGCTTGCGGAACAGGGTGTAAATTCCAGTCCACAGGTAGTAGGCATAGTCGAAATCACTGATTTTCCTTTGCCCTTTCAACCATCCAGCAATGCGGATAAACTTCCTTAAGTATCTCCACCAATCCTTCAGATCGTATATCTTTTCTCGCCTAAATTGGGCAACAAAGGCCTGAAGATCCTTCAAGCGGAACCTCTTTGACTCGAGGTCAGCATTGAAGTATATCTCGATATTCGCCTTTAATTGATCCCAATTTCCATTCCTGAAACTGGAGAAACCCTCAATAGTTTCTCGTACCGTACGAGAACAGTAATCTGTGACTGTTTCGCATTTCTCCTCTGCCGTAAGCCTGTGTAGCGTGGCCAACTTCTCAAAGTGGCGAAGGAAGGGCCTGACTTCTGCAGAATCTCCCTTAAAATGCGTAGGTGCAGTCTTGGTGCCTTCGACTGGCATGTCCATGACTGACCTGGTGTTTGAAACTGATGTGAACTGGCTATCCATCATAGGACTGCCTATATTCGAATTCTGGGTTCCGGTATACATGACTCCTGAACACGTATAACCGTGGGTGTGATCACAGAGATATACCACTCGTGTGATGACGTATGCTTGACAACTTTTCTTCAATAACTATCTTTCCTCCCCTCGCGGTGGGCTCCAACTCTTCTTGTCGTATTCTTCCGGCGATCGGTATGAAACAACACACTTTTCACCAAACAACCAAAAGGCTATCTGACTAGAGTAATATTTGTTTTATAGTCGAGGGGTTATTTCCCGGATAGGACGGGTGCACCGAGCGTAACGGGGTTTCCTACTTTTCCGGATAGAGGCTCAGTCGAGTCCGGTTGTGCGAAGATATGCTATATCACAGGAGACTCTGAAGATGCTCTGTGAAGTATCCTACGGTACTTGGTTACTCACAGTATACCTGTGGGGAACAAGAAAAAGACTAGGCTAGACTCAAATAGTCTGCCTCGTTAGTATGCTTCTAACTTCTTTTCAAAGTTACTGCCTTCTTGCAGTCTGTCTACCAGACATCGCTATCACAACTTAGTCCGCTCACATCAGTTCCATCTTTCATCACGTCGCAGTCATCTCCACCAGAATTACAACTACCTCCAGTAGCAGACGATATTCCAGCCCGGTCGCAATGGCCTGAATCTTCCACTCCAGCTTCCACACACACTCACGCATCACTTCCACTTCGTTCGGGTCTAAGACTAGGTGAAGATACTTCTATTCTCGATCACGCGACAGAGCTGCACGAGAAATTAGAAGAAGAATCGCCTATCATTGCGGAACCATCTCAGTTGCAAACCATGGTAGGACCTTGACATCTTCCGCGACCTATCACTCGCAACTACATGAGACAACAGCAGCGTTGTTCGCAATCAACATCTTCAGTAAACCCTGACACACCTGTATCGTGACCATTTCAGTGAGCGTCACGTCCTCCAGTAGCACCTAGACCAGTCCCACCTGTGACAACACAGAACATACCACCTCAGCCTCCTATTCCTCAGCCACCTCCTGTAAATCCACCAGCTCCTATCATGGCAACAGCAATGCCCACGTGCTGTCATATTCTTCCGGCGATCGGTATGAAACAACACACTTTTCACCAAACAACCAAAAGGCTATCTGACTAGAGTAATATTTGTTTTATAGTCGAGGGGTTATTTCCCGGATAGGACGGGTGCACCGAGCGTAACGGGGTTTCCTACTTTTCCGGATAGAGGCTCAGTCGAGTCCGGTTGTGCGAAGATACGCTATATCACAGGAGACTCTGAAGATGCTCTGTGAAGTATCCTACGGTACTTGGTTACTCGCAGTATACCTGTGGGGAACAAGAAAAAGACTAGGCTAGACTCAAATAGTCTGCCTCGTTAGTATGCTTCTAACTTCTTTTCAAAGTTACTGCCTTCTTGCAGTACTTTGACTTCAATACTGATTCCGCTTGCTGATTAGGAATGCTCCTGGACTTCTTTCCAGAGACTTATACTCCGTAATCACTTACAAGACGGACTTCCCAAACCCAATACAAACAACCAATTTCTCAAACTGACGGTGCGTACCTGATGTCCTTTATGACAGGATTGCCTCCACTGTCCTAACAAAAGTCTACCAATCTTCCTACCTAACCTTGTGCTTCCAGAATCTCTTGCCTGGACAGTTGACAATTTAGGGAAGTGATATGCCCCTTTTGTGACAGGATTACTTCACTGTCCTAATAAAGGTCCAATATTTCCTGCCTGAACTTGTGCTTCCAGAATCTCTTGCCTGGACAGTTGACAATTCAGGGAATACTTTACAAACAGGTAAGCCTAGACCACACACTCAAGTGGGCCTCAAAGTTAGAGAAAGAAAATCTGATTCAAAGCTAAGGTTGGCTGAGGAACGAGAGCTTTGGGGGGGGATCCAAGAGATAAAGAAAAAGGATGGATAATCAAAAGATGGATGGATAAAAGATGGATGATGAAAAGATGGATGATGGGGCCCCTCGTTCGCTCCAGCTTATATACTCTACAGAATGTTTCTGGAAAGTTCTATTCTATGGCTGACTAATGCTCCTTCTGCTTACCAATCCACTCCAAATGCTTACCAATCCACTAAGTTTTCTGCTGACGAATTGCATTTGGAAGTTGCTGGAAGCTTCCTTGACCTGCTAGCACATTCTACACAGGTCTCTCTCCTTCTGGAGAATTCTCCCAGGTTCCATGAGTTTCTAGGGTGTTCTTCATGATTCTATGATACTCTGGAGTCTACTGAAATATTCTAGCAGATTCTCCAGGTTTCTGTATTCTTCCAGGACAATCTGGAAGGGGAATTTTCGATTAAAGTCTTCTTTTAAGACTATAATCTTCTGGGAAATTCCAGGACCTTCTGTCCTTCCAGGATATTCCAGGATATTCATCAGCAAGGGGCCACAAGTCTGCTCAACTAAGCAGAAATGACCACAGTACGTCTTTGCTGACACAATTCTGATTACAAGAGGTGAACTGAGCGAAGTGCAATATGTGATGGGAGATGAATGTGACGGATAAGGAAAGGGAAGAAAGGGGATAAGCCGTGATGTATTATGACCTTGACCTTCTTGACTGTCCCTAGACTCCCTGCAACTGCTGCTGCCACAATCGAATGTCTCCTGGGAAAATGACTGTGTTTGATTGGAATGTGACATAGTCATTATCCGGCTTCAATGCTCCTGTCATCCAGCGCGCTGTCTGGGCTGCCCAATTCCATGCTATCGTTCCATTCCCTGCATGCTTTCACATGTGTGGGTAGTGCAGACACTGGTCAATGAAATTGCCATGTCCGAGTACCAATCCAGATTGGTGCACGACAGCGCGGACATCATACTGCACCAGTTTTCGATCCAAAGGAACCGTGAACGCTTTTGCGATTCTTTGAAGATCTAGAATATCTCTTTACCATGCTCATGACCACACTGACCAATGAATTGAAGAAGAGACATGCTGTATGGTATGCACCCATCGACATTGCAGATATGTGGAATCAATTACCTTCATATGCGGATGCGACAAAGACGTACGAAGAATGGTGTGAGGAGGTCAAAGTGTTTTATCCTACTGCCAATGCAAACAGGAAATATACATTGCAGGATCTTGATTTACTTATAGGAGAACGATTGTGATTGGGCATTTCTACAGCGACAGATCTAGGAGACTATTACAGGGAGTTTTTCAAGATCACAGAGTTCCTTCGCAGTTGACAGAGACTTTCGACAAGCGAAATTGTGAGGACGTTTTATAAGCCTTTCATGCCAACTCTCTGGCAGTCTGTACACTCGCGACTCCAACTTAAGTACCCTGACCACAATCCCGATGACTTCTGGCCATTAAGACATATTCTAGATGCCGCACACTATGTCCTACATGGCACGCAAGTCGACACACCAGTGCAGGGTACACCTGCAGCTGCGACCACATCCACAGCATTACTGCCAGGCACTATCAAGATGGAAGACTTCACTTCCCTCATCGAAACCATCACTCGCACCATCGCACAAGCCTTCGCAACATCAGCAAACATGGCCTATGCTAATGCACAACCACAGACGTCACGAGTCTCCAATATTGCGAACACGAATCCAAACATGTCATCAGGAGGTTGTCACTACTATGGAGAATTTGGGCATGTAATAGGAGGGTGTCCGAGAGTCCAAGAAGATATTGACATGGGTCGCATCCGTCGCAACATCGAGAACAAGGTAGTCCTACCTTCGGGAGCCTTCGTTCCTCGCAATGTAACTGGTGCCACCATGTGCGATTGCATCCTCGAATGACATCACATGCACCCAAACAATCTCGCGCAAGGACAACTTAGCTCGAATGCGAACCCACCAGCAGGGCAAATGATTTTTGAGATCACTTCTAATCCCAGTGTCGCATCATCGTACCAACTCACGAGAGAAGATCACATCACAGCCTTGGAGAGAGAAATCTTCACACTCAGAAAGGAAAAGAGACCTTTGATGGTGAGAAATCCCTAGGCACCTTCCAGCGCGACCTCAAGTACTGCCTCCAGTCAATCGCATCGATAATCCTCCTATGCATGAGCCCACAGAGGCATCGCAGGTTACCAATCCTCCTAGTGTATCAGCACCCGCACCTGTGGCATCATCGACACTGTCACCTGCAATGGTTCCAGCACCTATTCATCCATATTTACAAGCTCACAATGCGACGTACACTCCGCTGCAGGATCGCAACCTGGGAGTACTACCCAAGCCTCCCAAGGACAAAAATGCAGCTTACAAAACATCTGCGCCTGTTCAAGATTCTAGAATAGCGAAGGATGTCTTCAATAGGTCCATGAAAGCCCTGCTACTTATGCTGACACCTGAAGAACTGCTATCCATCTCTTCAGAAGTTCACGTGAAATATTGCAATGCAGTAACTCCTCATCACATCCAAACCACGGACAAATCAGTCGCGAGCTATGCAGATATAATCGAGGATGATACAGATGAGCTTCCAGATGTCGCAAATTCCTCATCGCACATTCCTCCTGCATTGCAACTAGTCTCGAATGGCCAGCCTCTTCAACCAGGTGTCATGGTCATACCAGATCCCTATGAGACGTACTTGCACAGCCTCAAACCTGGCGAAACACCGGAGGTTTTGACGGTCGCAAAGGAGTCGCATGCCTTGCAATCCATCAATGGTCTCGTAGACAACAAAGAAGACGTCGAAGGGATTATAGACCCAGGATCGCAGATCATCTCCATGTCAGAGGAAGTCTGTCACGTGTTAGGACTCATATATGACCCTATCATATGCCTTAACATGCAGTCAGCTAACGGCAAAGTTGATCAGTCTCTTGGACTTGTTTGCGACGTCCCTTTCCAGGTCTCTGACATCGTCCTTTACCTTCAGATCCACGTCATTCGACAGGCAGCATACGACATCCTATTGGGGCGACCATTCAATGTTCTAACAGAGAGTGTTGTTCGCAACTTCGTGAACAAAGACCAGACAATCACTATATACTGCCCGAATACCTATCAGACAGTAACAGTCCTGACATTGCGACGAGGGCCCCCACGATTCAAAAGGTGATCACAACCATTGTGACACCACGAGACCCATGACCGAAATTTTACAGCGAACTCGAGGATTTGATTCACGATCAAGGAGAGTTGGCTCTAGTTTTGGATTATGATACCCAGTTGGTGCATCCCATTATTTCGTCTTTTTCTGTGATTGTATCCGTTTCTGATATAGAAAACATAAAAAGCACATATCTTTCAGCTTGCAACTTTGCCTTTGCTTCAGAATCCATTTCTTCTTCACAGATTCAAGATACCACTGGTGCAACAATATTGATTCAAGAAATACAAAACATATCAAGATTTGCAGTTCCCTACCCTTCGCGATTTTGCACTCTCTCCCATTCCCCAGATAATTGAACTCACTTCCCTCCACGACAAGATTCAACATCTGTGTTCATTACACAGAAGAAGAAATACAAACCAGTCGCACTCAAAGTGCAACCAGTACTTGCAACACTGCCCAATTGCTTTTGCATCGTATGCAACATTCAAGGAGACCCACTCGCAGACATGCCACCCCTTGATCCGAATCCACCTACCTTCGAACCCACAGGAAGATATACACAAGCATGTCACGACATGTTTCGCAAAGCACACAATACAGGATTTCTCTGGCCAGCAGAACTTGATCTCATCGATAATTTCATGTGCAAACAGCACAAAGGCTTCGCATGGGATGACATGGAATGAGGTCGATTTAGGCAGGACTTCTTCCCTCCAGTCAAAATTCCTGTCATCGAACACAAGCCCTGGGTTCACGTAACATCCCCATCCCACCTGGGATTTTCAACGAAGTCTGTCGCATCATCAGGAAGAAAATCGAGGCAGGAGTCTATGAGCCATCCAACTCATCCTACTGATTGCAGTGGTTCTGCATCCACAAAAAGGATGGCAAAGCGTTGTGACTCATACACAGTCTTGAGCCATTAAACGCAGTTACAATCCAACATTCGGGAGTCCCACCAATTCCTGAACACATCACAGAGAAATTTGGCAATCGTGCGTGCAGCAGTATGCTAGATCTTTATGTTGGATATGACGAGCAAGAAATTGCAAAGTCATTGCGAGACCTCACATCCTTTCAGACACCCTATGGCATGTTGCGACTGGTGACCCTTCCGATGGGATGGACAAATGCAGTACCCATCTTCTACGATGATGTCACATACATCCTACAGCCCGAAATTCCACATATCACAATTCCATACATTGACAATGTCCCAGTTCGCAGTTCTGAGACACGCTATGAGCTACCAGATGGAGGCTACGAAGTCATCATGACAAATCCGGGCATTCATAGATTTGTCTGGGAGCACATGCATAGCATCAGCAGGATTGTACAGCATATGTGATACTGTGGTGGTACATTCTCTGGCATGAAATCCCTCCTAGTCGCAGAGGAGACACTCATCATTGGTCATTGCTGCACCTACAAAGGCAGACTTCCAGAAGAATCGCGAGTCAAAGCGATCGAAAATTGGGGCCCTTGCAAAGACTTGTCGGAGGTCAGGGCTTTTCTAGGTACCATAGGGGTTGTTCGCATCTTCATTCACAATTTCTCACAATGCACACATCCACTTGTCTATCTTATGTGCAAAGATATCCCATTCGAATTCAGTCCACGACAAATCCAAGTGCAAGAGGATCTAAAACAAGCACTCCTCGAGTCCCCAGCCTTGTGCACAATCGACTACACGTCTGACTCTAGTTATCCTAGCAGTTGACACCTCATACATCGCAGTCGGATTCCATCTATGTCAATGTGACCTTGAGAACCTGCGAATTCAATACTACAACCGATTCTCATCCATCACACTCAATAATCGCGAGTCGCGATTCTCGCAACCCAAGCTCGAGATCTATGGACTCTTTCACACACTACATGCGTTGTGACTGTATTCATAGGTGTTCGAAACCTAGTCATAGAAGTCGACGCACGCTATATCAAAGGCATGCTACAGAACCCAGACATTGCACCATCCGCAAGCATCAATCGATGGATTGTTGCAATCTCATATTTCACTTCACCCTTGTTCATGTTCCCGGCACCAATCATGGACCAGACAGACTCTTGCAGAGACCTAGGCAACCAGATGATGAAGACAAACCTGAGGATGATTTCAAGGACTGGATAGATCGCATACACGGTTTCGCACACCTCGTTAATCCTCATCTAGTGTTGCTGCAGCTAAGTCAGGCCTAAATGATATATGACTCATAACTTTGGCAGATGTTCAGATATAATAGTGATCTTACATTTATTTCGTAGCCTATATATATCCGCATACTTTTGCCAAATATCAAAATGTTATACCTCGTATTGATGGAGATATAGCCAAAAAGCCGATTGCAAAGTCTGACTTTTTAGTCAGCTTTTTTACCAATGTAACTGAAATTGAAACATATTAAAGATAATTATGCAAATGGTGGTGTTACATTCAAATACATATGCATCTTAGCTATTAATTTCAATTAAGATCATGTCATTATCTGCAAAATTCATGTCATAATATCTAAAAAGCTGAAACAGGTGTGACTAAGCCATGGCAACACTATCCTCATCCTACACAGAAAGTCACCCGTGACTCACTTGTTTCCATATATGCCCTCGATGAACCACAACCAGACTTGCGACAGTCATTGCAAGTAACAGAAGAAGAAGGAGAATCGCAGGACCCATCCACAGATTCCTATGACATTGTACCCCCAGTATTCAAGCCATCGTACTCGACCAAAGGCTTCTACTTGTCTGCAACTGGCATAAAACACTCAAGCAACCAGCACAATTCACAGATGCAGACTATGAGACTTTTGTTAAGTTCGCAGTACAATTCTTCATCAACTCTGACAGACTTTGGAAGCGTGATCCACACGAAGCACACAAACTCGTCAACATGCCTGAAGGACGTCTCAATATTCTGTGAGCTTGTCACGATGAAATAGGCCATCGAGGAGTCTATGCAATGTGAGTATCTATCTGTGAACGATTCTGGTGGCCTCATATGCTGAAGGACATCGTGTGGTTTGTTCGCACATGTCTAATTTGCCAACAGCGACAGTCGCGACAGGTTTTCATTCCCCCAGTTGTCGCAATGCCAGCATCTCTATTCATGAAAGTTCACCTCGACACAATGCACCTCCCTCCATCAGGTGGTTACAAATATCTCATCCAAGGTCACGACTCCCTCACATTCTATCCCGAATTTCGAGCACTTCGTGCAGAGACAGCAAAAACTCTTGACGATTTCATCTTCGAAGATATCTTTTGCAGATGGGGTGCAATCAGTGAGATTGTCACAGACAATGGCACTGCATTCGTGAAGGCAACCAAGTACCTTGCGAAGAAATATCACATCCACCACATTCGCATTAGCGGATACAATTCATGTGCAAATGGCATCGTCGAGTGATCACACTACGATATTCGAGGAGCACTCTTCAAGGCTGCAGATGGAGACCAAAAGCGATGGTTGCAAGTGGTTCACTCAGTATTCTGGGCAGAAAGAATCACGGTGCGCAAATGCATGGGTTGTTCACCTTACTTCGCAGCGACAGGAACACATCCTATCATTCCTCTCAACATCTCTGAAGTGACATACCTACAACCACCTCCCGATTCCATCATGACGACCACAGACCTTATCGCCAGATGCACGATCGCACTTCAGAAGAGACACAAACAGGTCACATGACTCAATTCCAAAGTCTTCGAAGCATGTGTTGCAGCAGCAGTTCGATTCGAGTGCGAACACAAGACCACAATATGTGATTTCGATTTCAAACATGGCGATCTAGTGCTCATGCGACACACGCAGATCGAGAAGTCACTCAATTGCAAGATGCGATCACGGTATCTTGGACCGCTAGTTGTCTTAGCAAGAAATCGTGGAGGAGCCTACATCCTTGCAGAGCTCGACGGCACAGTATTTGACAGGCCTGTCGCAGCATTCAGAGTCATTCCATTCTTCGTGCGAAAATTGATCGCAGTCCCACAGGCACTACTAGATATCGATGAACAGCATCTGCGAGAAATGTGCAAAGTCACATCGCAAGGAGATGATGAAGATATACAAGATGATATGGAGCACGTTGAGGCAGAGGATGAAGAATATCTTCCTCAAGAATGAACTTGCGATTCACATACTTTCCACTTATCTATCAGACGTTTTGCATATGCTTATTATTTTTATACTTATAGTGTTTCATGTAAGTCGCGATAGTCACTGTAACAGTCACGCAAAGGATCACAGGGGTTTTACGGCAATGAAGATCAACTGAGCCTTTCCCCTTGTAACATATTTCTTGTTGAGTTCACTCATTTACTTGCGATGATTATAATCGCATCACGACTATGATTCTTACTCAGCACTGAGACGATGACTGGGGACAGTCAGAATTTCAGTGAGGAGGAGAAGGTTTCAATGCAATGCAATATAAGCAAGTTATGCGGCTTAATTTGTGATTTTTCCTTTACTTATTGCAAGCAGATATTCGTCTAAGGATTCATTTTCATTTTAAATATATCCTACAAATGTACAGAATCAAGGAGACTACGACAACAGACTAAGAAAAATCAAGATACTACATATCATACGATGGTTAAAGACGATGCCAAGGAGATGCATAAAGGGGTAACCAAGACACGATACATATGGCAAATTGCAGAAATGAAGAAACATGGTCCAAATATCCATGCGACATTGTCGCGAATGCATCTTCAGATCCTTACTTGTGACTTCCCTCAGATGGCTTCTTCGAACGACCTAGGGACAGGTCATCACACGTCACTTGGAAGCCAAAGTGTATACTCACTGAGGCGAGCAGAACCAGGCCAAGCATCAGGATCCCCACCAGCGTCTTCAATGATGTGACACAATTCCTGGTTGATGTGAAACACCTCGGTGTCGCACACATTTATCTCCATGTCAAGAACGTATCTGTGCTCACTCAGCATGCAATACCGAGTTGCAGCCAAAGGGTCGAGGACAAATAATGGAGGAGCATGCAGATCAGCAATAGGAGGCTTGCAACGAGGAGCGGGCACTTGCGATGGACCAGCCCTACTCGTCGATGGCACAGTAGAGGACGCAGGAGACTCGAAAAAGAGCAGGTTGATGTCGGGAGATGGGAGAAATGGCTCCTCAATGAATGGCTCCTCAACAGGTTCAACAGGAGAGGAAGGCCTAGGCGTCACAGCAGGTGGGGCTGTCTTCTTTCCTTTCCCCTTTACAGCATGCTGGGTTTTCTTGGAGGCTGTTTTTGACAGCAACAATGACTTAGCAGGAGTCTCCGTGACCGGAGCACTTGCAATGACTGGGGGTTTTGCAGTTGATAGATGTGTCGCGCAATGAATTACTGGAGCCTTTGGAGGCAACGTCTCTATCATCACCATTGGAAGAGGTGGGAGAGTTCTCACCACAGCAGCAGCAGCAGCAGCAGTCAATGGTGATGGAATTGAGGTACCAGCTGGCTTGTGAGCTGGGATACAAATCGAACCAGGTGATGCACTACTATGAGTGGTAGAAAAGCGGACACCTTGGTGACGGCGAGCACGAGCTGCCAAAATACAAGTCCTTCAAGTAAAAGAATCAAAGAATGGCTGACAAAATGTACCCGCAAGTGCATCGCGAGTCAATCCCTTCCACATACAGCCCTTCTTGTCGCATTTGCACCATTCACAAAGCCAATCCAAAGGACGAATTGCACACAGCAAAGGATGCTGAAGATCATAACAGCAGTCACACTAATCAAGGAGTCAGTGCAATCCCAAGGATACTAACAGATGAACTCACTGGTCCAACCACATCTCCGACGTTGACTCCCTGCTTGTTGTGCTTACCAGCACCTCCAGTGATGAGCACATGCTCAATGTGACCATTGTCATCCTCATTGGCCAGCAGCATGAACCCTTTGTCCTCCACGATCACTCGGCGATGCTTGGAAGGTGATTCCCCCAGTGGGTCCAGTGGTGCCTCGGGTGATCGCGAATCTAACTCATAGCCAGGTAAGTCTGAAAATACCCCGTCATCATCACTGTTCACGACAAAGGCTGGCACTATGCTGGATGCATACTTGCTCGAGTGCACTGATAAGACTCGAACGGGATCCGGACTAAAACCTAGATAATAAACCCACACACACACACACTCTGTATGTAAGGAGGTCGTAGCACGGATCGGAAGTTACGAGGTATGTCGCGAGTGGGCCTAACGGCTTCTCGTTTTGGTTCCGAGCTCGAAGTGTGAACATGAATGTAAATACGAAGGGATGGAAAATGGAACTCGGAAGAGGGGACGCAAGGATAACTCAGCTCTATTCGCGACGGTGTGAGGCCGAATGCGAGACTCGCACGAACTCCTTGTGCTTCTCGGAAATGCAGTCGCAGTGCTTCGGAAACGTAGTCGCAGTCGCAGTGTAAAAGCTCAATCGCAAAGGGAAACACAGTGAAATGCAATTGCAGTATAACTTGGGGTAGACGCAGCGTGAGACGAGGGTGCGATCTGAAGGCGATCACGATGAGTTGCAGTGCTGGAACTGAGCTCTCAACTCGAGGGGGAAAACTTGTCTGAATTCAGTAAAGTAATTACAGGGTATTTATCGACGAGTCCGAGTCCGAATCATGTGAAAAATGACCATGGACGATGCTCGGAAGCCCGAAGTAGACGTAGCCAAATGCGAAGAAGAGGGTAATGATATGATGAGGAAAGGGTAGGATTGGGATATATTGAGGAGGCAGGGGAGGGACCAAACGTGCATGAGCTCGTATGAAACGTAGCAACTGCGGTTGAACTACTAGGCTTGCCTTATCCGGAAGGGAAATGATTGCGATAGCCTCGGGGGTTGCAGTGCGAATCCGATCGCCAATACGATCTCGCCCTGGCCATGCGGACATACCTGAAACGGGTCCAAGTCTATCTAGTGTTGCCATGACTTAGTCACACCTGTTTCAGCTTTTTAGATATTCTGACATGAGTTTTACAGATAATGACATGATATTAATTAAAATTAATAGATAAGATGTATATGTATTTGAATGTAACACCACCATTTGCATAATGATCTTGAATGGATTTCAATTTCAGTTACATTGATAAAAAAGCTGACTACAAAGTCGGACTTTGCAATCGGCTTTTTGGCCATATCTCCATCAATACAAGGTATAACATTCTGATATGTGGCAAGATTATGCGGCTATATATAAGCTACACAATGAGTATAAGAGCGCTGTGATATATGAAAAACTGCACAAGTTATGAGTCATATATCATTTAGCCCTGACTTAGCTGCAGCAACACTAAGTCTATCGGGCTATTTCGGAGCGATGCCGAAAGGTCCTGATGTCGTACGATGCGGTCTCCATGCGGATCCGGCGAGATCGGACCGTCCGATCGGACTGTCCCGACAGTCTGGCTCGGTCGATCGCAGATGCGTGCAGTGCGCGTGTGCTCAGCGCGAGGATACTCCGGCGTCTGAGAAGGGCTTCGGCTCGATTAGGAAAGCCGATCCCGATGGTGCGTGCGGTAGGTGGAAGTGTGGGCTCGCATTCGCATTCGATTGGCCACAATCGCGAAGAGAGTCGGAGATGCGGTAGATGTTGCGTGCGTATCATCTCCTCCCCACTAAAATCTGGACCGTCCCTGGTCCTCGTGTAGGGATGAAGGAAGATCGCGAGTGGCGGGAATTCGGTTGCGAGACATGAGGATGCGCGGGGAAAGAAGTCGGACATGTGTTGATGGGATACTGATCGCGTGGTGGCCAGAAGGCGTGCGCTTGTTCCACTTAAATGCGAGGAGCCTTGTATCGCGTTCTCACGCTCCTTTCTCCCTCTCCTTCTCTCTTTCCACTCCTCTGCTTATCATCATGTCGTCCTCTCTTCCTGCTGAGGTCCCATTCGACGTGCACGCCGCCTACATGGCGTTCGATCCCGCCGAACGCGAGGCATTCTTGGCCGGCTACCGCGAAGAGCTTGAGGAGGGCGTCCAATTAATCCTGGATGCGCAGACGAAAGGCGACCTCGAGATAGCTGGGCAAGCATTCATGGGGGCAATCGTAAGTTTGTTGGCTGATTCTTCTGAGAATACAATGGCGAGTAATCTGTGCAGGGTGACCTTCATCATCTCCAAGCTTCCGAGGCTAATGCAATCGCAGCGGAGGTGCTGGAGATCGTTCGCCCCTCCTTCGCCCATATCTGGGACGCGTCGTGGATGTCGTGGGGTGCGGAGCTCCTCCCTCAAGCTCCTACGCCAGTTAATCCTGTTCATGCACTTCGCGCGCGACTCGCTGCGACCAGTGCTTCATTGGTACAGGGATCGGCTTCGTGTTCAGCCTCCGTCCACCCTCCTCCTGCCCTTGACTTGTCCGACATGGCTCCTATACGGGTAAAGGTTGAGCCTGGTGAGGAAGAGCGATCACTCACTGAAGCCGCTTCATGCATTGCGGGCGCCGTGATCGAGCTGACAGATAGCGAGGCCGATGCGATGGGGGATGATCCCGAGTCTGAGGAGGACGAACTCATGTCCTCGACGCCTCCTGTGACCGCTCCGAACGTGCATACTAGGAGCGCTAAGTCCGCGAAGACTGCGAGGGTCGCGAAGGAGACGAAGGTGGTTGGGCCGCTGTCTGGAAGCGAGCTGATGGTGAAGCGGGCGGAACACGAGGCTGAGGGTTACTTTCCGCTCGAGGGCTGGGATAGTGTTGCTGCAGCTAAGTCAGGGCTAAATGATATATGACTCATAACTTGTGCAGTTTTTCATATATCACAGCGCTCTTATACTCATTGTGTAGCTTATATATAGCCGCATAATCTTGCCACATATCAGAATGTTATACCTTGTATTGATGGAGATATGGCCAAAAAGCCGATTGCAAAGTCCGACTTTGTAGTCAGCTTTTTTATCAATGTAACTGAAATTGAAATCCATTCAAGATCATTATGCAAATGGTGGTGTTACATTCAAATACATATACATCTTATCTATTAATTTTAATTAATATCATGTCATTATCTGTAAAACTCATGTCAGAATATCTAAAAAGCTGAAACAGGTGTGACTAAGTCATGGCAACACTAGGCTGGGACAGCCAAGGCAATCGGGTTGCGCTCGCCAACAGGGGTGGTGTTGGTCTTCGTGGTAAGATTCCGACGGAGCTCGGGGCAGTGCGCGGTGCAGTAAATATCATTTTCTTCCTCATGTTCGTCCCTGCTGACTTCGTATCTAGTGCACCCGTTGCCAGCTCGATCAGAGGCCCCTTGAGTGCTTCATCAACTCTTCGTCTCGGCTCTGCGTCGTGTGCTTCGAGAAAAGCCTTGGGTGTCGCTGGAACGGGCTGACTCGCGACAAAATTGGTGCGTCACTTTCCCCATGTCGTTTCTGCCACCGCTGACCTGCAATCATCGCTGTAGTGCAGTTTCCTGAGGAGCCGACGATCGCTTCGAACAGTGCTGCAACTAGTGAGGCCACTATGACTGCCTTGACAGCAGCATGTCGTTCCTCTCGCACTAATACTCACACGATGACGAAGGCAGCCTCCGTGCGCTCGACGGCTACTGACAAAAAAGGGAAGGGCGTGGATCGCAGTGGAGCTCATGCCAGTCCCCCGACATCAACGTCGACTCCGTTCCTTCCATCGCCGGCACCTCTACCTCCGATTTTGACGTGCGGAGCATCGGCTCCTCTTCGCGAGTGACTGGGTACGTGGGGACTCCTCGTCTGGGTGCTGTGCCCATGGCTAAGTCAGCTTCTACCAGGTCCGTTGCTGGCGACGCGACCTTCGCCGCTCCATTCCATCGTGCGGGTAGCCCATACTCTGTTGCGAACACAGATGTCCGCACACACCTTCGGTCCATGTGCAACTGCCAGGTCACGGTGGAGACGGACCTCGTGCTCGGCATCGATGAGCTTTCGCGCCTTGAGAGCAGGATGCGCAAGGAAGCAGCTAACGCGAGTGAGGACATGAGGGGGTGGATCGCTGCGTCTCATCCTTCGGATGCTGTCGCTATCGGTGCATATTCTGCTTTGTCCGTGGAGGTCGCTCGGCAATGCGAGGAGATTGGAGGCTCACAAAGGAGCTCGAGGACTTGAGGCAGAAGTAGGCGACGGAGGGGATGTCTCGTTCGCGGCAGAAATGGACTGCCTGGCTCTTTTCCCTTCGCTGTAGCTGTATCTCTGCGTGATCACGATGCAATGTATCTCCCTGTATGCGAAGTCATCTTAGTGTGTGTTTGGAAATGAAAATGGCTTTTTTTTTTAGACGATGTTCGTATGCGATAAAATCGAAAAATATCGTCAAAATATAGGCGGTATATTATCCTCCTCCCCACTAAAATCCTAACTGTCCCCAGTCAACATTAGAGTGGGTCGGATTCAATCAGATCAAGTGCGGAGAAGAGAATATATAGAAAGGAAGAAAATTCAAAAACTTAGCGAAAATATATATATGGGGAAAGGCTCAGTACATCATCACTGCCTGAAAACCCGAAAAGTCTTGCACGAACGTCCGAGGAGTATCGTGACTTATGTCGTACACTATAAAATTATCATATGAGCATAAGGTGCGAGCGATTGAGTGGAGAGTGAAATTGAAAACGTGTCCGTGAGTATGCGAGTGTTACTCGGGTGGAGCATCATCTTCTTCGTCGACTTCCTCTAGTCCTGGGTCATCGGGTATGTCTTCATCGTCACCTTGGGAATCAGATTGAAGGAGTTCGCGAAGTCGTTCATCGTCGATATCGAGGAGTTCGTTCGGGATGACGATCGCTTTGCGAGCGAAGTAGGGAATGACTCGGAATGCTGCGACTGGTTTGTCAAAGACTGAACTGTCGAGTTCCGAGAGGATGTATGCGCCTCCCTTGTTGCGCAAAACCACTACGAGGGGTCCTAAGTATTACGCGCGCATCTTGCGATTAAGAGACTTCTCGATCTGCGTGTGTCGCATTAGTACGAGGTCGCCACGCTTGAAGTCGAAGTCCTTAATGGTCCTCGCGTGCTCGCGTTCGAATCGGATTGCAGCTGTTACTCGTGCTTCGTAGACCTTCGATCGGAGGGTTTGGACTTGGTCGAATCACTTTTGCAACGCGATCGCGTGGCATGCGATAAGGTCAGCAGTCGAGAGGATGGATTCTGGAGCGGGCTGCAAATACGTTGCCTCAGAGATGTCTAGGGGAATGATGGGGTGGGTGCCTGTGACTGCGAAGTATGGTGAGCAACCCATGCGATGGCGGACGGTGATGCGCTCAGCCCAGAATACTGAAAACACTACTTCTGCCCATCGCTTCTGATCTCCGTCAGCTGCTTTGAAGAGTGCGCCTTGGATGTCGTAATGCGATCGCTCTACAATGCCATTCGTGCGAGAGTTGTAACCACTGATGCAAATGTGATTGATGTGATACTTCTTCGCGAGGTATTCGATGGCTTTGACGAACGCGGGGCCATTGTCAGTGACAATCTCGCTGAGTGCGCCCCAACGACAGAGACATTCTCGAATACGAAGTCGCTGAGAGTCTTCGAGGTCTCTTTGCATAGTGCTCGAAACTCGGGATAGAATGTGAGCGAACAACGACCTTGGATGAGGTAATGATAACCGCCCGATGGTGGGAGGTGCATCGTGTCGAGATGGATTTTCGCGAAGAGTGGTGCGGGGTCACGATGACTGGAGGGATTAGGACCTGTCGCGATTGACAATATAGCATCAACCTGCTACAACCGTTGTGAGTTAGCTGGTCAGGTTGTCAAAAATGCCGTAGTACAATACTGGGCAGATTGTAATATATATTGTATTACAATAGCAGCATTGTAATACAGCTAGGCCGCATTTTTTTACAATTAGGGCTGCTTGTAATATTTTTATAGTACAATCTGACCTGATTGTAATACTAGATAATACAATCAGACCAGGTTGTAATTTTCGATAAAACAATCAGGTCAGATTGTAATATTCAGTAGTACAATCAGGTCAAATTGTAATATTCAATAAAACAACCAGGCCAGGTTGTAATTGTCGATAAAACAATCTGGTCAGGTTGTAATACTAGATAAAACAATCTGGTCAGATTGTAATATTGAATAGTACAATCTGACCTGGTTGTAATACTAGATAATACAATCAGGCCAGGTTGTAATTTTCGATAAAAACAACCTGGTCAGATTGTAATATTGAATAGTACAATCTGACCTGGTTGTAATTGTCGATAAAACAATCTGGTCAGGTTGTAATACTAGATAAAACAATCAGGCCAGGTTGTAATTTTCGATAAAACAATCTGGTCAGGTTGTAATATTGAATAGTACAATCAGGTCAGGTTGTAATACTAGATAATACAATCAGGCCAGATTGTAATACTACTGGTAATACAATCTGACCTGATTGTAATTTTCCATAAAACAATCTGGTCAGATTGTAATATTCAGTAGTACAATCTGACCTGGTTGTAATTTTCAATAAAACAATCTGGTCAGGTTGTAATACTAGATAATACAATCAGGCCAGATTGTAATTTTCGATAAAACAATCTGGTCAGGTTGTAATATTGAATAGTACAATCAGGTCAGGTTGTAATACTAGATAATACAATCAGGCCAGATTGTAATTTTCGATAAAAACAACCTGGTCAGGTTGTAATATTGAATAGTACAATCAGGTCAGGTTGTAATACTAGATAATACAATCAGGCCAGATTGTAATTTTTGATAAAACAACCTGGTCAGATTGTAATACTACTGGTAATACAATCTGGTCTGATTGTAATATTCAGTAGTACAATCAGGTCAGGTTGTAATACTAGATAATACAATCAGGCCAGATTGTAATTGTCGATAAAACAACCAGGTCAGGTTGTAATACTTCATTATTACAATCCCACCTGCTTGTATTATCCATATCAGGATAATAGAGCTCGGGGTAAATACAGGATTTGTCACATGTTGCGGAAACATACCACATTTGGTATGTTTTAAACATAGCCACCATATATTTTTTCCTCCACTACTCCCTCAATTCTGCACGGATTTTCTTCATTTTAGGTTCGTCTGAAAGCGGTCGTCGAGTATAATTATATTATGTATATCTTTGTATGATATTAAAATAAAAACATACCATTCTGGGCAACCACCCCAGATGTTCTGCTGCATTGCTCCCTCAAATGTTCACCAAATTTCTTGATTCCTTCATCCCTTTTGCATTTATATCCTATTTATTATTCTGGCATTTGTTTGGTAGAATATGTGACGGAAAACATACCATTTCTGGTAGGTGCAGGCTCAGCCACACCAGAATTCCTCCCCCTCCCCTTCCCTCAATACTTCATGTATTCCCTTAGTTTAAAGTTCCCCTTAGTCCTACATATGTGTAATGTAATAATATGTACAGTATAGCCACAAATAACGATAATATTTCGTCTCCTCCTGCTTTGCTGGCAGGGATCCCTCCTAATTTGGGAAATGAATATCGGACGGAATCTGGAGCGAATGGCACCGTCTGAAAGGTGTATTTTATCCTAATAAGACGATGTTTACGGCGAAACATTCCGTCCAGTACTCGCTTCAGAGCACACAAAACAGTATTCAGGGGTGGCTGAAACATTTCCTCCATCCTTCCTGAATGGGATTTGCCCCTAATTTCAAGGGGTCTTTTGGAGTGTATTACATTGTATTCTGGCATCATTGTGAACCATACATCACGCTTATCGGAGATGATCCCATGTGGTGGAATCCTTATCAGCTTCCCCTCTAGATTATACAATTGTACTACTACATGAAATATAATAAAAGATCGGATTGCAGGATAGGTAAGGGAATATAACAGCTTAAAAACAAGTCCAAAATCATAAAGATTGATGTGGAATTGAGGGAGTAATGAGGAATCAGTGTACTTGCCCCTGATTCACTGTAACAGGTGACTTGAGCCCGGTACAGCAGTATTGAGGTTTCAGCCACAATTGAGTATTTTCCTCATAGCTCCCTCACTTCCTCATGTATTCTTGTAATCTTTGTTGTATATTGTAGAGCTGTATTAGTATTATATTTATGGAACTTTTTATGTTTTTAAAGCAGCCAGAAAAATGCCTATCAGGGGGATATTACATTTCAGTGTTTGGGATTCAGCATTATCAAATATGCATCAAACAGTGAAATAGAAGCATTTTATGAGAGCTATATACTATGGGAGATATATACCAAAGAGGTTATAAAAAAAGAGCAAATGGGGGAAGGATATTGGGTGATCAGTGTGGCAACTGCCACCCAAGGTTGTTGTGTGTGCTCTAAAGCGAGTACTGGACGGAATGTTTCGCCGTAAACATCGTCTTATTAGGATAAAATACACCTTTCAGACGGTGCCATTCGCTCCAGATTCCGTCCGATATTCATTTCCCAAATTAGGAGGGATCCTGCCAGCAAAGCAGGAGGAGACGAAATATTATCGTTATTTGTGGCTGTATACTGTACATATTATTACATTACACATATGTAGGACTAAGGGGAACTTTAAACTAAGGGAATACATGAAGTATTGAGGGAAGAGGGAGGGGAGGAATTCTGGTGTGGCTGAGCCTGCACCTACCAGAAATGGTATGTTTTCCGTCACATATTCTACCAAACAAATGCCAGAATAATAAATAGGATATAAATGCGACCAAGGGGATGAAGGAATCAAGAAATTTGGTGAACATTTGAGGGAGCAATGCAGCAGAACATTCTGGGGTGGTTGCCCAGAATGGTATGTTTTTATTTTAATATCATACAAAGATATGTACATAATATAATTATACTCGACGACCGCTTTCAGACGAACCTAAAATGAAGAAAATCCGTGCAGAATTGAGGGAGTAGTGGAGGAAAAAATATATGGTGGCTATGTTTAAAACATACCAAATGTGGTATGTTTCCGCAACATGTGACAAATCCTGTATTTACCCCGAGCTCTATTATCCTGATATGGATAATACAAGCAGGTGGGATTGTAATAATGAAGTATTACAACCTGACCTGGTTGTTTTATCGACAATTACAATCTGGCCTGATTGTATTATCTAGTATTACAACCTGACCTGATTGTACTACTGAATATTACAATCAGACCAGATTGTATTACCAGTAGTATTACAATCTGACCAGGTTGTTTTATCAAAAATTACAATCTGGCCTGATTGTATTATCTAGTATTACAACCTGACCTGATTGTACTATTCAATATTACAACCTGACCAGGTTGTTTTTATCGAAAATTACAATCTGGCCTGATTGTATTATCTAGTATTACAACCTGACCTGATTGTACTATTCAATATTACAACCTGACCAGATTGTTTTATCGAAAATTACAATCTGGCCTGATTGTATTATCTAGTATTACAACCTGACCAGATTGTTTTATTGAAAATTACAACCAGGTCAGATTGTACTACTGAATATTACAATCTGACCAGATTGTTTTATGGAAAATTACAATCAGGTCAGATTGTATTACCAGTAGTATTACAATCTGGCCTGATTGTATTATCTAGTATTACAACCTGACCTGATTGTACTATTCAATATTACAACCTGACCAGATTGTTTTATCGAAAATTACAACCTGGCCTGATTGTTTTATCTAGTATTACAACCTGACCAGATTGTTTTATCGACAATTACAAACCAGGTCAGATTGTAAAATTAAATCTCATTATTATTTACAATGACCAGGTTGTTTTTATCGAAAATTACAACCTGGCCTGATTGTTTATCTAGTATTACAACCGTCAGATTGTACTATTCGAATATTACAATCTGACCGATTGTTTTATCTAGTATTACAACCTGACACGTTCATGCCTTTGTTTATCGAAATTACAACCTGGCTGATTGTTTATTAGAATATTACAATGACCTGATTGCTCACTACTGAAATATTACAATTGACCTGATTGTTTTATCGAAAATTACAACCTGGTCTGATTGTATTATCTAGTATTACAATCAGGTCAGATTGTACTATAAAAATATTACAAGCAGCCCTAATTGTAAAAAAATGCGGCCTAGCTGTATTACAATGCTGCTATTGTAATACAATATATATTACAATCTGCCCAGTATTGTACTACGGCATTTTTGACAACCTGACCAGCTAACTCACAACGGTTGTAGCAGGTTGATGCTATATTGTATTACAATACAGGTAGCCAGTAGTGGACTGGAGGGATTAGGACCTGTCGCGATTGACGTTGCTGACAGATAAGGCAGGTCTTTACAAACCATGCGACATCCTGCGCTACGTGCGGCCACCAAAACCGTTTGCATACGGCAGATCAGGTCGTGTAGGCTCCGTGATGGCCTATATCATCGTGAGAAGCCTTGAGTACTCGGAGATGGTCAGAGGTCACGACTACGAGCTTATGTGCTCCGAGGGGATCGTGCTTCCAGAGGCGGTGGTCATCGCAGAAGAACCCGACCGCGAACTTGACGAAGGCTTCGTAGTCAGCATCAGAGAAGTGTTGTGGTCGTGCTAGTGTCTGCTGCCATTCACAGATAAGTTCTACGTGTGTGTCAAGTGCTTGGGCTTGAATGGAACGTGGAACGATATTGTAGGACTCGGAGTGTGTTTCCTCGTCCGGTGGGTCTGCGGGTGGTTCGTACTCGTGCTGGGACTCCTGGTCTGCATTGTCCAGAGCAAATGTAGCTACGGTGAATTGTCGCGATGTGCGATTGAGAATTGGGGGATATAGGAAATGGGGGAAGCCGTGAATGCGATCGATCCAGTCTTCGAAGTCGTCCTCGAGTTCTTCAGGATCGCCTGGCTGTCGCGGTCTTCTGGAGAGTCCATCGGGTCCGTGGTTGCTACCTGGGACATGAACGAGCTCGAAGTGGAATGTGAGGATAGAAACGATCCATTGATTGATGCTGGCGGAAGGGGATATGTCGGGATTGCAAAGCATGCCTTTGATGTATCGTGCGTCAACTTCAACGACGAGATTGCGGACTCCGAGAAGAGTTTTGGTTGAGAGAATCGCGACTCGCGATCATTGAGAGTGATGGATCCGAAGCGACTGTAGTAACGAACTCTCGAATTTGCTTCATCGCACTGACAGAGATAGAATCTGACCGCTATGTAGGAGGTATCGACTGCAAGGATGACATTCGCAGATGAGTTGTAATTGATTGCACGAAGGGCAGGAGATTCGATAAGGGCCTGCTTCAAGTCCTCTTGCGCTTGGATCTGCTTCGGACCGAATTTGAAGGGTATACCCTTCCGAGTGAGGTAGACGAGGGGTGTGCACGTTTCGCGAAGTTCTGATAAAGATTCGAATGACTCCGATGGTGCCCAAGAATGCGCAAACTTCAGAGAGGTCCTTGCAGGGCCCCCAGTTCTTGATGACTGCGACTCGTGAATCTTCGGGTCTGCATCCTTCATGCATGCAGCGATGTCCAACCACGACGATTTCTTCGCTGCACAACATGGACTTGACTCCTGAGAAGGTGCCATTGCAGTATTGCATTCGCTGTACGATGTGATTGAGGTTATGGAGGTGCTCCCAGATGAATCGTCGGACGCTCGGGTTTTTGCGAATGGTCTCGAAGGTGCCTTCGAAAAGAAGGTATCGACTCGCAGGGCCCCGGACAGGGACGTCGTCGATGTATGGAATCGTGATGTGTGGAATCTTGGGCTGAAGAATGTGGGTGACGTCGTCGTGGAAGATGGGGACCGCATTTGTCCAACCCATGGGAAGCATAACAAGTCGATGCGTGCCGTATGGGGACTGGAAGGTGGTAAGGTCGTGCGAGGATTCTGCGATCTCGCGTTCATCATACCCGACGTAGAGATCAAGCATGCCGCCGCACGCTCGCCCCCCGAATTGTTCTGCGAGGTGCTCAGGGATTGGTGTAACGCCGGAATGCTGAATTGTGACAGCGTTGAGAGGCTCTAGACTGTGTACGATGTGAAGCGATTTGCTGTCTTTCTTGAGTACGCAGAACCATCGCGAGCGATAGGATGAGTTAGAGGGCTCGTAAACGCCAGCCTGGATCTTCTTCTGAATGATCCCGCAGACCTCGTTGTAGATACCTGGTGGAATCGGAATGTTCTTCTGTACCAGGGCTTATGCTTGATGACGGGGAACTTGATTGGGGGGAAGAAGTTGGCTCGGAAACGTCCTCGTTCGGTGTCATTCCATGCGAAGGCCTCATTTTGATTACACATGAAGTCGTCGATGAGGTCGAGCTCGGCTGGCCACAGGAATCCGGTGTCGTGTAATTTTCGGAATGCATCATGTTGCTCCTGAGTGTAGCGGCCAGTCGGAGAGAATGGTGGGGGATTAGCATTGAGCGGCAGCATGGATGCGAGTGGATCGCCTTGAATATTTCGAATAATGCGAAACTTGTCAGGAAGTGTCGCGAGTACCGGTCGGACTTTAAGTGCGATGGGCTTGTACTTCTTCTTGGCCGATACGAATACAGCGGCGGAAAGTGAAGGGAAACGGGAAAGAAGTCGATTGTCTAAGGAAGGGGAAAGATGGCGAAAACGATAGGAAAATGGAACCGGAAACGGAGGAAGGATAGAAATTTCTTGATAGGCAAGTGAGGAGTCTATAGTGCGTCGGCTTAAAGGAGGCCGACTGGGTTGCACAGGCGAGGAATCCGAGTCCTTCGCAAATGCGAACTGGCAAGCAGAAAGATAAGTGGCTTTAATGTTTTCCGAATTAGTTTTCGTTACAAGATGAGAATACGAAAGAATGGCGGGACTAGCGGACTGGGTATCATATTCAATGGTGATGGCCAACTCTCCTTGATTGCAAATCAAGTCCTCGAGTTCTCCGTAAAATTTACGGCTTGACTGTCATGGTAGTGGTGGTGATCGGGTGGAAACGACTTGCGAATAAAGCGAGGTGGACCGCAGGGAATCGTCGGGACTGTCGCAGTCTGCAGAGTGTTCGGACAGCGAATCGTGATTGTCTGATCTTCATTCGTGAAGTTACGAACCACGCTCTGCGTTAGAACATCAAAGGGACGTCCAAGGAGAATATCGTATGCGGCTTGTCGGATAACATGAACCTGGAGATACAAAACGATGTCGGAGACCTGGAACGAGATATTGCGAACGAGGCCGAGGGACTGATCGACTTCACCGTTGGCGGACTGCATATTGACGCGAATAGAGGGATCGTAAATGAGTCCGAGCGAGTGGCAAACTTCTTCGGACATCGCGATGATTTGCGAGCCTGGATCTATGATACTTTCGACTTCCTCCTTGCTGTCAATGAGACCTTTAATTGATCTAAGAGCATGCGATTCTTTTGCGACGGTGAGGACCTCGGGTACTTCGCCTGGTCGAAGGCTGCGAAGATAGGTTTCGTAGGGATCGGGGATGACAAGGACTCCCGGACGCGTCGAAACCCCGTTAACGACTAGCTGTGAGACAGGTGGAATCTGCAAAGGCTCGGGTGATGCTACTTCCTCTGCAAGCTCGATGTACGCTCAGTGATGCGATCTGTGGTGCGCTTCGGTGTGACTGCTTCGCGATACTTGGCTCAGACCTCAGGTGAGATTGAGAGTAGCTCTTCTGGGGTAAGCCTAAGCATCGGGGACTTCATTGAGCATGCAAAGACATCTTCCGCGATCCTCGGGTCTTGTACCGGTGCCATAGTGCGATACGCGGGCTCTTTGTCCTTGGGTGCTTTGAATGGGGCCCCCAGATTCCGATCGTGAGGGGGTGCATAGGTCGCATCTTGAGCTTGCGCATAGGGATGCTGCGGCATCAGATTTGCAGGTGCAGAGTTTACGACAGGTTGGGTTGGATTCGGAGCTTTGTTGGGTGGTGCAGCTGGCGCGATTGCAGACGAAGCTGTGGCTGGGACTTGGGATGGTTGCGCTGCAGGCTCATGAATTGTCGCAGATGGAATGTGATCAGAAACGTGAGGGGGCGGAGTCGGTGCGTGATAATTTGGGTTCGCAGCTGGCGGACGTGGGGGAGCGTGACGGGGAACTTCTACTCCATCGAAGGTCTCCTTGCCTCGACGCAGTGCGAGAATTTTGCGCTCGAGTGCAGCGATACGATCCATGGTCGCGAGTTGGTATGAGGCTGTGGTGGTGTTAGCAGCGGTTGGTGCAATTTCCAGTAGCATCTGAGCGGCCGGGGGGTTCGCGTTGGAAGTGAGTTGTCCTTTCGCGAGCTGGTTTGGGTTACGCGAGTGCCATTCGAGGATGCATTTGCGCATGGTTGCTCCAGGAATTGTGCGGGGAACAAATGCGCCCGTGGACAATACAACCTTGTTCTCGTAGTTGCGATGGATCCAACCTGCCTCGATGTCCTGCTGCACAAGCGGGCACGTCCCGATAACGTGTCCAACGGTACCACAGTAATGACAACCTCCTCCTGCCATACCTCCTGGGACTCCCCACGGTCGCTTGATTTGTGCGAGGAGCTTGCTGTGGCTGGTACACGGCTGTGGAGGCTGTGAATGCTTGCGTGATGGATCGCGCAAACGCCTCGAGGATGGTCGCGATGTCTTCGGACTTGACCGAGGTCTGCGCAGGGGCTGTCGGAGTTGTGGTGGTAGCTGCGGGAGTAGCGGTCGGGTCGGTCGACCATAGTGCCGTGAAAGACATATTGCGCGGCAGCGTATTCGTCTGCGAGAGGCCAATGGTCTTCAGGATTGTGACGAGGGTTGAGCAGTTGCAGGCGCGACTCGACGTCGCGACGTTGCTGAGCAGGAAAGGTCGAAGGAACATGCGAGATGCCTCGCTTTCGGACATGCACTGTTTACTAATGAGGAATCGGATAATCTTGAAGAGTTCTCGATAGAATTCACCGACGTCTGCTGCAGTGGTGATCCCGAGTCGCGATCGCTCTCAGACAAGACGATCGAGGTCCTGCATCGTGAACTTGCGATCCTTATCCTCGGTTGGATACATCTTCTTGACTTCATCACGCCAGTCAGCATAGGTAATGGCTGCGTCTGCGTATGAGGGAAGCTGGTCCCACATATCCGCGGTGTCAACCGGAACATAGCGAATCACGTGCTTCTTCTTTTCGGCTTCTGAGGGCGCATTCGTGAGATTTCCGAAGAGGTATTCGAGGTCCTCGAAATATCGCCCGAGCGTGCGCGGTTCGCTCGGCTTGAATGTGGGTGCGGTGTGATAACCGCGAGCAGGCATGTTCGTTGTCATCTTTGCTGCTAAGATGGGGGCTGGAGGATTCGGAATAGGATTTGATGAGGTGGCTGCCTGTGGAGTCGGATTGCTTGGGGGTACAGACGGGCATGAGGGAACGCGAATCGGAATACGAGAGAAGGTAGGTTGAGTAGGATCAGAAGGCGCTCGGGGACGTCTTGGAACCTGGTCGAGATTGATGAAAGGTGTCTGACTGGGGACGCGATTGGAAGGTGAAGTAGAAGGGATAAGTTCGGACTCGCGCTCGGGTGCGTGATCAGGTGCAGGGTCAAGGTACTCGAGTGAGGAAGCTGTCGAAGACTCGCGCTTGACGACGACCTCCTCCTCAACGTCTGGTGTGGTGGAAAGAGAGCGAACGACTTCCGATGCGTCTTGACCTAAACGAAGGCCAGAGGGAAGCAGAAGTGAAGGTCATGACGACACAGGGTTCGGAGTAGGGGAAAGTGGGGATGGGGGATGTAATGGAGATTCTTCGGGTAACGGGGGAATCCCAAGATCGGGAGTGGATGATCGGCGACGTCTCTGTAAGCTCGGTGAGGGGGCTCAACAGAGAGAGAGACACCCTCGACGATTGGTCCGCTATTTTGAAAGGGCTGTACGAGGGACTAGAGAACGGGGCTCGGAAACGCAACTAGAAAGGCTTGGATCTGAAATAAAAACTCCGGGAACCGCGACGAAGGATGCGAAAGAAGCCCCTCGCGGTGGGCTCCAAAATGATAAGACTCGAACGGGATCTGGACTAAAACCTAGATAATAAACCCACACACACACACACTCTGTATGTAAGGAGGTCGTAGCACGGATCAGAAGTTACGAGGTATGTCGCGAGTGGGCCTAACGGCTTCTCGTCTTGGTTCCGAGCTCGAAGTGTGAACACGAATGTAAATACGAAGGGATGGAAAATGGAACTCGGAAGAGGGGACGCAAGGATAACTCAGCTCTATTCGCGATGGTGTGAGGCCGAACGCGAGACTCGCACGAACTCCTTGTGCTTCTCGGAAATGCAGTCGCAGTGCTTCGGAAACGTAGTCGCAGTCGCAGTGTAAAAGCTCAATCGCAAAGGGAAACGCAGTGAAACGCAATTGCAGTATAACTTGGGGTAGACGCAGCGTGAGACGAGGGTGCGATCCGAAGGCGATCACGATGAGTTGCAGTGCTGGAACTGAGCTCTCAACTCGAGGGGGAAAACTTGTCTGAATTCAGTAAAGTAATTACAGGGTATTTATCGACGAGTCCGAGTCCGAATCATGTGAAAAATGACCATGGACGATGCTCGGAAGCCCGAAGTAGACGTAGCCAAATGCGAAGAAGAGGGTAATGATATGATGAGGAAAGAGGTACGGATTGGGATATATTGAGGAGGCAGGGGAGGGACCAAACGTGCATGAGCTCGTATGAAACGTAGCAACTGCGGTTGAACTACTAGGCTTGCCTTATCCGGAAGGGAAATGATTGCGATAGCCTCGGGGGTTGCAGTGCGAATCCGATCGCCAATACGATCTCGCCCTGGCCATGCGGACATACCTGAAACGGGTCCAAGTCTATCGGGCTATTTCAGAGCGATGCCGAAAGGTCCTGATGTCATACGATGCAGTCTCCATGCGGATCCGGCGAGATCGGACCGTCCGATCGGACTGTCCTGACAGTCTGGCTTGGTCGATCGCAGATGCGTGCAGTGCGCGTGTGCTCAGCGCGAGGATACTCCGGCTCTGAGAAGGGCTTCGGCTCGATTAGGAAAGCCGATCCCGATGGTGCGCGCGGTAGGTGGAAGTGTGGGCTCGCATTCACATTCGATTGGCCGCAATCGCGAAGAGAGTCGGAGATGCGGTAGATGTTGCGTGCATATCAGCGCATCATAGAATTGTTGACATATTTGAGTATTGCCCAGATGCCGACTCAATTGACTACTATGGGTGAAGGTCCTCGCACAGCTGGCACAGTGAGAATGGTGGGCCATTGCGGAGGTATGTTGATTTTGTGTCGCTTTGCAGAAGAGACATACTGAACTTGGGGGCCCTAGGCAAACATATTCGGAGGTGCACCACATCTTGGCCTTGCATTCGCCCAGTTCATCCCCTCTCTTGGAAGAGATTGCGTAAGCTGATCTCACTCAAAGTTTTCAGTTTGACTCTAACCCTCCCTCCCAAGCATACCCACAATCCTCGAGCAAACCCTCAAGGACTCATCAGCCCCTCATGACCACACTGCACCCTCCTAGCACTCGCATGCATCGACCATCCGAATGCATGCAATACATGGGTAAGTTCTCAATTTCATTCGACACAACAAATCTCATTGCCGACATACTTCCAGACTCAGAGCTGACCGAACACACGTGCAAGAAGGTGCCCCATCAAGAAAATCAGGAAAATAATGGTAGGACTGTCTTACCCCAGTGAATGACATGCTCACCACTGCGTTTTGCAGCTCCTGGCGTTGCCCAGCCCAACGAGTTCACCACGCAAACTCTCTCGTCCAATCGCGCTTCAGTCAATGTGAACTCTATTAATCTCAATGCTTGCACTGCCAATGTCACCCCTAAGACACCGCTCCAACTGCACAACAACGGCAGTCAGCCCGGTTCAAACTTCCACAGTACTGGCAGTCAGCCCAGTGTGAAGTTGCCTTCTGCTAAGTCAGCCTCAGTGAGTGTCTCACTCATATTCAATCCCATCATCAATGACATTCTGTACTAGGTGACCAGCCACAAGCTCACGGCTGAGAATGCTGCCAAGCTTGCTCAGCTTCGCAACCCCTTCAATGCAGTCCCAACTGGCCAGTCTTCACCGAAAAATGTCTGCAAGAGCACTGGTATGTCTTGTGCACAGATTTTGTGGTACACACATCCTTTTTCTGATTGTGTTCAGGTCATGGTGGGCATCACAAACATGCCATGCACAAGCACACAAGTGCACGTCAAGGTGCTCTTGATCGATTCGAAGATGGAGAATCGGATGGCGAGCCTGGGTCTCACCACAAGCATCACGGTGCGAGCACATTCTCTCACCGTCTAAATATGCTGATCCTCTCACAGTGGACTTTGCACCTCGTGCCACCATCCGTGATGCTGTGGACATGTCCAATGAGGATGAACAGGATAACCTACACTGGAGTGGGGTGAAGCCCTTCGTCGATGGAGATGACGATGCCTCCAGCGATGATGGAGAGCGTGGCATACGTACTTATGCTGGCCGCAGGACCGCGGAGGAACATTTGATGCTGGATGACTGCGACGAGGCTTGCCTGGCATCGGATGCTAGCAACTACGGATTGGCTGAGCCTCGGAAGCACGGATGGTCTTCTTCTCTCGACAACGATTTACAACCCACGCAGCGCACTCGTAGCAACCCTTTGAATCATCCAAATGACCCAGCAGCCGCACTCATAAACCAGTCGCCCATGTGCAAGACATGCAAAATCAATGAGAGCAATGGGAAACCGAAAGCTGCTGACTATGAGCCGACTGCTCAGCAAGTGCTCAGGACTGTCATCAAAATCCATGTGGGCTTGTTAAGTACTGAGAATCCATACCCGGACAGAATGCAGGAGCTCGTGTTCGCAAAGCAGGCATGGGCTGAGGCATGTGAAGCTACGAAGATCTACATTGAAGTTAACACCGAGCTGGCTCGAATGGTATGGATTATTCCTGTCTCAATACTAAGCTCACCCGTTTGTCGAAATAGGTGGCCTCATATAGCTGGCACTTGCAAGGCGAAATGAAGACCGCCACCAAGACGCTCGTGGAGGTCGTGTATGGCTTCGAAGTGAGCAGCAAGACATCAATTCAAAAGCATAACCGTGCGATTGCGAAAACCTTGAAGACGAATGATACGTTTGTGTACCATGTACGTCTTCGACAAGTGTATTGCCTTTATGGAGCCCATGATGAATCATCAAATTCTTTTAGAAATTTAGCGGCAGTGATCAAGAATGAAGCGGTCTCTACCAGAATGTGGTCATCCAGAAGATGGTAAATAAGATCTATTTCAAAAATAGGCACGACGACGGTATCATCCTGGTAGATACATATCGACCCTTCCCCATTTGTGCACTGGCTCTGATCCTGACCATGGCAAGTTAATATTCTTGATGCACATACTATAGCTTGCTAACGAATTGACGCAGATCGAGTGTGCTATCGACAAGTGGATCCTGGGTATGAGGGGTGATGTGACATTCTCCGTCGAGACATACCGGGAGATATACGATCATCATTTGCATGAGCTGCAAAATTTTGATGAGGCGTCAAAGGAGCTGGGCATACTGATGAAGATTCGCACATGCATCACTGACGATGGACGGTGCGGTGTTTCATTGATTCATGATACCAATTTTGCTGTGACTGATTGGTCTTCTAGCATTCATGCCAAGGTTGATCCGGTGAACACCCGTGTGCCATGTTCACTCGGGTCGGACACATTCAAGAAAGCCATCACCGAGTATAGTAGCCGCAACGGTCACCTGAGTGATTCGGAGTCGGACAGAGAAGATGGAGATGTGGTGGGTGAGACTGATTAATTGGACATATGCAAAACATGTAGTTGCTTGAATGAATTGATTGTCGTGTCCATGCTGAATATGTGGGTGTGATCATGGATGATTGCTGGCAACATATGGACATGCAAAGAGATATTGTCCTACATAGTTTGGTAGAGTGGGTAGTCCACATTGCCTACATCAGCAAAACGTCGATTTGACTTATGGCTCTTAAATAACCCTTATGAACTTACTTTTAAGTCTTATTTCTCTTTTTTTTTCTTAATTAAGACCAATAAGAGCGATTAAGATGTAAAAGAGGTCTCATAAGGGTTTTTAGCCGCCCAAATAAGTGCATTTAAGTACATTTAAGACACAAAAGTATGGTAAGTCAAATTGACATTTTGCTGATGTACCATGTATTCTATTGTAAAACATAGGAGCCATGCTATGCTACAGAGTGCTACAGAGGATATAGGGGCCGCTACAGAGCACACCATTTCCGGGGGGTAGCAACACCCGCAACTGACTCAATATTAGCTACATAGTTCTACAGGTGTTTAAAAACTTTTGCTGATGCATTGTCATATGGTGCAAAGCGAGTGCATTATGTGGGAAGGGATCACTTATATGGAGAAGAGCAGACATTTGAGGCAGGTGGGTAGGACAGGGTGTGAGAGTCTGCTGACAGTCTATATGTGCACATGAGAGCGAGAGAGTAGACTAGCATCGAAAGGCTCGTGGTGAGAGATCTGAGGAAAAAAGAGATTGCAAGTGGGAGGTACTTTCATCAGCAAAATCCCCCCAGCGTACCAGAGAATGTAATATAATATAATGCAAAATAAGATAATACCAGATTTATTTTACCTGCCAGGAAATATACAGGACCCTTGACCATTGGCCAGAATCCCAATCCTATCGGAGCGTGCCAGGGTTAGGTGTACTCCCAGCCAGAGATGACAAGTTCGTACAATCTCTGACAAGATAAGCATCACTGATAAGTTATGCTGGTGATAATCCCTGGTCTTATCTTACCTGGGTTACAATCACTTTGAAGTCTTCAATTTCTGAATTCGACTTTGGAACATTAATATTATATTGCATGCATGATTTAAATACATTATACAGCCCGCTGCCTCCCCTTGTCCCCGGTGCCATCTGCTAGGAGGGTTGAATGTGAGGCTGAAGTGCTACACGCCACCACCCAGCTCCAGTGTCTTCGTGTTAGCATCGTTGATATACCCTGTCAGCTGGAACACCATTCTGAGAGGTGCTGACAGACACACCGGGGACGCTAGATTCGCCGTTGATGGCATGGCACCCCACGCAGTGGTGTTCTGGAATCCCAGTCTGAGTAGCCTCAATAGCGGAGATGTCAGCAGCTTTGACTTGATCTGGTTTACAACACCTGCCACACATAACATCAGCGCTCGTGCCACAGCACCATGAATGAAAATACCGCACACCGAACACCTAAGTCCACTTGGAACCCAGCCATCTGCACCATGTCTTGCCCGAGCATGCCTGACGCCTGACCCATAACTGATTGAGAATGTCGCATTCAGGTCCTTGAACATTGACGACACTGCAAGAAGCATGAGAAAAAACCACAATCGAACTCCAAGGTGTACATACATGAGCTGTCAAACATCGAGATCCCCGACAGCACACTGCCAAAAGCAGAACTCGATGCTAGCCACAAGTTGCTGACATGCATTAGCTGAGAAACACGCTTGCGCACACAGCAACCGAAATACTCATGCTGAACCAGTATCAAGAATGACATTAAAGACATGGCCAGCATGCCAACTGCTATCAAACTGTAACTGAAGGGTGTACTCGATGAGCACAACATGCATCAGAGTATGCATGATGCTCACCTGGAATCTGCCGCGGCTGCTTCTTGCCTTCCTTGGCCTTACGTGCCCAGTCCTCCTCTCAGTTCATGCTGTACATGTTGGTGCAGTCCCACGGATGCTGTTTGACATCAATATCAGTATCAGTGTCCATCTCAGTGAACATGTCTGACTCGATACCTTTGGCACCCTCGACAACATTCCCGGACACATCGAACACAAAGTTGTGCTCCCTCTGAGGTCTGTTGCGATGTGCATCTAATGCTCAGTGCCAGGTAGCACAGCTACGGGCGGGATGGTGATGGTAGAGGATGGAGATAATGGTGCACTCACAGCCTTGCTGACGTGCAACAGCATAATGGTAAGCTGTGCATTGGTAGGCACACTGGCGAGAAAGGTCCTGCGTGTATGTGCCCGACATCAGATATATGCACTCGGAAAAGATGGAGATGTACCTCGTCAGCTTGAGGAGGTTGTGGGGGACGATGTGTGTGAGACAGTGTATGCATACTCAACAGCAAGTGCACACCGGTATGCACGCAGGCCCTCCTCATCTGCAGATTGGCGCTTCATGTATACCGCATGCTCACGCATCTTCTCAAGCGAGCTGATGAACTCAAAGATGCCCTTGCCCCTCATGCACAACTCTGCATGCATGTCCTCGGTGAGCCTGCTGTCCGGTGTGGGGCGCACGTCAATAACAAGGTAATTCGTGCCGAAGCACGGCTGCTCGAATTTCATCAACACCAGCAACGTGAGCAGGATCGAGAGTGACTCGAAGGCAGGCAGCTTCGCGCTGCTCGATACATCCGACACGAAAATCAGCTGCGATCAGCGTGCAGGGAAAGAGTACAATCCTCAGTGTATGTTGTGCGGAGGGAACTGGAGAAGCGGGAGCACACTCGTTCATCGGTGAGCCAGAGCCGCCCATCTCTTTCAGTTTCTTGGTGCTGCCAGACCTGCCTGAGGTCAAGGAGCCAGCTGAGGGGGGGGGTCAGGGATGATGACAGTCAGTTCAGTGCCAGCATGAGTGTGCGCAGGTACGAAATCGATCATCTGCTGGAGATGGCATGGCGGGGAGAAAAGCTGGGGATACGTCGATGTATGCGCATGGATCCTGGAAGAGATGCCTTTTATTCAATCCCGAGTGACTCCGAAGACCAAAAGAGAAGGTGATGTCAAAGAAAAAGCAGGCAGCCAATAAGAGAAGGTACTCACCGAATTTGGAAGGTCCGTGCCCCGATTTGGCAAAGGAGGGGAACTGGCTCACGTCTTCGCAAAAAAAAATTGGGCTTATTCACATTCACACTTTTAGAATAATATATACATGGTAATGTATCCACAGGGATTACAATGGCCGCACTGGACGCATGCAACCTCTGGCAGCCTCCGGCCATGTGCAGGCGTCTGGTAGCCTCATGCAGCCGCTTGCAGCCTCTTGCCCATATGCGGTATCTTGCAGGCGCCTACATTGGGCACCTGCGGGGCGAGTTTTTGCTGATGTTATATAAGCAGACTGCAGCTGGTCAAGATCGAGAAAGTGATGTCATACTAAGAAAATGCCGAAAATGTTTAACACAATAAGAGAGGTAAGCATCAAATTTGGAAGGTCCATACCCCGATTTGGTAAAATGTGAATCCCTCATCTTTGTAGCTAGATACAGCGAAAAAATATTTTACTACAATTGGATGCATGCTATACTCCAACATTACAAGGTACTTTATCTACTATGTAAGCGGGAACCTGCATGTGCAGGACTGATGCGATCTGCTGCCTGCTCTGCTGGGCACTTGCCTTACCTGGCCAGACACGTGCAGTCTGGTAGCCTCGCGGCCACCTCTGCCAGATAGCGCGCATCTGGCCAGGTGCTGCAAAGACCACCGGACTTTTAAGTTTTTGCTGATGGCACATCATCTTGCATGCTCAAGTCACCTTCCTCTCGCCCACTCTCTCACACATTCCCACGCCTTTCCTGAACATGGAATAGAGGGATCCACACTGACGTTGAATTTCGAATACATGGTGTACACGCTGGGTAGCCATCTGCGAGCGCCAATTGATTTGTGGGAGCCGGTTATGGCGTTCAATCTGTACAAATAAAAATCCGGGCGCACACGGCATATACGCGCGCACACGGCAGTTAGACGCCCGAGCCGGCCGGCCGTTCCTCGTGGTGGTTGCCTAAGAAGGCAAGTAATATGGTTCATGTCGAGTGGAGATTAAGGGAGTTTGACACGTATGTGTTCTTCCACTCCTCTTTGTGTTCCCTCAAGTGCATGGGCGATGACCATGGGCAGTCTCGGCAAGGGTAAGTTGTCTTCTTGGCCATAATCCGAATAATTGATTCATTCCTTCCTTAGGTTGAGTGCCAGTGGCTAGAGATCTTTGCGCGAGAACGTGCCAACGACTCGTCGATAGCGGCGCGGCTGGCAGTGGGATTAGGGCTGCATCCAATTCACTCGAACGAGTGGTTTCGGTACCAGTTTGCCCTCGCGGGGTACCAGCGGGAATCAGCGTTGCCGCTGAAGGCCGCCGTGCCACTCGCACTGCCGATCGATGCCATCGAGTATGCGGAGCGCGTCGCTGCGTTCTGGAAAATCTCTGCAGTGGACCGCTCGTGGTCTGTTGCAACCGGTTTGCCTACAGCCTTGCGGGACGACGACCACCCCAGCGTGCGCATCGAGGCCATCTCCCCCATACCAATACCTGATACTCCCGTGAGTTGCATCTCTAATCGCAAGTGCGAAAGTTGACTTTGTACACGTATATACACGGACTGACATGTTCTTTTTGCTTGTTCAGTTGTACTACATACTCTTCTGTCTTGTTGCGCTCATACAGGGCCCTCTGTACGCGGGATTGCCATCGCAGAAGGAGATATTCTCGGTCTCGATCAGTACGTCTTGCTAACCCCAGTTCAATATGTGTATGTTTTACCATTAATCACTTTCTATAGGGCTTGAAACAGAGATCCTCATCAGTTGGTATGAGATGCCGCCCTCCGCCAACCCTACGAGCCTGCTCGCTCATCACGAAGCTGGGCTCTTCGAGGAGCTGAGTGAAATCATCTCATCCATCCCGCACCACTGAAGCTCCGAAGTCAACTGCAGGATCTCCGATTCCTTGGGCCTCGCGACAATTCAAGTTCACATGGGTCGCGCGTCATCCTCAATTTCCACGGATAGCGAAAACGAGCAGCCAGTACGCCAATGCCGTGCTGTTCGTTGACGCTTCCGACGTGGCGGCCGGTTACATCTCGGTCGTCGTATCATCGACCATCGACCACCTTCACTAACTGCGTTCAGTCAGCGTTCCGAACACCAGTCGCTCTTCGACGAGACTGAGGACGATTCGGAGGCACAAGACCATGCTCAGAGACTAAACGAGCGATGGAAGTTTTATGCCCGCTGTCGGTCCTGGAGACGCTGATGAACAGGATCGTACTCTCATTGACGAGTACAGGCTGGGGCATGCTCGTCGTCCTGCCCATCGTCCATAACCGATCCAGCTCTTCAATCACGTCCAGCGCCTCACCCCATTGCCCTGCAGTGACTAGATTCCGCGCGACGCCCGTCATCTTCACCACCCCGCCCACGACGCGCATGCGCTCCCGCACTGCGCCCAAGTTCGGGAGCTTGCATTCTCTGCGCAAATTCTCGAGCTCGTGCTTCGCCCCGTGCTCGTCTCACCTCGTGCAGTAGTACCTCATGGTGCTCACCCCTACTAGCCGAATATTCCATGTTGCACCAAGCCGATTTACGTCGATGCCATGCATGATATCCGTTCCTTGGCCCCAGTAAACCCAGCCCACCGGGGGCATGCTAGCACAATGCATTGGGCAGAAGGCAGACCATGCACGCGCATACGGCGTGTCTGCGTTGGGCGCGATCTCGCCAGACGGGGATGAGGGCGCCGAAGTAACGTCCTTGCGGCGATGATCGTGAACGAGCTTGGCGACGCTCAGGCAGGTGGCTCACGCGGCTTTGGTAAATGCAACACTTTGTGCGTTGCAAGCTACATATTTCGTAGATACGCGTCTACAGCTCCGATCATCAGAACTCGAAGAGTGTGCTACTCCCACCACTCCACGGGTCACGAACGATATCGAAGTAGTCCGGGGAGCTCTGGCTGATAGGTTGGGGAGGGGCACCAACTTGCTGCGGGACAGGCGTCGGCTCTCGTTCACTATCTGAGAGCATGGTGAGGTCAATGTCCACATGGGGCACTGCAGTGGTGCTGTTCTCAGCAGTGAACACAGGTGAGTTGGCACAATCATTGTCATCTCCAACTTTAATTTTCTTCGTCTTTCTAATAGGGGAGGCCAAAGGCCCGCGCTCGATTTCCTCATCCGTAGTTGTGTCGTCGATGCTAGGGAGATTCGGCGAACGTTTATGTGTATTAATCTCGTGGTCGCGAGTGCATTTGGCTGTGGTGTTCGTGCCTGCCGTTAACGAAATGAGGCTTGATGAGTAAGTTGACCACTCACATCTCTGATCATCCCGAGTCTCGTCATCCGAGTTGTCGCTAACATTGTTATCATCCTCCTGCTCAGACAACATCACATCACTCTGTTTCCAAGCATTGTAGACCTCTGGTGGGATTGTTTTGCGTGGAGCTAGAATACAAACAGGTGAGGACAGTGAAATTAGAATATCGAGGAACTCACGAACCGATATAGATGTGAGAATCTTTAGGCCCGGCGCCGTCACGGCCCTTGAACTCGTTAAAGTCGTCTCCGGTTGGATAATCAATCCCAGTCATTTCCACAGTGCCCTTGTTCGAATATAGGAGAATGTATGGCAGCTTGCGAGTTTCAATGCTGTCGACGTCATCCTCCGTCTCGATGTCCATAATCCACGGAGCACTTTTCGCCATGTGCTTGAAAACATCGGGCAGGTGATCTCTCAGGAAGACATGCATCTGCACTGAATTCCAGGATGCCATAAAGCAAAACCCGTCTCTGAGGTTAGAGACACCGAGTCCGGACTCTCGCAATTTGCGCAGTTTGAGCTTGTTCGGGAGAATTTTTTTCTCCAAGCTCGCCGTCTCTCGCTATGACAAAAGTTAACGTTTGATAATATAGGTATAATCTCCAATTTGCATACATCAATGCCCCATGGCCAGACCATTATAGATGTAACTTTAACAGGCTTCTCTTCGACGGGCTTCTGTTCTTTGCGCGATGTGCCTTTTGCCTTCCCCTATGGATACATTTAAGGAGTTAGCAGCTTATAATCAGCTGAACACATACCTTCGCCTTGTTTCCAATGGTCTTCGCTGTGACAGTTTTCCCCGACTTGCGAAAGTAAGCATTTGTTTCATTGCGAGCTTCCGCAACCTTAACAGGGTCTACTTGCAGGTCGCGAAGGATTTGTTGGACCCGAGATCCATGCGAAGATACGACAGCATGCCCATCACCATCGTGGTTGGATTTGCCATGCGCGCACTCTCGACAAACAACACAGCGGCCAGGAATCAGATCGTCTGGGTCTTGGTACACCTTGCAGTCACAAGGCTTGCCCCTTTCATCATCAAAGGCTGTGCAAAAGCCTGTTCCCGGAGCCACAGTGCTTAGCGGTGACATTTTCGAGAGGAGTGAAGATCTGGTAAGCGCAAAATCGCAAATTTCTCGATGTCGTCTGACTCATACTTTCCCAAATCAGGTATGTCACCTTTGTGTGACGAAACATGCTTTAGGCCGCATTCTCGTCTACGGCGTACAAAATGTAGTTCATAAGGTGCAAAGCTTGGCCCCATAGCTCAACACGAGGACACCATACATGCTCAGGTAATTCCACCTCCAGCTCCCTACGTCCTCTACGCCCTGACCGAATTGTCTCGCACGCCTCGTAGCCATTTTCCTGCTCCTCTGGAAGAAGACCATATCCTGCTGGTAACGAGTGTTCGTGACGAAGAATATTCAATGCAGCGAAGTACTGCTGGCGAAGTTCCTCAGTAGCGAAGGGGTTAGAGTGGTTCGGCACGTCTATGGGTTCGTGACGAATATTAGGCTGTTGAGTATTGGCTATGTGTTGTGACAATTCGACCTCTGGGCTATCTGAACCTTCTGAATCCTCCTCCTCTTCAGGTGGATGGCCAGCACCAGTTGGACGATGTCCATGTTGCCTAGGACTTGAGGTAGTACCGTAGAATTCGTGCAAAATATCGGGATGGACATCTGCGCCGTCGTCGACATAAATGCCGTTTGCTGTTTGTCCGAGAATACGCATATCCTAATTAACTTATCAGATGAATGCTTGATTTTTAAACACGGAACACTTACATTAGGACTTTGATCATGAGTATCGGAGCCAGAGATAGGATGAGCATTCCAGTCAACTTGAAATGATTGGCAATCGGCATTGATGCTGTCCAGAAATAAGGAGTGTAATAGCCAGAGATGATGAGGATTTGTTCGATCCAGCTGATGCAAGCGTTCAAGCCGCGTAAAAAATACTCGCCATTCACGGCAGAACTGTCTGCCAACTTCTACCCACAAACGTTCAATCCGTGTGTTGTGTGTAGAACTATTATTTGGTTATTAAATGTAGGATGAATCTATATTGATAGATGATCTTACCTGCCCCACATAAATGATGCTCTATTTGGACCTCTGCGGAGTATCATCCAGACAGACACCGCAACATTTTCACCTCCGCGATCGCCACGAACACGCGACGGAACACCGTAATGTTCAACTGCTTCAATAAAAACATCTAGGACAGTTGATGCAGAATTATTTACACTTGCACGTAAGCCGGTAACCTAATAGCTTCTGGTGAGTAAATTGCTTTATGGAATAGTTAATACTCACAGTGCGACAGAACCCATCTATGAAACCATGAATCACAATGCCCCATAAAATTAACTTATGGTGACCATCACAATGCCATAACGCATTTGGACGTGAGGATTGGTATTTGCGTCGCTGAATACTTCGGCGTTGACGTAGCACATGTCCGAGGCCGTCGACACGTCGAAGTGATTGATATAATCGAGTCTTCTGAATGCGGAATCCGTGACGCCGTAAAAAGCCCAGCAAATATCGGATACCAGAGTTAGGCTTTTTGCGCTTATATGTCTTGACTATGAGATCGAGTTCGTCATTGGAAATGGCTGAATAGTCCCGAGTGAGTCCATAGGTCTTCAAATTACGATGAATGGTGTGTCGGTGAGTGCCGAGGACCTTTGCAAGCTTGGACAGAGAGATATTCCGAGTTGGTGACATAATTTCTTCAAGATATGTTTGATTGATCAACTTGCGAGGCCGCCCCCGATGTCCAGTTTGTCGGACAACAACTGGCTGTATACTTGCAATATTTGACTGATCTCTATCATGTCAGATGATTTTTGGGTAAGTTTGTCAATACACCAAATAGAAACTGAATACTTACGAGCCCTCTATGCCCTTAATTGCTGCTCCTAATGCAGCAATAAGTGTACCTACTGCAACAGCCGCACTGGTGAGCCACGGCCCAGGTAATGCAGGTCCATCATATGAATTTTGCCCCAGTGCAATGAGGATCGGAACAGTCTCAGTGTTAAGCTTGTCTAGATGATATTGAAGCCGAAGAGGATCAGCATTATCAAGGTGAAGTAGTTCCAAAACTCGGTCATATGTGTCACTTATTGTTCTGTGTGCAACAGAAACATTGACAGACCAAACCAATTGACCAAGACCTTCAGGCAATGGTGGAAATTGAGCTGGGAGGTCATTCATTGCCAGCTGGCAAGTCAAGGTTGCCGGAAACGCAGCGATCACTTTAGCGGGTTCGCTCAACTTGTCAGCCACCACCCTTTCCGGCTTCAACGACAATCCGAGTGTTGCCCAAATATCCTTATCGGTAGCATGACTATCACATCTCCACTGTCTAGTTTAGTAAATCCACTCGAAGATCAAGCCCCAGTGAGGTCTAAAGACTATTACTTCGAAGATGGCACCCATGTTTTTCAAGTAAGTCCGATCTGTCTAATATCAGAGAATACCGGTCTTAATATGTTAAGGTGGAGAATGTCCTATATCGTTTACATGAAGGCATCCTCCAAAAAAGGACAGATATGTGTGGAGGCATGTTTAAGTTGTCGGAAGGCCAGGAGTTGGATGGATTACCTGCAAAATTAGTGACCTGGCTTGATGGAAAGGATGATCAGTCTCCAATTCGGCCACCACAGGCCACCCGACAGGAGTTTGAGCACCTCCTTCATTACATCTATGGAGAGTGAGTCCGCCATCATTTGTTGAGCTATACTTCGTGACAAGACTTACCACGAATCTAAGGTGGCAGAGTCCACCTTACCCACTTGACTATCTTATCGCTGTCTTGAAGTTGTCATCCCAATGGGATATGGCACAAGGGCGAGCATTTGCGGTCTATAATCTCAAGCAGATCGAGAAAGACTTGCCGCCTGCACTTCGGCTCAAGCTCGGACGAATCTACGACCTTGATGAATGGCTTCTTCCTGCATTCCATGCGCTCGTGTTTACCCCGTTGGTGAAGTTAACACCACAAGACCTTCATTGGCTGGGATTATCAGCCTACTCGCTGGTTGCACGTGTTCGGGAGAAGGCAGAAGCGGAGCGCAAGACACTCGCATTCATCCCGCCATCAATGGATGATATCAAGATCCCCGAGTGCACTCGCCATGAACAGTGCATCAAAAATTGGAATGATCTTTGGGTGTCGAAAGTTGGCAAAAGGGTTTTGCACCCGAACCAAATCTTCGCACTCAAGTTCTGGCAAATCCCTCATGTCCTGGAGAAGTTAGACCTGTCGGGTATCTTCAAGAAATGTGGTGAAGCAGTGGTGGCGAAGGCATTGGCATCGGGAGCATTTGAGAGGGAGGAACTACTAGTGGGTCAGGCCTTCCAGTATCTGTTGTTAAATGTTCCACTCGAGGACAAGCATATCATGTTATGAGTTAAATTAGGTCTAGTAGTACTATACATTCCACAAGGAGTAACAATGCTTTCATCAAATATGTCTGCGGCAAGTTCTCGTCTCCGCGCTGTCTTCGTGGCTGCCCGCCGCAGCTGCAGGTCAAACACTGTGTATATCCCCAGCTCCGACAGCATCACCCACCCTTTGTCATGGTCCAGCCAGTCCTGCGTGCAGTGCTGTCGGATCTTCAGCGCGAATCAGCGCCCGCATCTTTGCCTGCGCCGCATTCATCCACTCCGCCTTGTTCCTTGATCAGCAACCATTAGAACCGGAATGCCAGAACTGGGACGTCCGCCCGCAGTGCTGCCACCATGCAGTCCTGCCCCATGTGCATTGTCGGCACCAGCCCCACATCCAGTAGAGCGCTGTCACCCCGGCTTCCCATGCCTTGCGCATGAGAGACAACACCAGCGGAACATCGCCGTGTATGATCGCCCAGTGGATAACCGTCCCGAATGACACCGCATCGGGCTGCAGCCTATTCTCATGCATGACACAGGCGAGAGGCTGCACGGGCTGAAGGGAGCGGGTGGAGCACGAGCAGCGGAGATGGCAGCAGTAACGAGGGTGGGTCACTCTGTCAGCAAACCACATCGTAGAGCACATATCACTCACCAGTGTCGGGGAGGAGCATCTCCTGCAGGCCAAGTAAGTGGTTCCAATACTACAGCTGGTAGCCGCATCATGCGTGAGATTGGAGTGCGTCCGGAGGTGCAGCCGACGAAGTGCATGATGGGAGACATGTATAGAGCACACAACAGCAGGTAGCGGTCGATGCTGTGGCCCACATGCAAGTCTGAAACCTTCTGGAGCAGTGAATGTGTACACGCCGTGTGGGTGTCTGTGGGGCAACCGACACGTCAGAATGTTTCTCAAGTGACTGATTACATACGGATGTTTCGGCATCGACCATAACGAACATGCAGCTGTCAGCGGTGAAGATGTGGATCACCTCCGTTTGGCCAGGAAGTGAAGTACACAAGTACACCTGCTATTCTAATCAGGCAGAAGACAAGTAGAGAAGTGAGAGGCTTGTGTTAGCTGAGGCTTGTGTTACTTGCTGCCAGGTGTCGTTCGAACGTTCGAATTGACGGTAACATATGTGACAAGCTCTGTCACACCGTGTGCGCGCGACCGAAATATGCCGCGTGCGCCCGGATTTTTATTTGTACAGATTGAACGCCATAGCCGGTGGGGGACGAGCCTGTGGTTGATACAACCAGTGCCAAGCAGCGCAACGAAGTAGAGGCGCATGGGCAGTCGACTGTGCCCCGAACAGCACCCTCGGCACCCAAACAAGGAACGAAATCCGAGGCTATCCAAATGGTTGAAGCGCTTCCAGACGCGCATCGACTCCGTCTCGAGTGTGCTCGTGGTCGGCGGTGGCGCACTTGGCATTCGTACGTGCTTCTCTCCTTTGTGCAGCAGAGCTTGATGAGGGTGTCAGATTATGCCACGGACATAGCAGAGATATATGCGGCGATTCGATCAGAGCATGCATATAGAGAGTGAGTGGCTTGTATATATCGGACAATATGCTAAATAGGACCACGCTTGTTGCGCTAAATGTCAACACCATCCTTGGAGAACGCCTGGACCTCTCTTCTCTTTCCCCGTGCAAGACAGTTCGGATCGGTACAAGCGGGAAGGAGGAGCGTGTGGTATGCACGGAGGGAGGCTCGAGGTTCGCGCCGAGCTTGTGGTGAGTCTTCGTGACTTGCATAGCTTTGGATTACGTGACAGTGTTCCGTACCTCATAGATATAACTCTTGTGCACGGCACAGAAGCCAAACACTCGCCCGTGCCCGAACCGGAGCGAGCGGTTTTACCGTCCGACAGCGCCGATGCACGCCCATCGGCTGCGGAGTCCCAGAGCGCAGGTGGATTACTCGGAGACGAGGAAGATGGTGAGGGGGAGCAGGAGGCGGAGGAAGACCCGACGCTGCGCATGCGCTATCCACACGTCTTCGCGATCAGTGATGTGGGCGTTGCAGTTGATGCGACCGACAGTATCACACCCTCGCTCCCATCTTGGCTGTCCTGGAAGGATGACTGTCTGTCCGGCGTGCCGCCGCCCGACACACAGAGCTGCAACGTCACGGCGGAAGTCCAGGTCTGTCGCTCGCTCTCATCCCTATATGCGTGCTTTTCTTACCGTCTTTTGGTTCATGCAAGACAGCAAAGAAGAGGTCCTCGTACACACCATCCACATTACAATCGCGCCCATGGCAAACATCGACTCCTCGTTCACTCCTTCATCACGGCGGCCATCCCTCGTCGGCGACATGCACAATGCGTGCCGGATCCAGAATGACTCGATGCTATCACAGCCGCAACCGCCCCGTAGCGAGTGGGTCATTAACGGCACTGAGATGTGACTTCGTCGACTGTGAGCACGTGCAGGGACTCTTTTGTCATACAATATTGCTCGTTTTAGTTCGTAACATGAATAAAATATATTTGTTGAAGTAAGCAATATTGCAAGACCGGGCTAATATCCGGTAACGCCAGGCCAGGTAATGCCAGATAGGCACCGAGTCGTCTGATAGGATAGCAGGGCTGGCCCGATATGTATGGGTGGCTGGCCCTATCTTACCAGACGAATAGCGACAACTTGGACAGGCCGGCCTCCAGTTGCACGCCTCCGGGCACATGGTGCACGGTCTGGCACTGTCTGGTGACTCTTGCCAAGCGGCAAGTGTGCATTGCCAGCCAGGTAAGAAAATATATTTAGTGCCCCGGATTGGGGCTGGTGCACGCTCATGTATGGCCTGCTCAGCTTCCGGAGTTTTTGCTGATGGCTAAGGTCGGGATTGCGAGAACTTCCATGCATTAACCGGCACTCTGGAAATACAACCTATCTACGGCGGGATTTGGGGCGGATCCTTCAGGCACAAGATATCAGGATGAAATTTGGAGGCAAGATACAGAGACAATCCACGTTCAAGATATGAAAGCTAGCTCACGCGGATATGGACAGGATAGATGCCGGATATGGTCCGGATCGGTGGATAATTCGTCAATCTTACTCAAATCCGGACTGGGGTAATTCTTGGGTTCCGCAGTGACTCGTCTTGATAGCCAGACACACTGAAAATTATTATTAATTGGGTGCACATATATCATAACATATTACAAGGTAATTTATCTACATGCAAGAGAGTACCAACCTGTGCATGACTGATGCATGTTCTGCTGGGCGCTTGCCCTATCTGGCCAGACACGCACAGTCTGGTAGCCTCGTGGCTGCCTCTGCCAGACAGCGCGCGTCTGGCCAGGTGCTGCAAAGACCACCTGAGATTCAAGTTTTTGCTGATGCAAGTCGTCGACCTCACCCTTGCGAAGGTGAAGCATCCGGGTGAGGCAGAAGCGAGGGATCACCCCACCAAGATCGACAAGGCTGTCGGCAATGATTTCGATGTGGGCGGCGAAGTTGCGCGGCAGAATGAGAAGGCGGCAATCGAGACTGCCGATGATGGACAGAAGGCCGCTGGCGATGTCGCCGGTGAAGGATTGGAGGGGACCGCCGAGAAAGCCGATGAAGCGTTTGCCGACTGGTGTCCGTGATGGACTGCGTTTCCCTCGCGAACTTCACAAGCGCTGTGCTTAGATTCATTTGATGTAATTGCATTCAGCTGAGTTGAAATCTTACTCGCAAGGTTTCATCTTCTGGTCAAGCCCGGTGTCTGTGCTGGATGCGTTCGCGTGAGATCACGATAGGAAGATGGCCGTTCGTCGTATGGCCTGGGCGGATAATCGTCATATAAATAAGGAAATTGTAGATTATGTGGCAGAAGATCGCGGTCGGAAACACTGTGCTAGACTGCAGTGGTCCGGGCTGTTGGTTTGGACTTGGTCTAATTGGAATACTTCCGGGAAACTGTCCGCAACGTGTGACACCGGCAAACAAGATAGAAGCGTTCGCGCTTGCCGGGCCAACGGCGAATATCGTTTAACTTGCCATTATCGGTAAATATTGATGAGCCATCTGATCACCGTTCTCATACGTTCTAAAGTTATCCGTGAGATGATTCTTCCGGTTGCCGCTCTGATCTGCTGCGTCACTTAGCCGTTCGCGCATATATACTGTACTAGGTATTGTTCCCTGGCACCTCCCTACCTTCTACCCAGATGAAAAACTATACCAATACCTTGAAATACTTGACGGACGACGACTTGGCCGCTGTGGTGCGTACATCCGTGATACAGATATTGAGGACCCAGTGAGTGTGAGATTGCATATGAATATTTCATGCACTTAGTTCATTCTGGCCAGCGGGGGCCCCTACCACGACTGGTTTGTGGCAGGGATGAGGGACACTCCGCGATCGCAGCAGTTGATGAAAGACATCCTGGCTGACGCGCCCAACATCCTCCGTCACTACCAGGTGATGCGGCAGTTTGCCGAGCAGGTGAAGAAAACCGGGAAGATCGCCGACGCCCACAGGGCGTTGTGGGATATGTACGTCGCCCTTGCAGTGGCGACCTCCTTCACCCTATGTTCCGGTGAGTCCGTCAATCTGGATGAATATCGGTATGCTAACAGACATCAGCTCGTTCCCTACGAGGGTGGGTCTGCAGAGGTGGAGGACGTCACCGCGACGGGACGGGTTGGGGAGGAGCGTGGACGGGAGGAGGGCGGGCGTCATGAGGAGGACATCGGACCAGCCACGTCCACTCGTGTGTATGTCGGCAATCCTCTGCGTCACTAATGTATTCTACAGTGTCAACTTGGTTTCCGCCGCCGGCAATTGAATTTTGTAAACATGATTATTTAATAGTCAATTCATTGTGCCAAATCGTCTCTCTGCGCTTTAAATCAGACCTTAGCCGGTATATCAACCGGGTTTCCCTGAAGTCAAGCTTCGTTGAATCCAGCTGATGTCCGGTCAAGACACACGTGTCGGCCATCAGCCTGAATCCTCCCGGGAAGTATGATATCTCCCATCCTGTATTTTCTATATGTATTTTCTTTCAGAATACATGTGATCTCTGTGATCCACCGGCAATTCAAATAATGATCATTATAATTTCCGGACTCCGGCTCACGCTCTCCGCTAGGAATGCGACCCTAGCGACTGTATATTCCTGCTGAGCTCAGTCATGGATGATATATTCCATAACGACCTCCTTATTTGTCCATCGATCCTATGGTCAATTCTTTGTTTGATCCATCTTTCGTTCTGCCCCGGATGTGGATGTTCTCCACCTCGGCGAATGTTTTCCGTTTCACACATATTCACCATACACTAGCTGTCATGGATGTCCTGTGAACAGTGTCCTTTTGATTGAAGTATTTGTTTACTAGTCTCGCTGTCATGATCTTGACGTATATTCTCTTGTGAGTCGGGAAAGTACTTCCACCGGCAATTCATGTTTGCCGTCTTGACAACCGCCGGTCAGACATTTGCCTCGCGCTAGAGTGGAATCCGGTTAGAATCATGGATATAATGTCATATAACATCCACATTCCATTTTACTAAGCGGTATATTTCATGCTCCCCTGAGTCGCCAAGAAAGTATTCCAACATGGACAATATAAGGATAGTTTCAGCCGGCAATCTAGATGACCCAGACGAGATAGCCGGTAAATCATTGGAGAACCCGTCTGTCAATCTTTCTACACCATCATCTCCGTTTTCTGCATATTTAGACCACAACTTACTCGGTCATTGTGACGAAATATCATGCTGAAAAACGCATATCCGATCTGATATAGCTGTGGTGAGTGCAACTTGCTTCGCTTACTTAATGGGTTGGTTCTTGATTTTGTCGATTGACACGCCTTCAGCTCCATTCCATATGATTGCGACTATGCAACCGTCTCACCATGCCCAGCCCAATTCGAGTGATCGTTTGCGCGCTGGTGCGAATGAAAAGATCGCCGTTGATGCAGCCGACAAACGGAATAACTTCAAACCAAATGCGGTAATGCTTGATTAGTCCGCAGAAGGCCACTCAGGTGACGAAATATGGAATTGATTCCGGCATCCTTGTCTTCAGGCTTTTCCTCATCGGAGCCTGTTCCGGCAATCTCCCTGTGAATTGAGCCTGGACCAGAACCCATTCTGGAACGGAAGCATTCACTCATGCTCTATCGACGGCGAACATGACTTAGTTTCCCATTCAGGCTAAATGCCTTTCGACCATATGACCGTCCATCTGGCCAATTCTATAGTTAGCCGTGGGATGCGTTTTCCCGGGATACTTAGCCGGTTTGGCTTATATATTTCGCTAGCATTCGCGAGAGAGCGGAACCCCTCATCCTCCAGCATGCGAAACTTCACGGACGAATACAAATTTTCCCCCTCACGACTATTCTGCATGACCTTCCGAGTCTCTGCGGGCATGCTCCTTCGTAAGCAGTAAGTACACAAGCCTCTGACGTATGACCTCGCTAATATGATTACAGGGATGGACCATATCAAGACTGGTTCATTGGCCCCAAGATGGACACCATGTCCACGCGTCGCCTCCGCGAGCTTGTCATAAATGATGCGATCGACGTGTTAGCCCACTTCGAGATCATGCGCCGATTTGCCGAAAGAATTGACAGCGACTACGACATGAAAGACCACGACGTTTGGTCCGAATATGTCTCATTCGCCGTGGCAACGGCATTCGCTACACACGTCATGGTGAGTCTGTCGTTTTAAAACATAGCGACCGCCTTACGTTCGATAGATTCTCCCCTGAGAGGATGGAAATGCGGAGGATGCGGAGGAGGCGGTGGGCGGTGTAGCCGATTGGTCGGATGGACGTCCATGGAATGCAGAGCAAGCTGGCCCCTCCACCCCAACTCCCTTTCGCTCCGGCAAAGCTGTCCGGAAGTAATTTCCGACGCCGTTGTTTTCCTTGTCGTAGTTGTATCTTAACTTGAGTGCAATGTGATACGTTGTATTTGTTCCATACTCCGGCTCTGTTTCAGCTAGTGGCCATGCCACTATTTCATGTTATAAAGAGTTTTGGAATTAGCTGTCATCCTGTGAAGAAACGCACGACCATCACAATTTTATATTGTACAATCATATCCCATGTCACAGGCTCTGTGCTGGACCTGTGTTTGTTGGAGCAGTCATTGTGAGCATTTTGCGCATGGTGTTAAATCAAAATTCCCTACATTATACACCGGCAATGCGTTGCCCGCCGGCTAATGGGGCGTGCGGCAAATCACTTTTCGCCGCATGATGTACCGGCAATCCTCTCGCGGCTTAATGGCGAAATTGTTTTGGAAGGGAATACAACCGTGTTCAGTCTTAATACGGCTTTGATCAATCCCATCTTGTAACTCATGCCATTCGTTCTTTGATACATCCCCACATGTTCCCAGGATGTGCATGTTATCAACCGTGCCTAATTCCCTCTGGACAAACCTTCTACAACGTCCATCCCAATAATTTCATTAAGTTGTTACAACTATATTTCGGGTCAAGGAGCTAGACAAGTAACAAGTTTTGAAATGCAGTCAAGAATGTGGTCATTGAAATGAAGATGATTGCCACATGTCGTCGGATAAATCCGTTCCGCATATCATGCACACCACTTCGCGGAAGAATTTCAAAACTTTAATTTCAAGGAATAATCGAGACGGAAGCGTTGCTGTTAACCATGAGCGAAACCATCAATATGGCACAGAGCTCCTAGTTTCACCTCTTCCAAGGATGTCATTAAAATAAGCAGAAATCCGACCACGCTACAAGCCCAGCAAAATGTTCCAAACAAAATACGCCCATGTCCTTCCAGAAAATGGTTCGAATAAAACACGGCAATGAAACAACTGCATGAGCTTGCATTGTCACGGGGAGTATAATTCAGCAGAGAGTATATGTGATGATGCCTGTTCCTTAGTATAGAGTATATATACATAGGCTCAGGTATTTTGTAGCCAAATCTGTGCATATGCCGTGATGGAATGTGAGGGGGGACATCATACTGTCTTCCATTCAGATCCACCTGCAGAATGATCTTGTCGGCAAAGTTGCTTATCAGCTATATTCTCCTGACACTCGCGGCAAGTATGTCGTCGGCGAAATGATTTGCCGGATACTTCTCCCGCCGGCTTTTACACCAAAGATGTCATCGGCGAACGAATTTGCTGGAGTCAAAAATTGTCCGCAGGAATCAGCCGGGAAAGGGCCATGTTGTACAACACCAAAAATACAACGGCGCCAGATTTTACCAACTACAGAGAGAATACGTGATCACTGCTGCTTCCTTCCGGGCCTGTTCTCCAATGGAGAGCTGAAATAAGGAGGCGAGCTGCGATCCCACTCCTCTCTATGGAACGCCGACGGTGCGAGATGATGACGATGAACGCTGCGTTCGAAGTAGTCCAATTCGGACCCCGGCGTACGATTGCCGATCGTTCAGGGACTGCTCATGCCTTCTCCGGGAATCGTCGCCGGCGCATCCGGCGTTGTTCCTCGTGGTGTTTCACCATGGCCTTCTTCCGCAGGTTCTCCGCTTCCCGCGGCATGCTCTGCGGGTGGGCTGGATGCGTAGTCGAGGCCCAAGAAAGCGCCGATCGGCGTTTGCGTGGCGTCGGCGAATCCGGCTTGAGAGGGCGCGGGTGAATTGGCGCCGTGCTCGCTGGGGTCTGCATCATCGGTGTTCTGGAAATCAACGGTCATTTGAACTTTCGAATACCAGGCGAACTACTTACCTCGTCGAACAGCCGGAATACCCCGATCGCAGTGGCAAATGCCACATACTCCCGGAACAAGGCCTCATCTTCATCCGACATGACATGACAGAATGCCATGGCTTTGGCCAAGCCCTCCATGCGAGTGGAAGTTCGAAGGATACGAGTGACCTCCACATGGATTCGCTGGACACGTTGTTGGAGAATGGTTGTATCCACCGAAGCCGCATCAAACCACTCGGCATATGGGCCATCCCTCCTCAGGCTCAGTATGACACAAGGCAGTTGATCTCCAAGAGGACCCTTGCATTAATGGCATGGTCCTCACGGGGAAAGTGGATCGAGGACGGTTAAAGCTGTGTGGCATAGTACACGGCCAAATTGCGATATCATTATTATTACATATGGCGAATAAGATAATATAAATCTTATGAGAAGGGTAAATCATCAGCAAATTCCCCCCGGGCTTGTCATAGCTTGTAACTAGATAGAATTACCACAATTGCTTGAAATATGAATTAAATATTACCATTACTTACATAGCAACCATA